>CM031238.1:687968382-688533382 GCA_018340775.1 Taxus wallichiana var. yunnanensis | reverse complement strand
ATTATATGTGATCATTCATTTATAAAATATCCTATGATGTGTAATATTTATACGAGTCCTTTTTGTGAGTCATATCACAAAGATTTAGGGGTGGGTGCTCCTTGTGAAGTGGGTGCTTCACTAAAGAAATCTTGTAAGATGTGTAATATTCTCACAAGTCCTTTATTTTGTGTAATATAAGTAGAGGTTTTTAGTGGGTTTTCTTCCCCTTGAGGGTTTCCCACTTACATCTGGTGTTTTGTGTTCTCTCTCTTATTGTATGCACTTGTGAATGTATAATACACACATAATAAGCTCACATAGTTAATGTATGATTGAATGAATGGTTTGAATGATGAATGTATGTAATGGAAAATTAAATGAAATTTTTGTAACATCGATTCACGCCCCTCTCGGTCATTGTGCTTCCAACATCCATGTCACAAGATTTAGGACACTCTATTGACATGTGTAAAGTGGTTTGGGCCATTGTTTCAAGTTTGGCACTAGGCATGGCTCTTTGTTTTAGGCTCAATGCGAGAGGGTACATCCTGCATTTGTTGAGTTGGCTCATCTGCAGAGGAAGAGATGCTTGGAGACTGATGCGGAATTGGTGGGTGAGAAGGATCAATCTCTCCTTGTTCTATATCTTTTGTAGGGTCTTGCATGGCCTCTTCTTTCTTGTGCAGCTTCTTGTAGTGGGAACTTTCATCATCCACTACCTTCCTTTTTGTGGGTTCTCCTGAGTGAGTATAGCTTGCAGTCCTCTCAATTGCCTTCAGAGATGAGGGATGAGATTTACGCCTTATGAGATTCGAAGACCACTGATTGATGAGTGCAACCCTCTTTTCTTGAACCATTCCTTATATCTTTAGATTATAACCTTGGTTCTTTCATTAATATCTCCGACTCACACACTTGGCGAGAGGCTGGTGGGAGAGGTGAAACCTTCACTACTTGGTATTCAAGATCATACAACTCGGCCACATCATCTTCTGCAACATCCAAGAACCAATCAAATATGAATTTTCTCATTTGGCCGATGGTCATCCTCATATGATCTTGCTTTCTTACCTCAAAATCATCGAGTAGTTGACCCAATAATCTTCAATTTGGGAACATGGTGCAAATCGGGAAGATTGAGGAGGGAAGAATATTCACACCAAACATAAAGTATTTGTAGGATAGAGAGAAAGCACACTTGCATTAATCAATCCTTGAGGTTACATGCGTGACCAAGGCAAGAAAATCTCCATTCATGAGTTACGAGAGGTTCGAAAGCATGAAGTTTCAAATTTTATAGAGAAGAGCCCAAAATTTTCTAAGGGAGAAAAAAGGAAGAAGAACCCTTACAAAGTGCACAAGCACTTGTATTTATAAAACTCGTGGAATATAAAGAAAGAGGGAGGAGAAAGAAGAAAGGATGGCTAAGTGGAGTTTGACCCTTTGAAATCATGTTGGTCAAGACATGGGTGCCATGATTTTTCTGATTTTACTTGTAGTACAATCATGTACCCCCATGATGAAAGCCAACAACCACAACACGATCCCTTGATTCTATCACATGTAATCAAACTATGTAGAAGGACACCATACTTCATTAGTGGTTGGGGTGGTTGGCTCTTTGGTTAAGAGTCAGACCTTGATTTGAGACCTTAAGTGACATTTCAATTAAGCTTAAAACCCATGGAAGACTCTTTGCTTTGTCCCATGGATTTCAACTGCTGGCTCTTTAATTTTCTTTTCTTCGTGGACCTTTGCGGATTTTCGTTTCACTTGCCTTGATGATTAGAAACTCTTTGCAAATTCCAAAAAGGTTGAATTCTTTTATCGTGACATTTGACAAAGCTACCCCTTTCCTTCATTCCGACTTTTGAAGTCCACAACACTAAAATATTAGAAAACCCGCGGAACACTAGGATATTGTTCTACATGCCTTAAAATTAGCTGATTTCTCCACTCTCTATAGATATATAACTCTAAGGTGCTCTAACTTGACTTTGACCCATGAGGGATTGAATTCATTAATCTTGTGGGTGTCTAACAACTTCCATTGAACACTAATATTGCCAAAGTTTGCCTAACTGACATGAAAAGGGAGAAAAAAATTACATGGGGTCACTCTTGCTTCCCGTAGTATTTTGGGAGATTGGAGTGCCGGATGGGCGGAGGGAGAGAATGTGAGTATCCTGGAGCAACGATCGACAAAATAAGGTTTTCCAAGTATACTTGTGATGGTGTTGTTACAAATGTCCGTAAGGCATGTTTGGATAGATTGTATAAAAGGTTATGTGATGCCTTTTAGAGCGAATGGCGTGTGCGTAGAGAGTTGCCAAAGCAGAGCTAGGAGAGCAAGTAGAGTTTGCGGTTATGCAACATTTCATCCTTGGAAGGTTTTTTTTGTTATGTGGAGAGATGGGCCCTTGGTGCAAACTCCGTTTGCATTCACCACTAAATACTTCAAAAGCACAGTAAACATGATCAAGGATGTGTAACCGATCAAATTTAACATGGATAAGGTGGGTGTTAGCGCCACACCTGCGTAAGACATATGGATATGAGACCAAGGCACCCTATGTGGAGATAATGGAGTCTGATATGATGGACCTTAATCCCATCATGACATTGGCAGTAGGGAAGGAGGCATGTCGGGTCTACATCTACTTGAAGCCTAAGTTGAAGGATGGTAAGGTGGTCAAAGTGCATGACACCAATCTTGCACCACCCCTATTAAGGAAAACAAGCGTGAGAATACCAAAGCGTAGGCATGAGCCCAATCGATAAGATGAAGAAAGGGAAGAGAGTAAGATGGATCATAACACACGGAAGAGGATGCAAACAATGCGATAGGAAGCAAACACATTGCACACTCCTTGAGTTTCTCCAACTATCCCGAGTTAAAGAAGCACGAAGGAACAACCCCACATAAGAAGATGAAGAGCAACCGAATGAACATCATGAGGAAGAAACTATTCAAAAAGGTGAAGGCACACAAGATAAAAGAGGATCTCTTGTAATAAACATTATTGATGAGGAAGAAGATCAACATGACAAAGAGTATGAACAAAGGATAATGTTTCACTATGAGGAGAGCACATGAAGAGGAGCGTGAAGAGGGACATGAGGAGGAGCAAGAGAAATAATGTGAGGAAGAACAAGATGGATCAAGATTTGGAGGAGAGTATGAGCAAGAGGACACCGGTCATGTGCGAAAACACCGCATAGGCCGGGCATAATGTTGAGACCAGACAAAGGAAAAAGCAACAATATACTCCACCTAGGTCACCTCCTCACCCAAGCTTATCATACATAGATGATACAAAAAATCTTATCAGAGGAAAATTTCAAATCTCCATGGAAACCAAGCAACTATATTGTTGGGATATGTTCAATAAGAATGCAACCCATACTCGCATGCACAAGATGCTTTCCTTCACGATGCAGACACACATTGAGGAGCCAAAGTTTGAGGTAAAGAAAGAGTCAACCATTGAATTGCATGGAAAGAAGGATCCATCAAAGGTCTTCACCATTGTGGACTCAACTTAGTTATTAGATGAACAAGCAAGAAATTCCCTAAATAAAATAGTTACCGAAGTGGGGCGAAGAAATATCAATAAGGGATCAATATTGTGTGACGCGGGAGAGAACCTAGAGGATGTAAGCAAAAAGAATAAGAAGCTAGTTGTATAATTGAATAAGTACAAGACCCAACTAACTTCTATAAATACCAAAGTGACACAACCCGATTACGTGCATTGTGAATTCATGTCCATATATATCCTCAAAGGTAGAAAGGAATAAAAATATGGAAATTTACACCCTAGAAGAAATGATTGACTTATTGATTGAAAAGGTAAATAAAGGAAAATAGTCCACAATATAAGAGTTAGCACGTGCGAATAAATAAAAAAGTTTTAAAAGAATAAAGGAATACGAGGAGATGAGTCTTTGAGATAAAGGAATCTATGTAGAAAGGCTAAGAAGATCTTTAGAATATTTAAATATGTCGTTGTCATAAATGCGCGCCTTGTATTTGACAAAGAAAAATTGGGCGATTAGATGCCACATTATATATAGGGGACAAGGTGTCATGATCCAGTAAACTTCTACTTTGAAACTCTACGAATCACACAATTATGTTGTTCTACTTTCAACTTTGGAAAATAACATGATTTTCTTGAAAAATTAGAGCTTCGTGGAGATTATCTAGTGCTATAGAAAGGAAATTGCAGAGAAGGAAATAATTCAAAACTTCAACACCAACAATTTTATCTTGGAAACCTCTAAGGAGGAAAACCAGTCGGGAAGGGAAATTGCTCTTTCTTCCCACTTTTATTGGTCTAATATAGACAATTACATATTACAATAAGTATGAAAAGAAGCAACAATGTAAACCTTCTCTCCAATTACTTGCTTGCTCTGTTTCTACACCTTGCTCCTACAATTCCATTCCAACACTGAAGATCTTTCTCACTGCTCTCATTAAACTCTGCTTCTCGATCTCTTTGGATCTTCGAATGATCATTCTCTTGCTCCTTTCATGCATTTATAGGCCTTCCCATGTCCTCCGTGCATTGGAGGATGTGAAAGGGCATGGAAGGGAAGAGACACGGCTGGGTGCTTCAAGTTTGTGTCCATTCGCGTTCCATTCTTCTTTTCTGTTCGAAAGTGTTAGGACCGCCGCCGTGAGAAGAATGACAGTCTCGGGACCGCTGCCCTAGTCTAAGGCGGTTCCTTCCAGAACCTTTGTTTACCTCATTTTTCTCACTTTTCTTGTTTCTCCTTCTTAGTGCTGATGGAACTGATGAAGTGGTGTGTTTTTCTTGGATCCCTATGGATCACATCACACAAGAATATTTTGGAAGAAATGCATGACCTAAAGAAGCCAATAAAGGCTAAATGTGAGAGGATAGATGCGAGGCTAGCAGAGGTGTAGAAAATGGTAATGAAGAGAGTATATATCATGGAGGGGATGATTGCTGCTGAATGGGATGTCATTCTTAAGGAGCTAAAGGAAAAGGACGATAAACTAACCCTGGAAAAGATGCAAAACATTGTGAATCAAAGCATTAGGAAGGTTGAAAATCACAATTGGAGAATAGAAACAGGTTGGAGCATTCCATCAACCTAGAGTTCCCTGAACTACTCCAAGTACCATGAGCCTAATTTTGAGCGCATGGTGAAGATATTATTTATTCCTTACATTTTTTTGGGAATTTCCCAGATTCTTTGTTTAGACATGATTCTTTATTCATTCATTCATTGATTCAAGTATTGTCGAGGATGGACAATATCCCTAGTGTGGGGTAATTTTGGACAGAAGAAATGATTAAGCATGAAGACATGTGCAAAGGCAAAAGGAAGTGTGAAGGTGCGTGTGGGAGCATAAAAGTGGAAATTTCACAAGGAAAAGAAGTGCACAAAGGTGAGTGTGGAGGTTTGGGAAGAGGATGTGTGGAAGGTTCATGCACAAGGGTAGAAAGAACAAGAGTTAGCTAGAATTATGGAATGAGCTAAAATAGACAAAAGCAGAGATGTTGTGTTCACCAAGGCAAGTTAAATATAACATATGGATGGACGGAGAAAGCTATGTATAATGTAGTGCCCATTTAAACAACCACTTGAGACCAAAGAAACAACCTAGGGTTAGCTAGAAAATTATGGGATTTTTTTTTTTGATTTGAAGTGTCTACAACTAAGTTGCAAGACATCAATTTTCACTAATAGGTTCCGGAACAAATCCTGTTTACCAAAACACAAGTTTCCTTTATTAACTTATAACAAGTTTACAAGGTTCAAATTTTAGGGTTACATGTTTTAGTTAGGTTCAAGGAGTAATCTTACCCCCATGCCTGCTCTCAAACAGGCTTAGAGATTCAACTAGATTTTTCTCCTACATAACACTCCCAAAATTTCCCTAAACCATTCCCAATGGATAGGAAATTTTCTCACCTTTCTGGTGATATAAAGAAGTCCTTCTAACTCCTTACAGAACTCAAGTTATGAGTGGGCGGAGTTTCTAGGGCAAATTTTCCCTAGAGGGACATGTGGCAAGAGGAGGGGGAATGCGCCTAGGGCGGGTTGGCGGGTCGCGGGGTGGCATTGGGAAATTTTCCCAATGCATGGCTCAAAGGAAAAAAACACTATGTGCCCCCGCGGGTCCCTAGGGGACACGTGTCGAGTCTGGTGCCGAGCGGAGAAGGGAGAAGGGAAGGGTGGGGCGGTGGGTGGATTTAGCGCTTTGCGCCACGAAGGGGAAAAAGGGAGAAAGAAGTGCGTGGGTCCGTGCGCCCACTAAGGGATAGAGTTTGAGAGGAAGGCAGAGAGAAGGGCCGTGGGAGAAAATTGAGAATTTTTCCCCAAAGGCCAAAAAAAAAAAAAAAAACAAAAGTCAAGGGTCTTCCACCCTACCCGCCGCCACCCCCAGAGTGCCACATGGCACGCTTTCATTGGCTGCGGGCCGGCGGGGTCAAAATGGGAAATTTTCCCAATTTTTTAAAAAAATTTAAGTCCAAAAGGAAATGCGCACCCCTCCGTAGCCACAAGGGGACACGTGGCGCCCTCTGGTTGGCTGTGGGCCGGCGGAGGTAAAAGTGAAAATTTTCCAAAATTTTTCAAAAGGTTTAAGGGTGAAGAAAAATCTGCGCCTCCACCTCAGCCTGGAGGACACGTGGCAACCTCTGATTGGCTATGGGCCAGCGGAGGAAAAGATGAAAATTTTCCCAAGTCAAAATTTTCAAAATATTTTCTAAGGCAATTCGACGGAAATTTTTGGGTTGTGGGCCCGCTAGGGAAAATTTTCCCAAATTTTCCCGCCAAGGCACAAAAACTTCAAAGTGCCATAACTTGAGCTAGAAAGCTCAGTTTTGGGAAAACAAGGAATTTTGGAAAGATCTTGATGCCCTCTTTGCACAGGAAGCATAAATTTTACTTTTTGATAAGTTTTAAAGGGTCAATTTTACAAAAATGATCTGCAGGCTTTTAATTGGCAAACTGGCAATTTTCAACTTTTCAATTTGACTAAATTAGATCTCCTCCATCACTCAACATGCCAAAAGACATGGAGAATTGATCTAGGGAGGGTTTAAAGTGTTTTAGAGAAGTTGATTTGTTCAATTGATTCAAAATTGAATTGCTCAACAAAAGATAGAAAACGGTTGAGGAAGAGATTGAGCTCAATTCTGCAATGTTTTAATTGTTTCCCTAAGTGTTTCCTTTGTCGGATTGAGTTCCTTGATGTCTTAGCATGCTAGATTATATCATTTTCAGTGGATTATCAAGTGCAAGGTCCAAACTGTGCATTTTAAATGAATTATTGCCAGTTTTAAATTTAAGGCAGAGGTCAATTTCTTGAGGGATTTAATTGCCATTTCTTCCTTTCAACCAGAGATTTAATTATCTCATTTTTCCATACAAAGAAACATTGAATTCAATCCATGGTAGACTTAAGTGTTTATCCTTTTTCCATTTTCCAAACAACAAGGATTCCAATCACAATTTGATACTCCAATTTCATCACAGTTTGATGTTCCAATACAATAACAACAATGCAATGAGAGATGAATTTGCAATCCTCTATTGACTTCAATTATACAACTTACATCTTTCAATGTTGGAAAACAATAACAAAATTCTCTTTCTTTCTCAATGTACAGAACAGAATGCAAGTGTCTTTCACATTTCAAATATATAACTTCATAATCAATTACAACATCATTTCTCCATAACATAACTATTACAATTTCATCCACATCATGTGGGAAAGGATTACAAAGGAATGGGTTTCCACAAGGGATTGTCAAACTGTACATTTCTCTTGCACAAAAACAACAACATGCAACTTCCATTTTCTTCCAATTTGATCACAACAAAAGAAGGGGAAAGGCAACACTCTCCACCCAACCAAGATATCCAATGAAAGGAGAAGCCTTCCTTCATCATTGGCCCCCGAGCCCCAACCAAGATACAATAGAAGGTGCAATTCAACCATGGCAACAAACTAGCTCCCACACACAACATTCTTTCACATACACATTTCCTTTATAAAAAAACACAATTCAACACAAAAACAACAGTTCACAACTACATTTAAAATCATTTCAAAATAGAACTCAGGCTTGATCTTGCAAGCCAAAGGAGCAAGGACTATGGGGGAAGCTACTTATGCCTCCCAATTGGGAATTGGGCATCCACCTATAATCATACCGCCAATATAACATATCATACCCCATAAACCTTATATCTCCCAACCCCTCCTTATGCCCCCCAAAGTTTATCCCTTATGCCCCCCCAAGAGTAAGAAATGCAAGCTATTTCTTTTCCATGGTGGATCCCAAACCCAAAACTCCCTCCACAAAATTTCGATGCCAATGGCATTCCCTTATGCCCCCACATGGATTCCCCATAGCCTTCTCCTACACCATTCCTATGGCAGTCTACCCAAACAGCCCATAAAACATGCAAAACATTCACCATTCACAACAACACAAGAAAGAAATGACAGCAATAAAAGAAGGAATAAACTCCTACCTCCCCATGGAAGGATTTTCTCCACACAACAAGCTTTGAATGTCAAAAATACAGTCCAAAACAACAACTCACAAGCATGCAAAGCTTTCTCCAAAACTTCCTCCAAAAACAAGAGCTCCAACAAGAAAATGCACCCCCAAGGAAGAATGCAAAAAGGTTCAACAACCAAGAAAAAAATTCACCCAAGCTGCTCCAAGGTAAGAGCTCCAAACACAAGAAAAAAATGTGCCCCAAGCTTACATACAAAATGCTTCAACCCCCAAAAACAAGCCAAGAGTTTTCATTATATAGAAAAGAGAAGAGAAGGGGATGATGTGGATCCATGTAGGATGCCACATCACACATCCTCAATTCCAACACTAAAGTCAAATTCCAAACTCCAATGCACAATAAAGAGGTGGGTCAAAATATGACAATCTACTTGCACACTCCAAAAAGCCCACACCCCAAAGGACTGAAAATTAAATAAAATGTAAGAGAGTGCAATCAAAACAATGCAACATGATTAATAAAATACATTAAAAATGTCTAAAATCAGTCCTCCAACCATAGGCATAGTTGGTAAATTAAATTGAGAGGTATGGGACAAGTTTTACTTGTCCCACAAGCCTCCAAAAATAGCCCCCAAGGACAAATTCGAATTTCCATGGAGGTGGAGTGTTTCATACTCCAAAATCAGACTTACACAAGCTCTTACACAACTTACACATCACTTACAAATTTATTACAAAGACAACAACTTCTATAATTATTTTCCCATATCCCAATTTGATTTATTTATCTTTTAACCATATGTTTTCTCACATTAATTTTCCACAACATAATTAAATAAAGAAAGGAAACACATCACTAATAAAACACATACAACAATAATAAAAAGTAACCACATTAATAAAATATACAAACCCATGGTCACATTTAAAGGTGATTCCCCCATGGAAATCCCTAACAAAACAACACACACAAAACACGTTGCCATGGTGACCGTGTTGAATTCACCTAGAATTCCATTTTGGTTGGTCTCCGATCCCCGATGTTTTGTTGTGATATATTTAACCTGCAAAATACAAATACCTCCTTCGGCCTCGTGGCCATATCAGAACGTCCAAAATGAATATATAAAATAATCACAAAATCATCTAAGTATGTGAATCACAACAACATCAAGGAAATTTAACAAAATCACTCACAATATGTATCAGCAACATCAAAGTAACAACTATATCATTTGTAAATTTATTCAGCAATTATATCATCATCAAATAATTTCCCCTTTCTAGGTTTACTCATAATCTCCAAAAATCACTTGTCTCGAATAACTTCCATTAAACATCCATGTCAATAGTATATCATCATCCACATATGAGTGTCTCTAATAATCACCATGCATTATATATAATCAGATTCAACAATAATCCAGGATCTGACATCTAACACCATACTAAATCAAAACTATTAAAATGTTCATCATATAGTCTACAGTATCATGATCGGTAATAAAAGGTGCCAAAGGGAAGTGGGCACTACATATAACATGACATGCAAGATAAAGCAAGCTATTTATAACATAGGAACATATCTAATTATAGCTCATGCAACTGGACTAAAAGGGGGCTAATTATAGCACACCTGTGAGGCCATTTATAAAGAACCATAGGATGACGCCTAATTATAGGAAAACACAAGCATACAAACTATATTTAGGATTTTTTTAATTAATAGATTAAAGCATGTAAGTGGTGAATGAAAATATCTCACCCTATAAATATGTATAGAATTCCATGTAATGCATATAGATATGTGGGTTGTAGAGCGCGTGTAAGTGCATGTTCAGATCGGTGTGTAAGTCGGTGTGAGCATATGTCTGCACTATCAATTATCGAGTCATGTAATGGATAAGCTATTGTGGATTCCAAAAATACAAAGGGATGACCGTGCTTATAATTAGTATTCAGATTTTTTATTGATTGTGTATGTGTTGATGAATGAATACAAACTCCTTTTATGATCATATGTCTATGTGCATATTGTAATCTACACATGGAATATATAGCACATCCTTTGTTAATCATGTTTTCAGGAGCCACATCTTGATTTCGACCTAGAAGTAACTCAGAGGAGTTATGTGTGCTTTGAGTGATCACTTGGACATTTTTCTAAGTGAGGTGCCAGTACACACGACTACATTGTGTTTTTCACTAGACTACGATACGACAAAAACTTGAAACTTTGCCAAAATGCTCTTCGTGAAAAAAACCAACTCTATACCCTAGCTTGTGAAGAACTCATTTCGCTCACCCTCGTTGATTCCATGGATGAAAAATCTAAAAACATTCACAAAATTATCTATGTGAAGACACCTTTAAGAAGAGCTAAACCTCATGTTGGATGGTGAACTTATTTATTTTTAGGTGTGAAAATTTTCATCTATAAGAAACCATTGTTTTCTCTAGCTTTCCCAAAATCCTTTTGCTCTTTCTTAGTGACTCATCATAGCAAATCAATTGAAATTTGGAGCATATATTCCTCTTAAAAACACCTTTCATTTAATCCATTTATAACATGATTAAGTGGAGTGTTTTAATAGATACGGGTGACTGCGTTTTTCATCATATTTTGCCATCTCCATTGAAAAAATAAAAAAAATTCCATTTTGCTCCTCTCATGTGTAGTTGTATCTCACAAGAATCCCCATGAAAATTTCCTAACAATGAAGGAGAAAAACATAAATTCCCTTCCTCCTTTACTTTCAATGAATTTTTTGTGTTTTCAAAGCTCTAAACCTACACTTTCATGGCCACCACATGTGATCTAAAGAAGGAAATTATCATAAATTCCATTTGGTAAGGAAGATTACCATCAACTTTCATAAGTAGAATCTAATTAAAAATTGTTACAAATTACTCCCATTTTATCTTGAAATCATTTTGTAGAGGATTTAACTGGTATAAATATGATTCTTACTAGTTTTGGCATCACGTAGCATATTTTTCACCTTCCTCTTCTTAAATTGTCTCTTCCAGTGGGGGTGTGCTTAAATTCAACCATGGAATGGTCGCCGATATTGCTAGGGTCTTAACTTCCACATGTATATGCTCATTTTTGGAACCAATGGTTTTAATGGAAATATATTAGAGTCGAGGAAATTTTTTCATAGGTTTTATAGCTCCAAGACAATTTTTTTACTTTTAAGAAATTGTCTTCCAACTATTGTTTCGACCGCCGCACAAAGGAAAACAAGTGTTTTAGGCACAACTCAATTCTCAGACGTCAAACCTTCGTTAAAAAATTCCACATATTTATTATCAATGAAAAATCCTTATAATATAGTGTAGAAACATTTTAAATATAATGTGTGGCATTATTGAGTTCGACCTTGTTTTTAACACCGATGATGCCAACAATGATCACCCAATTTCCAGAATCGAAATGGAGGATTGACACCAAAAGTTTATCCGACATGGAAAAGGATATGTTGAAGATAAAATTGAGTTAAAACATGCCTCAAAGTGGAATCAATTCTTAGTGATGATAAGTTACTAGATCAATCACAACCAAAGCATCTATCTTCTCCCCTAACATTCTATTTCTCATTGTGAAATCACTTTTGTAAAAATTACTTAAGTCACATAGAGTTTATATTCCTTAATTGGGATTGCAATTTAAGTTGAAAAGTCACCCAAAATATAAAGAGTCATTTGTAAATGCCTATAAAAGGCTTGATCTCAATTGTAAAATGGATTCTCTCTTTTCCTCTCTTAGCTATGAAGAGAGTTGTTGCAACTTTGTGTGTACAATGTATTTTCATACTTCATGAATAAAGGATATGAGTATTGGAAGAAGAATTCATCTTATGGTGTGGATGTTTTCCAATCACAAAATCATGCTTAACTATTTATGGTTGAATGCTGTTCACCTTTTCATTCATTTATATTACAAGTGATGCTAGGATTTGTATTGCATATATGTGCAGGTGTACTTTGTGACATACATTAGTAATCCATGAATGGTGAAGACTTTGTGCTTCTAGGTGTTTCTTGTTCTCTCCACAACTACTGTCCATTTTTTTCCTCATGTGAGAAAGAGGGTTTCCCCTATTTTGTGATTATCCTTGAGTTATTGTAACATCCCTTTATGTTTATCCTATTGTGGACTCCTCCCTTCCATCTTCTCGCCTCTCTATTTTCTCCATTCTTCTCTTTTCCCACCCTTTTGGGTGCTTTTTGTTAAAAGTATCCAAAACCCAAAAATACTCACATCATATGAGTTTCCCCTCTCAAATGCAAAGGAAGATCACCTTGTCAATAGGTGATAGGTGATCTCTCCATGGTTAGGGAATTTTATGCCACTTTCATGGGTCAGGTCATTGAAATCAATAAAATAACCAAAGTGACATAAAATATCACTAATAGGTTCACACTTATTCCCAACATATGGTATTAGTGCTAATTCGTTCGAGGTTTGCGGGAAATTTGGAGGTAAATCCTAAAGAGTTGTATAAATTGTTGTCTATGAATCTTGCATAAGGACCAAATACATATGAGAGCTCAAGAATATAGATTGAAAATTTCAATGGGAAAAGCTTTGAATTATGGAAGTTGAAGACGAAAGATCTCTTGATTGAAAGAGATCACTGGGTCATTGTGTCATAAGTAGGACCTATGGGATTGAAGCAAGAGGACTGGGACAAGATTGAAAGAAAAGAAAGGAGTTATATCCAATTGTGTGTATCTAATGGAAAGGTGAATGAATTGTGGGATAAGTTGGGAAAGTTATACCAATACAAATAACTAGCTAACAAATTATTTCTATGAAGAAAGATGTATTACTTGAGTACGAAGGATGATGACTCAATTACAAAGCACCTAAATTCCTTCAACAATTTGTTGAGTCATTTTTAAATAAATATAAAGATTGATGATGAGGATACATTTATTACATTTTTATATTATTCACCATACCCTTGGATAATTTAGTGATGGCATTCACTATTACTCCATCCAAGCTCAAGATAAACGAGATCATATTAACCTTCTTTGTCAGGAAGAAGTAAGACACAAATTTGTAAGATATCACCAAGGTGATGTGTTGTTGATGTACGAAAAACACATAAAAATTAAAGTAGAAGATAGGGAGAAACTTACAGTCTAAAGGTAGATCCAAGACTCTGTATAATCCCTCTTTGAAGAGGTGTTAGAACTATGACAAGACATGACACTTCAAGAAGGAAAGCAAAGTAAAGGTAGATAAGGAAAAACCACTTGATGTTTCATCTTATGGTAAAAAGGGTTCCATTGATGGATTTGGAGATAAGTACTTATAAAATTTGAGTGCATAGGCATGTAGTGAAGTATGGTTGATCAAATTTGGTGCATCTTACCACATGAATTCTTACAGAGATTGATTAAGTAAATATGAGAAGTATGATGTTGGTAACATATATCTAGGGGATTACTCCAC
Source organism: Taxus wallichiana var. yunnanensis (assembly GCA_018340775.1). Classification (NCBI taxonomy): domain Eukaryota; kingdom Viridiplantae; phylum Streptophyta; class Pinopsida; order Cupressales; family Taxaceae; genus Taxus; species Taxus wallichiana. The sequence continues at coordinate 688,519,411 of CM031238.1, read as the reverse complement.
TCACCATATTATGAGTCGAGGTAGCATAAAGAAAAGGTTCAAAAATGGGAGAATCAATAATATCCCTAGAGTTTACTGATTCCAAGACTTATCCAGAATCTAGTTTCAATTACCAAGATGTTTTATGTTGGGGTGCAAACATAATTTTGTAAGGATGGTTTTGAAATGGTATGCAGAGTAATGGTGCTTTGTTGTTGCCAAATCACTGCACCCTTTGAATGGCCAGAATGTGAATAGGACGTTCGGTGTGATTGGGACACATGGGATCACCTCTCAAGTTGTGGGACTTGGGCTCGAGGTGAACCTCCGGAGAAGGCCGGCTTCCTCTTCCTAAACTAAGTGTTGTACTACTCCTAGTGTAATAAAATGGTTATCTAGTCCTATGTTAACATTTTCATGGGTTTTAGGGAAAGATATTTGCAAGAAATGAAACTATACTAGGGATGGTGATGCACTAAATAAAGGATGTTTTTCAGACTCATGAAGGGTTAATTTGAAGAGGGTGTGTGCACCACAAGTCAACTTCACCTACTGCAACTTAGAGAGGGTACAAAATACCACAGACTAGGAAGCACACGTTCCCTTTGTTAAACTTGATCAAACAAACAAGTTATTAGTCTTCCAGTGAAGAAGGATGAAATTGAGAAGGGTGAATAAGCACCACAACTCAACTGCATGCAATGCTCCACCACTTGATAAACATAGAACTCCAAGAACTTGCAATAGAAATGTGAACTTGCACAATGTACCTGCAAGCATGAGAAAAGGCACAAAGAAGTATAGAAGGATGAAAGGACTGAGATTAGTCACAAAACACACACTTTTATTACTTCAATAACATGCACAATGCATCATACATTTAGAAGAGGAAATGGTTTCCATTACAATCTTGAAAAGGAGGCTTGAAAGTTCCCTCAACATACAAGGACAACTTGTAGAAGAGAGAGGACTCTTGAAAAATTTGCACTTGCCTAAGATATCTAACTGTCCAACCTATCTGACCTGTTGGAACCCTTTGGAATGAGCTTCCAACTTACATTTATAGAAGAAGTTGAGAGAGAGGAGAGAAGGATTCATAAATTTCCTTCCTAAATGGAAGGCACATGATGTATTTATTACAATTGGTTGAACCACTTTAGAAGGTTCCATCATGTGTCATTAATGCCCAATTGACCTAGTTCTCCTTAATTAATTAAAGGAATATTTAAATAAAATATTTTAATAATAATAATAATTATTATTAATAAAATATTAAAATAAAAATATTAATTTAATTACTAGTTTTGGTGGGCCCCTTGTTGACCGGTTTGTGTTGAAGGGGAAAATTATGAGGAAAAGGCCAAAAAAAAGCCCAACTCGGTGGTTGGCTTGCCGAGCCAACTCACTAAGTTGGTCACAAGCTCCATCGTCCTTCACTGCAAATGAGCTCCCATTCCACATCGAACTATTCTTCACGAGCTCTGTCTTGACTCACCCTTCAAGCCAAGTTACTCCTTATGCATTGGTAGTCGTCAAGCATGTTGCAGTGACCGCCGAGCTCCACATCTGTCGTAACCATGCCAACTCAATGAGTTTGGAATCCTCTAACTCGGTGTTGCACTCGATCTTGAACCCCACACCAAGTCTTTCCTTACCTTGCCAATCGAGCTCTTTCGGATGAACCTTCCGAATGGCAAGCTATCAAACCGACTCTTATCGTGAATTATCTCAACTTCTGTGTCATCGTGGCCAACTCGCGACTCGACTTTATGAGACCGAAACAATTCGATTGTCGAGCTCCACGAGCTTACACCCGTGAACTCATTTCTTGTTATGGACCGTGTCTCGGGCTTATGCATAGCTCATGCAATTTGTCTCATGTTTGCCAAGAGCTCCTCGCCATCAACTTGCCGTCACCGACATCCCATTACCGAGCTCGAATGAACTCCCTCTTGCAACGTGATTTCAACTCATGGAAGGAATCACCCTTATCATCTCATAGCTCGGCCTATGAGCTATTCTTAAGGCTTGACCAAATTCCATACTCTAATGCCGAGTCAAGCTCATAGTCTTTACATGGTTCGCTTCACATGGCATGTTTGCAATTTGTATTAACCGAGCCAACATTTTGAGCCCCAAGTTTCCATTCTATTGACGATCGAGCTACCGAGTTCCTCCTCTTTTGCATCGAGCTCATTTGCATTGAGTTCTCTCACTTGTATTGAAAGTCGACTTCATTTTTAACACACAGACTCACCGCAGAGCCACCTTTTGTCGTATCACCTCGCATCGAGCCGAGCTACTCAAAGCATCACCTGACTACCAAGCTTCCCACCATCGTATCACTTTTCTCTTCTATCCGCGATCGAGCCGAGCTCCATCTTCATGCGTTGAGCCCCGAGTTGTAACTTTGCATTGAGGTCACCAAATAGCTCGACGTCGGTCCACTACCGAGCTCATCGTGCATTGAATGGCCGAGCTCATCTGGTCTCGACTCGGTTCACTGAGCTCCATGTTGACTCAGGTTTATGGTACTCTCCTATGTGAGTCCTTATCATTTATAACTCGTTTGAACTCCTTAAAATCTTCTCTGGTTGGGCTCGACTCGGCGTAGAACACTTTGTAATCTTCGGTGCTACGTTATTATTTGGGCTCAACAATAGCTCTTTGGAATCGAACGGGAAGGGGTCCTTCATGCATCATCACCGATGCATCCGAGCTCTCTAAGGCCTTGACCTTCTAGCGAGAGCAGAGCAGAGCTCCTATACGCCATCTTTCCCACACTATGTTCCTTCCAATGGGATCCTTTGGTAACAATGTTGAACTCCATGCTCGTTTTTAGCCATACTACTGCCTAAACTTGTCGACACCGGCGATCTCTCCACATAACTCAATCTCATGAGCTCTATGTCATCTCTACCTGGTGGCGCATATTGATAGCTCCTTCAAGTCTTTCTCCACACTGCTATGGTGATAACTCGTGGGTGTTGCATTTTTCGAGTTCCCTTACCTCACATGAAGCTTGCTAATCTTTTTATGAGATGATACGCATCACCAAAATGCTCGGAACTTGACTCGATCCTCCACCTTCAGTGTCATATCTTAATAACCTATTTACATGGTAGATCACTTGCCACAACCCAGTCATCAACCGCCTCCTATGTCACGCCAATTCGGGTGGTAATTTGTCGGTAAACCTGACATGTCATTCTGCGTGGCTCGGGGATGAATCCTAGTCTTTCCCTAAGATATTTCCACCATTAGCTCCTTGTGCTTAGGATCCCGACGTGCATTTTTTCATGCCAAGCTTGGCATGGTCTTTACACCATGAAATCCCGTAGTGGGGAATCTGGAGCTTTGAAACCATTCTACCCACGTCAATGTCTTGGAAAAATGGATCTTAATGCCCACTCATCCAACCGAGTTCCTACACTAACCCAACTCGGCTTCATCTAGCTCACACGTATGAGGTATCATGTGCCACCTCACATCAACTCAACTTAGTCAATGGAGTTAACTTTCTGAGTCACATTTGAGCTGAGTCATAATAAGGCATGTCTGTTTTGAGTTTGCATTGGCTCATTATTCTTTCTTGACGATGAGTTAGTGGTTGAGCTATTAACCGTGCCAAGTCATCCTCTTTATCTGTTGAGCCATCTTCATTCTGGTCGATTAATTTGACTAACTCAATTGAAATCCCAAGCTAAATCAACCAAACTCTCATCTCACCATGTTCCTTACACCGAGCTTCTCCCAACCTCAATGAATATTGATCTTCCTGTAACCTCTCTTAATGTGACATCGCCAACTGTGGGCTAGACCTCTGAGTCACTCATTGATTCAATGATCTCCTACAAATATATATGAACTCGATGACTCCATCCTCAAATGACTTACTCGCCAAGTTGAGCCTCGACTCACCCTCTTACCGATTCATGAACTTATTTAACATCCCTGAGTCGAGTTCATCACCGAGTTATCCTTTCAATTTGATTGAGATCCTATGGATAATACTTATATTTCATTGACTCAACCTGATCCATCTTCATGCCTTCGCCATGTTGAGTCCTGACTCATTTTCTTGATGAAAGAATTCCTTCGTGGGACTTCTCGGGAATTATAACTTATGAAGCGTCTTTTGTGTCGAGCCCGGCTCACCGAGTAGCTCGCCGAGCTACTCAATGAGTTATCCATTAACTTAGCCCTCTAATGTGGATCCTCTCAGAATGTTATTTTTCTCTGATAAGTGACTTTCTTAGGATCCTTCTTGAAACTAGAGGGTAACGTAGCATAAGGATCTTTCTTAGGATCCTTTTTATTATTTCTGCATGAATCATTTGAAAGTGAGTCTCTCAAATGTCAATTTCCTTACTCTGAGTAAATCTTGAGCTTTGAAAACCTAGGAAAGATGAAATAGCTCAATATGTTCCTGAATCCTCTTGGAACATCATAAATATCCTCAAAAGATAAAAAAATGAAACACAAAACTCACTGTAGGCCCCTAAGTCCTTTGGTGAAGACCTAGAGCTCAACAGGACATTGTCGTCCAATTTTGCCATGTGTGCAAAATTGGATAACAAGTACTTAGTAGAGGAGTGCACACTATAACCTTTTTCAAGATGGATTCATGTATTGTTATTGGTGATTGGAAAAAAATTGTTGTTCTTGAGGCCAAGAAGGTACATGAGAAAACCAACATGTCTCTAGGTAGAAAACACAATGTTATGGCGTGATATGATGAGTCATATTGGTGAGAAGGGATTGGACACACTACAATATAAATGAATGGTAAAAGGGATTGATGAGGGTCCCTTGGACTTTGACTTATATGAGTATTGTGGATATGACAAATAGAGAAATGTGAAGTTTCCCATAAGCACTATGCATGTAAACAATATCTTGTAGCTAATTTATGTAGTGGTGTGTTTGGATCGGTAAAGGTTGCACCACTTTAGAAATAGATATATTATGTTTCTTTCATTTGTGGCCATTCAAGGAAAACTGTATATCCTTTCTCTTAAATAAGTACAAATTTTTTAATAAATTCAAGAGGTTTAAAGAATTTATGAGAACTAGAAGGAGAATAAGATCAAGGTTTTGTGCACCGATAATGGGGGAAGGTTTTGTTCAAAATAATTTGATGAATTCCACAAGGAGTGTGGAATTGAAAGATAAAATATAACTCCATACATGCCCACAGTAAAAATCAGTTGTAGAGTGAATGAATATGATGTTGATGGAAAAATCCTTGAGTACGGTCAATGGTACATAGTTGGAGTAGAAGTTGTGAGCTAAAGTAGTGATTATTGCTTATTATTTGGTGAATAAGTCACCATCATCAAGACTAGAAAATATGACTCCACATGATGCTTTGCATGGTAAGAAAACATCCATTAAACACCTATGATTTTTTGGTTGTGACACATATGTGCATATTCCAAAGGAGAAGATGACAAAACTTGACTTTATGTCTAAGAAGTGTGTCTCTATTGGATATGGAAATGGTGTGAAAGGGTACACGTTGTGGAATAATAAACTATAGAAGGTGGTATATAGATGTTATGTTGGAATTTGAAAGATCTAAAGAGGATTCTTACACATAAGGATGTGCATTGCGGTGAAGGTGACATGGAACGTATAAAATAATAGTCAAAAGAAGTTTCAAAGTAAGTGCAGATTGACATAGATTATGAAGATTTTGTATCTAAATATCATATTACTAATAAATAAGGGGCATTAGAAGAGCAACAAAACCTCAAACACTTATGCATATAAGATAAAAATGAGTGCACAATATACGAGTAAAGGTATAATGACATTGATTTTGTTTTTCTTCCTACTATCGTAATAAATAGTGATGATCCAAAGGTAGTGTGTGAATCTCTTATATCAAAGGAGAGAATGTTTTGGAAGAAATATATGGAGGAGTTAAAGTCTATAAAGAATAATGATACTTGGGATATAGTTAAGTTACCTCATAAAATAAATCATGTAGGTTGTAAATGGGTTTACAATAAAAAGTGCAATATGCAAGGTAAATATGAGAAATATAAGGCTTACTTAGTTGTGAAGGGATTCTCTCAAGTCAAGGGAATTAAATTTGATGAAGTATTCTCTCCTATTATTAAATTTAATTATATTAGATTTGGGTAAGTGCAAGGAGATGGGAGGCCGAAAAGTGGCCAAAAATTCACTTAGTGGTTATTTTCAGCATAACGTGCTCATGTTATGGCTCGATCACATTATAACGTGACGAGGCTAAATGACGCTCACGTTATGGCATGGATTTCCCAAGCCATAACATGAGCACATTATAACACACTCTCATTATAACACGAGTGCATTATAATGCACTTGTGATATGTCTCGTTATAAATACTATAGACAATCGTGGACAAGAGTTCATTTTCTCTTTTCCAACCCCAAAATACTATTGTGCAAAACATATGAGTGAGAAAAAGTGCGAGTAGGTTTCTAGAGGTGAAATCTTGTCTAAAGATCAAATCTACCATGGTGGAGAGTCCAGAAGGTGAGTTTTAATTAAATTTAGGGTAATTTTTTCATTAAACCATTTTTTTCTTACATTGTTCCTTATTTGTTATTTTTTAATTTTTAGTGGATCCAATCTCTTCACCTAAAAACCCTCCTTCACCCATAGACCAAGGTGAAAAAAACATACATGAAACACCTCCTTTTATTCCTATACATCCTCCTAATACCCAAAAAAACATTTTAGGGAGATTCAGAATAAAAAATCTCAAATTCAAGGCTTAATAGATACCCTAAGAAACCCTAATGCCACAAGTACCCATTGCCAAAATATTGTGTCATCATTAGAGTCATTAATATCTAATATTGATAATGTGGTGGGTCAAATAAACACATGGGAGGGTTAAAAACCAATTTTCATAATTTTTATGTAGACAAATTATCTTATGATGTGGTGAAGAAAAAAATCACCAAAGACAAGTTGTGTGCTTTATTCACTGACCCTAAAACTAATGCACATTTACTAATGAGATACAAAAGATTCTGATCAATTGGTGTAACCATGAGGGGATCAAAAACAATTTTGGGATAGATGGTGGATGGTTTTTGACCAACCGACTTGCAACAATTTTGAGGTACCACATTATTTCTTGAGGAAACTCTATTGTGAGTTCTTCCTCAACAAAATACCAAACTATTTTGATATTCAAGAGTTCTAAGGAAGAAGTAAAGGCTCCGCACATAATAGATTGGGGGCACAACATTTGCAGAAGTGACCACTTAGACCCCTTGCTTGCCCATATGTTCAACATGTTTCAATCCCTTCATTTGTTAAGGAGACTATGGAGATTAAGACACTCAATTCTATTAGTGCTTTGACACATTCATTGATTTAACATTACACCCATCTCTGTCATGATGAGGAAGCTAGTCCTTTGAGGCATCAGACATCGTATAACATATTTTTTCATGCTTGTGGGAGTTTAGGAACCTATGTAGTTGATGAAGCTGCTCCATAGCCTAGTGAGGTTATTCCACAACCTAGTGAGGATGCTCCACAGTCTAGTCAAGTTGCTCCACATGATGAGTAGGCTGTTTGATTGGAGGAGTCACGCCATCATTCTTTTTGGACACTTTGTCATCATCACATATGATCTATTGGATTCAACCTTTGGTATTGACCAACAAGTAATTTTACATGAAGTTAAATGTAATTTATATATATATTTTCATACTAAATTTTATAATTAACGATATTAATTCGTTATGAATGAAAATTAACAAGTCATGTTTATTTTTGTAAAGTTTTAGGGTTAAACTAAAAATCTAGTATCACATTCCACTTCCTCACATTCATTAGCAGGCACGACAACCCCTCAGGTATAAATTAGTAAATATTTTGTGTTATTTTTTTTCCATATAAAGATGTTATCTTGAAATGACAATTTGATGTTGAACAAGCAGTCTATGGACCTTCGGCATAAGGGGATGTCATTATGAGTGCACATGTTGGTGAAATTACTAATGTGATCTTTTTTATTTTTAATCATTATTTAAGAAGAGAATGAACTATGCTTAATATATGTAGATAATGTCATGTAACTTGAATGTGTGTAACCTTCTTCTTGTTTTTAGTCGATGACGTCATTATAGTCTCTTGCTAACATTCAATGATCATTGTATTTTGGAGTTGATATGGGCATAACATCTGTTGTGCCTCTTACACGGGTATGACCTAGTAATGTAATTTTCACAATGAATTGATTGTATTAAATAACATCATTTAGTATAATAAATGAAATCCATACATATTATAATTTTCTTCATCATGGTTACCATAGAAGGAGGTGACAACTCCAATTCATGCACCTATTATTGAGGTTAATTTCCCCAAGGTCAACCCTGAGAGGTAAATGATGATTCATATCGATTATGAGATTGCAATAAGTATTTATTTGTAAGTAATGCCATTTTATATGTCATTAGTTGTATACTAATGTCTATGTTGTTTATTTTTATTAATAGGTGGAGCTACAATCATCCCTTGAGTGTAGGAAGTATGATTGAAAAAGGGATGTTCCACTTATGAGACTCGGTTCATATTACCAATAGGCCAAGAGAACAAAATTGTTCGATGATACCCCATAGCTTTGATGCATAAGAATTTTGTTCTATGCCTTCAAGGCATGTAGGAATAGAATTATATTTTGTTGATGTATATTATTGTACGCATATATTGATCTATTTAGACATTCATTTTGTTTAAATTTTGTATGCCATCATGGATTTCAGAAATCAATATAATGTATGAGACAACTTAATTTTTTTTTCAAAATTTTACAGTGGAGGAAGCCCTCTTTATATGTATCTGAGTGGATTAATATGATTCCATTAATATTTTTCATTTTTTTATGTTTTGAACATGCGTATTAAAATATATACAACTAACATAAAATTTAGCCACTATTATAATCATCCAATGCCATCAATTATAATCATATAATGTCAATGCCAATGAAAGAGAGAGAGAGAGAGAGACCCTCTAGAAAGGTGATAAGGGAATCTCTCTCGGTATGAAGGAAAAATCATTTAAAAAGAACATTTTTCTTGGGAAACTTGCTACAAGCCTAAGATGTTGGGGGCACTAGGGCTTAAGAGTCACATGGTGTAAGGAGAATATATGTTTATACAAAGTGATGTTATAGATAAGAAAGGAACGAACCTTGTAAGGTAATTGTGAGAAATAATATCTTAAGGGGGTTCCTTATAGGTAAGCCACAATGGAAGGAAACACATATATATAATATATTGACTAGATCCTTATGAGTTAGAGTTATATTTTGATACTTTTGGAAGGCTTGGGAGATGGTTAATTAACGGGTGATTGCAAAACCCCTTTTTAGTTGATTTGGATCCAACTAAGCAAGTGCAAGTGCATTTTGAATAAACTCTAGCTTTAGGTTGTTTTAGAGTCTTAAAGGTCTTGAGAGTCTTTGTATGTCAATAAGAAGCCATATTCAGGCTTCAATGGTGTGTAATTAGTCATATAGACTTAGTTGCAATTTTCCCATTTCTAGATTTGAAATTTTGAAAATAGCTTGTATGGTATAAAAGGGTGAAAGGCTTAGATCACTTGTAATTATTCCTTAGGAGTAAAATGATTATACAAATGTAAATCGTTCATATTCTACCTATAACTAGTCAATAATGTAACTCAAATTCCCAAGTATAGTAGGATTGTAACTCATATTTCCAAGCATTTTGAATGATACATTATATTTTGGTGTGATTAATAGGTGTAATTGAATGCATGTCTATGTTTTCAAACCTTACTTGTTCATTTTCCATGCTTATTTCATGTTCCAAGCTCTAGAAACCCTGAAAATAGAGTTTTGAGAACCCAATTTCATGCAAAGCTTATAGTTTAGACAATTTTGTGCATGATCACCACTTGACCCCTGAAGATGAAAGTTAGAGAATGCCAAAACAAAGATGAGAAAGTTTGAATGAGATATTAAAACAATTTTTTTCTCCACATATCAATTTTTCACTCCTCTAAGTCTAGTAGAAACCCTACCTATAGTTAATTTGCTAAAACTTGAAAATATTTTGTTTTATCGAATGCAAAACTCTGAAATTTTGCATGCACTTGTGTTTTGAGGCGCTTAAAAGGATTTTTGAAGTTTTGGAAATTTTCAATCCATACTATTGCATTTATGAGGGACTATGTGTACTAGGGGATCTAAGAAGACTTATTTAAGAGTTTTTGATAGTTTTTCTCCATTTTCTTAGCTAATGATTGAATCTAGTCATATTTTATCAATGAATTCTCAATGATAGATTGATTAATTGTTGAAGGAGTTTAGGAGTATTGATAATCCATTAGGCATGCTAGGTTTTCGAGACAAACTGCCAAGTTTTGAATCCTTCATTGAAGTTTGAGTTAAGGAAACCAATACCCATACCACGAGAGAGAGAGAGAATGTCTCGAGACATTTCTTAGACTCTGCAAAGCACTTTGAAAGGTCTCATCTAGACCAACACCTCCGCACTTCGTGGTTGCAATTGAGCTCAAGCGAGCTATTTTGATAGCTCGGTGGGGTGGTCAAAACCCGCACGCAGTCGAGTTGGTCATTACAATTACCAAGTTGAGTTGATATCCACATGGTTCGAATAGCCTATAGCTCGGTGCTTACTCAACACGGTTTCCACCTCATAGCTCGGCATGCACAACCCATAGCTTGGGATGGTTCGCAGTTAGCTCGGCCTCGTGGCCATTCAACATTACATGGGCCACATTATACATGGCGATGTAACCCACAACCACAAACTCGACCCAAGGCTCGATGGGAATACAACATGACGCACGACTCGGTGATAGCTTGGCCCACATACCCGGTGCCATAACGATGCACAACCAACATATAAATGGAGGGAAAATTCCAAGTGTGGCCCGAGCCATGATTAAATTGGCCGACCAAGCCTATCAAAAAGGATTTTTAATTTTGAATTCCCATGCATAGGGGACAATGTAATAGCACCCACGTTAAGCATTGAACCAAGGTGCGGTGGAGGATTGGGATGAAACTTCAAACAAACAAATATTATTCCCTACTAGCAAAATGGAGTCCACATAGAAGATGGACTGCGCAGATGGAGGAAGCCACATATAGTGGAATTGGAAATTATTAAAAGCCAAATAATAAAAATGCAAGTGGCTCATTTAAATGCATTGTATTATAGCCTTAGTGTTATTATAAAAAATATCCACGAAGATTTGGTGGATTCAAAGGTGGATTCGGTGGGATTTGAACCCCCACCACCTATGTCAAAACAAATGAACCCTGCCAATGAGCCATAGAGCTCAAATTGGCTATAAAAAGGGTCACTCTGTAATTAGCCAGAAGGAAGAGGTAGAGGAGAGACAATATCCTCATTAAGGAGGCTCATAGTTTGAGCTAGGAGGAGAATAGGCCGAAAGTGCCAAAAGAGACTAGGCCTAATTTTGTAAGAGGAACCTAGTGAGAAGATCTAAATCATGAAACACTCATTGTAAGTGTAATTTTACATGATTTTAATAGATCAGTCCCTTTAATTGGACCCGAGACATAGCCCTAGTTGGGTGAACTTCGTTATCACATGTGGTGTCTATTTTCCTAGTTATTTTCTCTAATTTTTATAGTGCTCACAACCTCATAATTTTAATAGAAATTACAAGAAAATCATACTGTCCTCTTAAATCCGTAAAATCCTTATTTAAAGAAAAACTATGAATGTATGTTGCAATTTTCACTTATGATTTTCGGATTAGTTTGGTATCGAGTAGGCATCTAAGGCCATTAGCTTAGTTGGTATCAGAGCTGGTTTCGTGATTGCTTCTATACCAGTTTATGATTGCTAATCCCATTAGTGCAAACTATTTGGCTTGATCTTCTTACTTGGCGTTTTGCAGTATTTTAGAAGATAGTTGGTTTGCAGGTTATAATGGGGAAAGAATTGAAGAGGGAAAGACTGGAAGAGCTCGAGAGCATCAACAAGAAAATATAGGAGGAAAATGTTTTCCGAGATGCAAGCTCTATTCCCTCAAAGAGCAATTTGATCGGTTGAGAAAGGAGCTAGAATCAAAGGATGAGCTCTTGATCAGTTTATAGTGTGGTGATCGGAAGAAGGAATTACCTTCTACTTCAGATGTAAAGACCATAATGGAGTGCATTGTAAGTTACTCACCATGAGAATATTCTTCTTCTTCCTATTTAGTTTTGGATTCAGGTAATGATGTCTTTGGTTCATCTGAAAGGTGTACTAAAGGCATTGGATCCAAATTGTTGTATAGGATGGGTTTTTACGGAAGAGGTCTTGGAAAAGATAACCAAGTCATTACTAAGCCAATACATGTCGAGGATTTTCCTCATTTTGTAGGATTAGGTTTTACTAGTGTGGGAAAGGAAATTGGAGAATGCTCCAAACACGTTAATGAAGAAAAGCTTCCAAAGGCCAAGTGAATACCCCACTAGTCCTGCAGAGAAATTAAGTGCAGGAATCAAGTGCTTTGTCAGCAAAAGGAGAGGGTAAGAAAAGATAATATAGAGGTATTGAGATTCCACCTCCAATTTCTTACCATAAGCACCATGAAAATTGTAAAACTTCTAATCCACTCTTTCAGTTAAAGAAATAAGGCTTTGATATTCAAAAAAAGATGGATGCCTATCCTCGTACGTTTTGTGGGATACATAACCATTGTGTTGCCAGATGTTGGAAGATAAGGACATTTATGAATAAGTTGTTTTCATTTGTTAAGAAAGGTAAATGGAAAAGACCAATCTCATCGTTCAGAAGCGAGAAATGGCAATGGTGTTTCCTCGTCTCATAAGAAGGACAAGAGGACATTTTGCACTCATTGTCATATGAGTGGACATCGGGTGGAAAATTGTTGGAGACTTCATCCATCTCGCCATCAGAGGAATGGTAAATTTAAGGTGGAATATATACATGGTAAAGGTAAAGGAAGTTCCTTATCCACAATCAGTTGAAAATTAAACCCTGAATCAGGTAATACCTACAGATGAAAGTCTGTTAGCATGGGTTGGTAAACAATTTTTCAACTTTATTTTACATAGCTCTTAATTAGTTGTAGCATGTAATATTTGTTTGGAATCCAAATATGTGGGATAGCGAGGGACATGTTCATCATACTCAGTATTTTTCTCACATTTACATTTGGATTACTCCATTCATATCTCTTAATTAGCTTTTGAGTGCCTAGTATAAATGAATACAAGATTTAACTCATATTTATAAGCTTAGAGATTTGTCGGCCATTTGTGCAGATAGTTGAGCTCACTGGTGTTAGCTTGGAAGTCATCTTATGTAGAGGCCTTGTAGCTGTACAACATGAGTGGTAGCTAATCACCATTGGCATTTGACATCAAGTTGGATTTTCATTCGTGTAGAGGCCCATTATGCCGTGCAACAAGATGGTACTTAGCAGTCATCGTAAACATGGGACTTTGTACCGTGTAGAGGCAATAACTATGCAATGAGGTTGAAGTCATCATTATTGAGCTCGTGGGAGATCAATCAGTGTAGAGGTTGAGGCCATGCAGTAGAATGGTAGTTGATCATCATGGATGTGACATCTTTCAAAGTGTAAGACTGTAGAGGGAAGATGTGGTGTTGCTTAAGTATTGCTAAAGTGTAAGACCTCTTGAATTACAGATGTAGCAGTACATGTTTCTAGGTGTTGTCAAAGTGTAAGACCCCTAGAGGGAAGATGTGGCAATATCTACTTCCATGCAGATTATATGTTGCTAAAGTGTAAGACCCCCAAAGGGTAGATGTAGCAGTATATTCTTCTTGTGTTGCCGAAGAGTAAGACCTTAATAGGAAAATTTGGCAGTACAAGTGTCAGGAATTGTCAAAGTGTAAGACCCCTAAAGGGCATATGTGGAAATCAAGATAATGGAAGAAGCATGGTGGGATCATAACCCATAGAGCTAGGATCGAGAATCAAGTTATCGAAGTGAGAAGATGCAGTATAGTAGACTAGAAATTCCACGCAATTGTACTTTTGAAGTGACAACAGAGTATTTAGATTCAGGACAGGGTGACAAAAGTTCCCAAAAGCTTTTGGTGGAACAAAATCCTTTCCCATTGGGGAGGTGTGATGTGGAGGACATTTAGGAGTTCCTTAAATCTCCCTGAATCATGACTTAGTGGTAGATTGTTTTGAGAGATTTTGATGACAAGTGGAACGCGAAAAATGGAGTTCATACGCTCAAGTTATGGTTAGTCAAAGTCCAGGTTGGGAAACTAGTCAATAGAGGTCAACATGTGAGTAACACATTGACATGGCATTTTGCAAAAAGGCGAGAAGGTTGAATGTTCATGTTTGGATTGCCTCACGGTCTTTGATGAATGAAAAAAATGGTGGGCTCTTGCTATTTTTGGTTGAGAACCCTCGGCCGGGTTTGGTACACTCTTTTATAGGAGGGGTGCCTTTTTCACCTTTGTATATTTATGTTATCAATTTTTGATAGTATATGCTATATTGCATTGCATGGTTTTAATCGAGCTCGAGCGAACTATTTTGATGGCTTGGTGGGTAGTCAACTCCCCCAATGAGTCAATTTGGTCATTACAATTACCAAGTTGATTTGATATCGACATGGTTCGGATAGCCTATAGCTCAGTGCTTACTTAACATAGTTTCCACCTCATAGCTCGGTGTGCACAACCCATAGCTCAGGATGGTTCGCAGATTAGCTCGGCCCGTGGCCATTCAACATTCTCGTAGACACCAAATTTGTGTCTTACGACCCCCTGTGCCCCGCATCTCATTTCACAACCTAGCCTCACCACCTAAACCCTACACAATTATTTATTAATTACCTTATAATTAATAAATCCACATTTTCAAACCTGCCACCTCATTTTGCCACCTCATCATGACCTAGCCCTAATCCTAAACTAACCTAATTAAGACCTATAACTTGGTCTACATCCACACCCATGACTAATTACTCCTCACCCGCACCAAAACCAACATAATAATGACTTGACCAAGCCCACAACTAATTCCTTAGGAGAAAAGGAAGGAAGGTTGGCTATTTTACTAAAAATAGCCCACTTTGACTTAACCGACATCGGTTCCTACTCAACCGCTGTCGGTTACATAACCGCCATCAGTTCCTCGTAAATGACCTCCCAAACCAAAAACAAGAGGGCTGAAAGTCATTGGAAGGATCAAAAAAAATTCACTTGACAGAGCAGAGACAAGTGAAGGAAAGAGAAGAGTTTTACAGGGAAGGACATCAAGCCCAAGACTGCAACTGAGTAACCAGAGCTCAGTGACACCCATCCAAGCATTGGGAGAGAAGATAGCTCATCTTGGATTGTCAGATCATCCTACCTGAACCCTGCCTTCATCATCACAGTCCTTGGACCTGTATCTTCATCAGGAACTAGTAAGTAGTGTCTTGTACGTTCTTTTAATAACATTTCTTGGACTTCTAAATCACAGTAATTATAAGTCTACTCCCAGATCCACTACCCGGTAACATCCTACATCTAACTGTCATTCCTCTACCCTTACATTGCCCCCAAGAACAGCCCCCATACTCTCTGAGTCTTCTCCATCACCCCATTACCTATCCCCAATCATTTACCAGCCTTATAAACACCATAGCCACCTTATAGCCAACCTTCACTAAAAGCCCCTAAATCACTACCCCTACCGATATCGGTTATCAGAAACGGTACCGGTGACAGTGACTGGCATCGGTCACTGTGACTCAAAACCAAAACCAACCTTTTCTCTATTGTTTTAACGAGGCAATTAAATTGTAATTTGGCAATAGCTTCTTTGTTAGAATTTGTGTTAATTCGTATTAGCAGGGGAACTGACCACCTTCAAAAGGAAGTCTAATATTTCCTAGGCCCAAGGTAGTTCCCTCATTTATTGTCTAACTAAAATCTGGTGGTCTTGTATTCTTATTTGCAGGTAGTCCTTCCCAGACAAAAAGGAGTTCTTCGCAATCGATCTGATCTCTCTCTACGGTACGCGCACACCCTCTCAACATTCAACAGGTATTCCTCCTAGCCCTAACCCTTATCTGTTTCTCAAAATAATGAAAGGATAGAAGCAACTCTATTCTAGGAACTGAAACATCCTTTGTTAGAAACAATGACATGGGCCACATTATTTGTGGCAACACAACCCACATCCACAACATGGCAACAACCACTAACTCAGCCCATGACTCTGTGGGAATACAACACGACACATGACTTGGTGATAACTCGACCCACATACCTGACGCCACAATGATGCATAGCCAACATATAAACGGGGGGAAAAATTCCAAGTGTGACTCGAGCCATGATTAACTTGGCCGACCAAGCCTATCAAAAAGGCTTTTGCATTTTGTATTCCCATGCATATGGGACAATGTAATAGTGCCCATGTTGAGCAGCGAACCAAGGTTTGCGGTGGAGGATTGGGACAACACTTAAAATAAACAAAGATTATTCCCTACCAACAAAATGGAGTCCACGTAGAAGATGGACAACATATGGAGGGAAGCCACATATAGTGGAATTGGCAATGATTAAAATCCAAGCAATAAAAAATACAAGTGGCTCATTTAAATGCATTGTATTATAACCTTAGTGCTTGTTGGCGAGGAAATTTGTCGGGTGGGAAAACTTGTGGTCTCCTTTCCAATGCTCTGGGAATCTAAGTCCCTCTACTTGACCGGTGTAGCTACCATATGTGCATGCGTGAGAAAATGTGGAAATCTGTGGTGGCCTTTTGGTCGGGGATCTAGCAGGGGCACTCCACTGACCCTGTGGCAAAGCTTGCAGATACTTGCAAGAGAGAAAATTTGTCTGAAATTGGGAAAGGAAGTGAGAAAAGAGGTAGGAGAACTAATGTTGCAGGTAGGAAATCATATTCCTACACACACTAATTAGAAAATTCATCACATGCATTCATGGGAAGAAACAACCCTGAAAATGGCAACAAGACTAGATAAGATCGTGAACTCAAAGTTTCTAAAATATCCTCATCAAAGAGGATACGAAATCCATCTTCTTGTATTGATGCTTAATCAAAAGCTATACATAGTGGAGAAATGGAGGAAATTGAGAGAAGGGGAAAAAATGGAATAAAAATGGCTAACTCCTTTGCTTTCTCCAAGTACAATGCACTTGTGAGTTTTACAAGGTCAATTGCCAGCCCTTATAATGACTTTTAGAGTCCATCATATAGCCCGTAAGAAACAGTTACAATATACTCGGGTGAGCAAGAAAAATTTACAACCTATTATAACTGTCGTGCCCCTTAAATTTCTTGATTCACAGAGAAATGCTTATGGCGGAAAGAAACAATTTTTAAAATATTGATCGTTACATTATTTTGCAGTTAAAACATGGGCCATTCGATTTGCTTTTACAACTTTAAATCTAGGCCACCCACATGGAAGGAATTGATTGGAACAGCCCGCAGATGCTTTGACTGTTTACCTTTTGTTTGGTGGGGCCGTATATCCGATTTGAGTTTCCGCTTTAGAAGCACCTTCTGAAATTGCGCCAAGATGACGTGTGTCTCCTTCCACCGGGGTTAGACTTTTCAACGACCAATTCTGTCTCCTTAGCTACATGGCGACTCCGGCGCTACTTGAGCTCGAATCTTGAGTTTTACTTTTGAAATGGCATCGTTGCGGCACGTGGAGACCTCCGCCAACCCGCCCATACTTAGCCAATTCTAGTGATCGACTTTGTCCCTTTTGGACCTGGGACACGTGGACGACTAGTGCAAGTTTGAGGACCGCCCGACTTTGAATCTTGAAATTGCACCGATGAGGCACATGGAGCCGTCTGCTGACCCTCCCACACTTAAACAATTTTATCCCGTTTTACCTTCATCTTGTACCTGGGACATGTGGAAGGCCCGCACATAATCAAGATCGCCCTTGGGCCCTACCTTTGGAGTTGCGTCATTTGGATGCGTGGAGGATTTCGCTAGACCTTGAAATATGACCAAACCGCATCTAATCAAAGAGACCCATGTATTATCCATGGATGCTGAGGCAAAATTTAACGAGGAATATTTTCCCGTCATTCTTGACTATGGAAAAAATGTAGAGAAGAAGAAGACTCCACCATTTTACGCGCTTGATTTACAAATTTCTTTCGCGAGCTGAGGAATTGAAAAAAATACAAGGTTTGATGATATAGAGGCATAGAAAGATTGAAAATTTCATTCAAATGAGGAAAACAATAAAATTTTCACGCGTCCAGACAGGAAAATGGGAAATTTATCGAAACAAGCAGACTAGGGATTTGAAATAACTCTAGTGCATGGATTTTCTATCTCTTCGGCTTTGTAACTTAGCTTAAATACTTTAGGAGGGTGAGAGCTCAAAATCTTGACTTTAACTTGGAAAATAAAATAAAAAACGGTTTTGGGAGACAACAATTGGCTCTAGCTTGGGGACATGGCATGGACTGAGCGTGGCGAAGACGTGATATGAGGATCCAGAATCTCAATTTTTAAACCCTGTAATTCATTGACCAGTGCCTTATCCATTGGGCCTTGCAGAGTCATGAACAACTTTGAGAAAGAAAGATCAGAAGAAGGAAACACATGAGCACACAACGGAAGGAAACACACGACACGCAACAGAAAGGGGAAACAAAACCACACAATGGAAAGGGAAACACACCTATGGTACAAGGCGGGGGACAACCCGCTTTCACTGATGATATAATTTCAAGTATTGCCCGCTTCAAGGCAATTCCAGTGGTGTTCCATCCAAGTATGAGAGAAGGAAAATGTTCTCACCACAAGCTTCACGAATCAGGAATGGGCCGAGCCATAATGAATCAAACTTTCCATGGCTGCCTCTAGGTTCTCTTCTCTTGTCCCATAGCAGAATGAAGTCTCCAACCTTGAATTCTCTTTCCTTGGTCTTCTGGTCAAAGATCTTCTTCACTTTCAACTGATGCTCCTTGATTCGATCCACCACTTGGGATCTATTTTCTTCCAGCTTTTCTAGAAATAGGATCCTCTTGTCAATGGAATCCTTGTACTGGCCATCTTCTATTGCTGTAACAACTTGAGAGCTGACATCTCAATTGTGAGAGGAATTTCTGCTTCAACTCCATACAATAGTTGGAATGGTGACATACCTATTTCCTTTTTGGGAGTGATCCTATCCACCCACAATGCATCATACAACCTTTTGTGCCAATTCCTTTGATTCTCATTTACAAGCTTGCGAACAATGGTCACAATGTTCTTGTTGCTTGACTCAACTTGCCCATTTCCTTGGGGATAGTAGTCTAGAAGAATGAGATAGGGAGATTCCAAAGCCATAACAAAACTCGTGAGCTCCCTTGAAGAGAAATAGGTAGCATTATCTACTACAATCTTCTGTGGCACTCCAAAATGGACTATGATATTCTCCTTGATGAAGTTGCATATTGTTTCAGTATTAGCTGTTTGGTTGGAGTTACTTCCACCCATTTGGTGAAGTAGTCTGTTGCTATGAGCACATAGGTATGCCCTACACTTGAGTGAGGATTCAAAACACCAATGAAGTCCAACCCCCATTGTTGAAATGGTTCTTCAATAACCACAGGCCTGAGTGGCAATGCAGCTAGTTGTGGCCTTCCAACAAATTGTTGGCATGCTTTGCACTTGGAAACCCAATCCTGAGTGTCTGCAAATATGGAGGGCCAATAATACCTTCCTCGAAGGATCTTGTGTGTAGTTACCTTTGCTAAAAAATTTCCACCACATGCTTGATCATGATATGCTTCAAGAAACTTTTCTTGTTGCTCCTTATCTACACATCTGAGGAAACAACCATCCAGACTTCTTTTGTAAAGTGCATGATTCTAGATTACAAATTTGGTGTAGACACCAAATTCGTATCTCACGACCCCTTGTGACCCGCATCCCATTTCGCAACCTAACCTCATTACCTAAACTTCACACAATTATTTATTAATTACCTTGTAATTGGTAAATCCACATCGCCTTACCTACCACCTCACTTGGCCACCACTCACCATGACCTAGCCCTAACCCTAAACTAACCTAATTAGGACCCATGACTTGGTCTGCAGACTCACATCCATAACTAATGCCTCCTTACTCGCACCCAAAGCCGACCTTCTAGCCACTTGACCAAGCCCATGCAATCGATCTCTCGGGAGAAAAGCAGGGAAGGTGGGCTATTTTACTAAAAATAGCCTACTTTTTCCTAACCGATGCCGGTTCCTACTCGACCGCCGTCGGTTACGCAACCGCCATCGGTTCCCTGTAAATGGGCTTCCCAAACCAAAACAACGGATCGGAATTTCATTTTGGAGATCAGTCGAAGGATTTTTGAATCAAAGGAGAGTCCAAAGCGATTAGCAGAGTCCAGAACTTCACTTGACCAAGCAGAGACGAGTGAAGAAACCAGAAGAGTTGGCAGCCAAGGAGATCAACTGGCATCTTCGTCAAAAACCAGTAAGTTACATCTTGCATGTCCTCCATTATAACATTTCTTATGCTTTTGGAATTACAGTCCTCCCAAATCCGTTCCTGAATCCATTATCCAACGTACCATTGCCTCTAACTATCATTCCTTAGCTTCTAACCATCCCATTTCCCAATACCATCCAAAAATCAGCCATTACAAACTCCACAACCAGCCCAGAAGATCCTAGAACCCACCGGTATCGGTTATCAGTAACCGCCATCGGTTATAGGTAACCGGCATCGGTTCCTTTGATCAAAACCAGGAAAAACAGCCTTTCCCCTACCCAGTTCAGCCAAGCAATTTGATTGATATTTTACAATATTTTGTGTTAACTCATGTTAGCAGGGAAACTGACCACCTTCGAAAGGAAGTTTTACATTTCCTGGGCCCAAGGCAGTTTCCTCATTTATTATCTAATCAAAATCTTGTGGTCTTGTGTTCTTATTTGCAGGTAGTCCTTCCCAGACAAAAAGGAGTTCTTCGCAGTCAGCCTGATCTTTCTCTACGGTACGCGCACATCCTCTCGACATTCTACAGGTATTCCTCCTAACCCTAACCTTATCTGTTTCTATAAGGAACGAAGCATTTCCGAGTGAAACATTTGGCCGCCTTCGAGTTTCGGTGTTCTTATTTTCTTGTAATCAAGATGAGGAGGGAATTCTCCATAAGTGAGGTAATAGGAAATATCAGCATACCACTCATCGGTAGTGGTGACTAAGAGCACTTGTGGGTTGTCTTCTGAACGAGTTGGGCAAGTACAATCTTCTTCTCCATGCTGAGTTTTAAGTATTTCATCTTCAAAGCAATCAACTTGCACAAGCCATTTCCCCTTACTAGATTGGAGGGTCGAATCTCCAAGTCATACTCTTGAGTTTTTGCAATCCAATTTCCTCTCTTAGCTCCAGGATCTTGCTGAGTCAAAATGGATTTGATTGCACTTGCCAGGACCAACACCACAGTATGGGAATTGAGAATGTAAAACCTAAATTTTTTACAACCTTGACCACTGCATAGGCATGTTTCTCCAATTGACTGTACTTTAGCTCATGCTTCTTCAAAGGACAACTCATGAAAGCAATAGGTGCTTCCACACCTTCATCATTTTTCTGAACAAGAACAACAGAGAGTGTATGTTCTGATGCATAACAATACATGATGAACTCTTTGTTGAAATCTAGAGATACAAGAGTTGGAGCTTTGGCAATGGATTTCTTGATCTCTTCAAATGTTGCCTTCCCTTCATTATTCCATTTGAAACTTGCTTGTGGTTTCATCATGGAAGTGATGTGCTTTGTCAATTCAGCAAACTCAGGCACAAAACGACAAAGAAAGTTTACCTTTCCAAAGAAAGAATGAACTCCTTTCTTGCTTGTGGGTAGGGCTAATGCTTGAATGGCTCTAATCCTCTCAGGATCAATGTGCACTCCATGTTTGTTCACAATGTGCCCCAACAATTTGCCTTCTGTGACTCCAAAAATGCACTTCTTTGGATTTAGTGATATGCCATGTTTCCTACACCTTGCAAGAACTTGCTCCAAGTGACAGATATGATCTCCCCTCTTCTTTGAGAATACTGTGAGGTCATCAAGATATATGACAATGTAATGTTTCAAATATTTGAAGGCCAAGTCCATTGCCCTTTGGAAAGTAGCTCCTACATTGATTAGGCCAAAAGGCATTCTGTTGTAGGCAAAAGTGCCCCAAGGTGTTGTGAAGGTTGTCTTGTTGCAATCCTCTTCTGCCACTTTGATTTGATTATACCCTGAGAATCCATCCAACAATGAGAGCATTTCAGATCCAGTGACTGCTTGCAAAATGTGGTCCATGATTGGAAGAGGGTAATTGTCCTTTAGGGATGCCTGATTTGATTTTAAAAATCTACACATATCCTTATTTCGCCATTCTTCTTCCTCACTGGCACAATGTTGGCTACCCATGTTGAATGGTGGATGGGAAATATTATTCTTGCATTGAGCATCTTTGTCACCTCCTCCTTGATGGTATCAACAATATTTGGGTTGTAAGGCCTTTGTTTCTGCCTGAAGGGCTTAGCACCCTACTTCAAAGGAATTGAGTGGTGCATTTCCTTTGGCTGGAAGGATTTGAGTTCATCATAAGAGTAGGCCAAGACATCTGAGTATTTCTTGAGTAAAGCGACAAACCTTCTTTTTTTCTTCAGGTGAGCAACATTTTCCAATATTGACCATCCTTGGCTCCTCCGGGGTACCAATGTTTTCTTTATCAAAATCAGCCAAGCACCGAGAAGATTAATTTTCTTTCTCTTGAATGAATCTGTCATGTTTGTTAAAGAGGTCTTCTAAAGAGACTAGGCCTTTGGGAATTTTATTCCCTTTCAATTTGATTACTCCCTCGTCATCAATCCCTTCAATTCCTTCCTTCTCTTCTTTGGGGGCTGCTTCACGGTGTGGATTTTCACCTCCTTTGAAGAAGAGACTATTGAAATTATCCCTTTCCTCTAAAAATGATAGAATTCGGTTATCATCATTGAAGACTTGCCAATGATTTGCATTGTTTGGTACACTAGGCCGAAATACCATTTCAATGGTCACTTTGTCTTTACCAAAAGAAGGATGAGGTGTCACTAGGGAGCTAACACCGTAAGAGAATCAACCTTTTCATTATGTTCCCTTGGAATAGCTTCAATGGAAAATGCATCAAAAGATTCAATGCAATCCCACACTCTGTTTATGTAATGCCTGAGCCTTGGATTTTTAACTTTGATGTTGTTGGTGGACCTACTTTACTATGACCTTTACATCACCTCAACATCTTAAATTATTGATTCCCATGTCCCATGTTGCGCTCATGCCTAAGAGTAGTGCTTCATACTCTGCGGTGTTATTTGTATTATCAAATTTCAGCTTATAGGCAAAGGGGTACAACTCATTGGAAGGAGATTACAATACTACACTAGCTCCCGAGCCCGCTCTGGAGTGACTACCATCAAATTCCATTGTCCAAATTTGATCTTCCTCTTCCTCCATGAGAAGTGGCAGGTTCTCCTCTTTTTCTGATGTGAGGAAGTAGTTTCCTAGCCCACAATCTTGAAAGAGAATGTTAGCTCTTGGATCATCAGACTTTCCCACTGTGAATCTCATCTTTCTTACTGGCAGCAACTTCTTCATCTCTCCTTTTACTGGGGTATTTGCATATGACCAATCCATTTTTATTTCTCCA
Organism: Taxus wallichiana var. yunnanensis; assembly: GCA_018340775.1. Classification (NCBI taxonomy): domain Eukaryota; kingdom Viridiplantae; phylum Streptophyta; class Pinopsida; order Cupressales; family Taxaceae; genus Taxus; species Taxus wallichiana. Next base: position 688,495,712 of record CM031238.1, on the reverse strand, counting down.
CCCAGGTCTCTGCAGAAACTCCTACTCAATAGCATACTAAAGGATGTTGGGATGTCTGCTACCAGTATGGTTAGGAGCACCTTCTTGTCTGGAAAATCGGCTAGTGCTACCTGTGCATCTTTGATTCTTCCTACCAATGGCACTTGTTTGGATTCCATTGAGTAGTAGGTGCCATTTACCAGGTCAAGGTGAGGCCTAGAGAATTTGTAACTTTTACTGGCATCACATTGTCCGAGGCTCCAAAATCTATGATGCAATTATTCAGTTGGAAACCTTTGATGAGTGATAGGTAGAAAGGTTCAAATCTGTTGGTGTTGGGGGAACTAAGGGATAGCATGTTTTGGGAAGGTGGTGTGGATGGTGTGGGGAGTAAGCCTTTAGAATTTGGGCTTGAAGAGATAGGGTTACCCTTACGAAACTGCATTGATGAATCTGTCAAATTGGATAGGATGTGTTTGTAGGTATTCTATTTTGGAGAGCTAGACTTTGGTTTTTCTTACATGTTCTACAAATTAAAATGGGGCAATGGTGGGTGAGGAAGAGGCTAATGGAGGTAGATCGACATGGTAGATAATTTGCTACTCTTGGTGTTGGGTTCTCTTTTTTAGATGTAAAAATTGGCTTGGAAGGGGGTGAGGGTGAAGCCTTTGACTAAACTTTCAATGTTTTTGCAGGGCCAACATTTAGAAGAGAATTATTCTTAGCAACTTTTGACTTGGAAGAAGGATCAAATGACTTACTTGGTATAGTAGCATGCTCTTTGGCAACCAGTGTGTCCAGTTTTTCTTTGGCTAATTCCATGGAAGGTGGTAATGGTGATCCTCTATTGATGATTTTATTTTGTGTAACCTCTGGAGGACAATCTTCTTTATTCTTCTTATTATCCTTTCTTCAGATGCTTGTTGGGGCTGAAATCCCTTTCTTAGATTGAGCAATAGTGAAAACAACACATGAGAAACTCAGAAATTCTTCATCACCTTCATCTTCATCATCAACATACTCAATCAGGCCATTGTGCATATCAACTTCCTCAATCTCAAGAAAGTTTTCGTAATCTTCCATGTTTTCTTCTTGATTTCATCAATTTATGCTTCTTCCTCCGACTCTTGGGTGTCATAGATGGCATTGACTAGTGGTGCTTCAAGAGCAACTCGACGAGGAGGTGGAACAATCTTTGGCCTTTTCGGAGGGTTTGGTCTCCTTGAAGCATTTCACATTGTGATCTGAGATAGCTGCTTCTTCAAGGCAACCAAGTCATTTTCCATTTTTTTGAACATCGGATCTATGGTGACAGAGTTTGAATTCTGACCCTTTTACTTTCCATTGGGACCTTTCACCTTTCCGGAAAGGATTAGATCATCATCAGTTTCTATTGCAAAGTCCTGGGCTTGCCTCAATGTTCTTGGTTGGGTTCTTCTGAGGAAGAAACCTACTTCTGATGGCAAAGCACTGATGAAAAACCTCTTCAAATTATTTTTGGGAGGCACCACATCTTCAGGGATCCTTCTTATCACTCTATTGTATCTTGCTACGAATTCCCTCATTGACTCAGAGGTTTCTTTCTTCATTTGTACCAATTGGACCAAAAGATCCTAACAATCTTCGTGGTCTTGAACATGTGTTTGAATGCACTTCTTATATCTTCCCAACATGTGACAAACCTCAGGGGCATCATGTAGAACCATTCGGCAACCTTCTCTTGGAGTGACTCCATAATGAGTCGAACTGACACATCTTCATCCTCAACATCCAACACACCGCAAGTAGTGATAAATGCTGCTACATGCTATTCAGGGGGTTGAGAACCATCCCTTCTGAATTTTGGGAAGTTTTTCCTCGAGCCTCTTGGTAGCTCATGGAGTGGTTGAGTGAGAGCCGAGTTGGTGGTTTTCCTCCCCATGGTACGTTAGGCCTTTAGGCCTGACGATCATGTTCACGCTCACAATCACAATCACCCATTCTATGTTTGTTTCTATCTTCTAACCTTGCTAAGGTTGTGGCTTCTACTGCTACTCTTTCATCTACCTCGGCTTGAAGTCTCTCAATTTCTTCGATTTGAGCTCTTATTTCCTCTTCCGATCTTGCTTCTCTTTCTCTAGCTTCTTCTTTGGTCTCTATGTTGGTGAAATCTTCAAGGTTCTCGTTGATGTATGGAAATTCACCGTCCAAAGGATTGGCAACACTCAAGTTCCCAACATGACTGGTTACTTGAGAAGGAAGCCTCTGGATTCCGAGTAGCTCTTGTCTCCTTTGAAGTTCCTAAAAAATGGGATCAGTTTTTCCTCCTTGTCTCTATTGTTGGGTGTATCTTTTATCTTCCAGCTTGAAAATCTATGCTCTTATTTACGGTGTTGGAATTTTTCTTTGCCTCTCTAATTTAGCAACGCGTTCCTCTTCCAGTCTAGAATTCTCTCTGCAATGAAGTAGTGATTAGCACTTTACCTATTATGCTAGATAGCTTTCCTCAAATCGAAAGCAACTTTGTCTTCTTGGATGTGGAAGATTAATTTAGGTCTTTTAACAGGAGGGTTTCCCAGAGTAGATATGATTTGAATCCATGTGGCTCAGATAGCCATTCAAATTCTAGGAATTTTCTATTTTTAAAAATTTCTTGACCTTGCGGTCGCATTCAGGTGTAGATGCGTGATAAATCTTCCCCATGGTGGGTGCCAAAAATGTTGGCGAGGGAAATTTTAGGGTCGAGAAAACTTGTGTAATCTTTGCCAACACTGGGAATCTAAGTCCCTCTACTTGACTGGTGTAGCTACCATATATGCATGCACGAGAAAATGTGGATTTCTACGGTGGCCTTTCGGCCGGGGATCCAGCAGGGGCACTCCACTGACCCTGTGGCAAAGCTTGCAGATACTTGCAAGAGAGAAAATTTGTCTGAAAGTGGGAAAGGGAGTGAGAAAAGAGGTAGGAGAACTAATGTTGCAGGTAGGAAATCATATTCCTGCACACACTAATTAGAAAATTCATCACATGCATTCATGGGAAGAAACAACCCTGCAAATGGCAACAAGACGAGATAAGATCGTGAACTCAAAGTTTCTAAAATATCCTCATCAAAGAGGCTACAAAATCCCTCTTCTTGTATTGATGCTTAATCAGAAGTTGTACATAGTGGAGAAATGGAGGAAATTGAAAGAAGGGGAAAATGGAAGAAAAATGGCTAACTCCTTTGCTTTCTCCGAGTACAATGCACTCGTGAGTTTTACCAGGTCAATTGCTAGCCCTTACAATGAATTTTAGAGTCCATCATATAGCCCGTAAGAAATGGTTACAATCTACTTGGGTGAGAAAGAAACAGTTACAACCTATTCTAACTGTTCGTGCCCCTTCAATTTCTTGATTCACAGAGAAACACTTATGGCAGAAAGAAACAATTTTTAAAATATTCAGTTGTTACATTATTTTTCCAATTAAAACACGGGCCATTCAATTTGCTTTTACAAATTTAAATTTGGGCCACCCACGTGGAAGGAATTGATTGGAATGGGCCCACAGATGCTTTGACTATTTACCTTTTGTTTGGCGGGGCCATATATCTGACCCTGGACGCGTGGCGGGCCAACGCTCATTTGGAACTGCCTCTAGATTTTGTCTTTAAAGTTGTGCCAGGATGACACGTGGAGAGCTGATGTTGATTTGATTTTCCACTTTGGAAGTGCCTTATGAAATTATGCCAAGCTGACGCGTGTCTCCTTTCACGGGATTAGAATTTTCAACACCAACTCTATCTCTTTAGCTACGTGGCAGTGGTGCTACTTGGAGACTGAATCTTGAGTTTTACTTTTGAAATGGCATCGTTACGGCACATGGAGACCTCCACCGACCCACCCATACTTAGCCAATTTTAGCGATCGGCTCTGTCCCTTTTAGACTGGGATACATGAAGGACTGACACAAGTTTGAGGACTGCCCTTGACTTTGAATCTTGAAAGCGGTGGCCGATGAGGCACGTGGAACCGTGGGCTCTTGAACCACCCATACTTAAACAATTTTAGCCCATTTTACCTTCATTTTGTACTTGGGACACATGGAAGGCCTGCGCCTAATTAAAGACTGCCCCTTGGGCCCTGCCTCTGGAGTTGCGTCGTTTGGACGCGTGGAGGCTTCCGCTGGACCTTGAAATATGACCGAACCGCATCCAATTAGAGAGACCCATGTATTATCCATGGATGCTGAGGCAAAATTTAATGGGGAAGATTTTCCCGTCATTCCCAACTGTGGAAAAAATGCAGAGAAGAAGAAGACTCCACCATTTTGTGCCGATTTTAAAATTTCTTTTCGTAAGCCAAGGAATTGAAAACAATACAAGGTTCGATGATCTAGGGGCATAGAAAGATTGAAAATTTCATTCAAATGAGGACAACAATAAAATTTTCATGCGTCCAGACAGGAAAATGGGAAATTTATCGAAACAAGTAGACTAGGGATTTGAAACAACTCTAGGGCATGGATTTTTCTCTCTTCGGATTTTCAACTTGGCTTAAATACTTTAGGAGGGTGACAGCTCGAAATCTCAAATTTAACTTAGAAAACAAAAAAAAAGTTTGTTTTCGATGGGATTTAAACCACACCACCTATGTCAAAACAAATGAACCACCCAACGATCCATATAGCTCAATTTCTCTCTAAAATGGGTCACTCTGTAATTATTCAGAAGGTAGAGGTAGAGGAGAGACAATATGCTCATTAAGGAGGCTCATAGTTTGAGCTAGGAGGAGAATAGGCCGAAAGTGCAAAAAGAGACTAGGGTTAATTTTGTAATAGGAACCTAGTGAGAAGATATAAATCATGAAACACTCATTGTAAGTGTAATTTTACATGATTTTAATAGATCGGTCCCTTGAATTGGACCCGAAGACGTAGCCCTAATTTAGTGAACTCCGTTATCACGTGTGGTGTCTATTTTCCTAGTTATTTTCTTTGATTTTTATGATGCTCATGCAACCTCATAATTTTAATAGAAAATACAAGAAAATCAGATTATCCTCTTAAATCCGTAAAATCCTTATTTAAAGAAAAACTATGAATGTATGTTACAATTTTTACTTATGATTTTGAGATCAGTTTTCCCTAAGTGAGTGTGGTTTTCTCATGGCCCAACGAATGCATTGGTGCCAAACTCTTTAATTGGGGTTAGTGTTAGGCCATCAAATGCTATTTTTGTAACTTGGAAGCTTGTGGAACTAAATAGATAACACCCACACATCTTAGTGGCCTAGTATATGCTAGCAGAGGCATTGTTTTAGTACTAACAATCCCGATCCTTCCCGAGATACTTTGGTCAAGTTAGTCCCTTAAGAGCCACGGGAGTAAAAGGACTATAACTTTGACGAGTTATTTCTCAAACTCGTGGCACTTGGAAATATCTCTTCTATACCTACACCTCCATGTTGAGACCCTCTACAAAATCTTGTCATGATTTACCTTAGGTAAATGTGGTTTTCTCATTGGCCCAATGAATGCAACAGCGGACAAACTCTTCAATTTGAGTCGGTGTTAGGCCACCAACGTGAGATTTTGCAACCAGAATCTCGTGGCACCAAATGGACAAAACCCACACATCTAGGTGGCTTGGTATATGATAGAGGAGGTATCGTTTCAGTGCTCACCGATCATGATCCTTCCGGTTACTTAGATCGGGTGTGCCCCTTAAGATCCATGATAGTAAAAAGGTTATAACTTCGTCGGGTGATTTCTTAGACTTTGTGGTATTTTAAGACCCTCTATGAAAGCTTATTGAACTAAATGGATAGTTATCACACATCTAAGTGACTGGTATATGCTATTGGAGGCATTTTTTGGTGCCCAATGATCTTGTTCCTTCTTGACTACTTCATTTGGGCATAGTCCCTTAAGAACCTCGAAAAGAAAAAAGGGTATAACTTTGATGGGTGATTTCTTAGACTCCATGGTACTTTAAAAGGCCTCATTAAGACCTACATCTCCACATTAAGACCTTATATGAAATATTTTTGTGGTTTCTCCAAGTCAATGTGGTTTTCTTTTTTGACCAACAAATGAAATAGTGCCAAAATTTTTAATTTGAGCCCTTTGTTAGGATGCCAAACTTGATATTTTGCGAGTAGAAGCTCGTGGTACCAAAAAAACTACGAAAATTATAGGTGGCTTGGTATACACTAGGGAAGTATTTTTGGTACCCCATGATCTTGATCCTTCTTGGCTACTTTAGTGGGACGTAGTCCCTTAAAAACCTCGATAGAAAAGGGCTACAACTTTGATGAATGATTTATCAAACTCTATGGCACTTTGAAGGGTATCGTTACAACCTACACCTTCACATTGAGATCCTCTATGAAATCCTATCGTGGTTTTCCCTAGGTCAATGTGGTTTTCTTCTTGGCCTAGAGAATGTAACAATGTTGAACTCTTTAATTTAAGTCAGTGCTAGGCCACAAAACATGATATTTTACAACCAAAAGCTCATGGAAACAAATGGATAATGCCCACATGTCTAGGTGACCTAGTATACACTAGCGAAGGCATATTTTTGCCCAACGATCTTGATAATTCTTGACTACTTCGGTCGGGTGTAGTACCTTAAGAGCCTCGAGAAAAAAAAAAAGGCTATAACTTTGTGAGTGATTTATTAGACTTCGTGGCACTTTGAAAGGCCTCATCAAGACATATACCTCTTTATTTATACCCTTTAGGAAACCCAAGTCAATGTAGTTTTCTCATAGGCCCAATGAATGCAACTGTGTTGAACTCTTCAATTTGAGTTAGTGTTAGGCTGCCAAACGTGACATTTTTCAAGAAAAATATCATGGAGCGAAATGGACACCACCAACATAAATAGGTGGCCTAGTATATGTTAGTAGGTGTCATTTCGGTGCCTAATGATCTTGATCCTTCTTAACTACTTCGGTTGAGCGTAGTCTCTTAGGAGCCCCAAGAGAAAAAATGTATAACTTTGACAGGTGATTTCTAAGACTTCGTGGAACTTCAAAAGGTATTTTATAGACGTATACCTTTGCATTGAGAGTATCTAAAAAATTATCTCACGGTTTTCCCTATGTCCATGTGGTTTTCGTTTTTGAACAAATGTAACAGTTGACAAAATCTTCAATTTGAGTCGTTAAACACAATATTTTACTAGTAGAAACTCATAACACCAAACAAACACCTTGACATATATGGGTGTCCTAGTTAACACTAAGTGAGGATTCATTTTGGTTCCTAATGATACCCATCCTTCCCGACTACTTGATCGAGTGTAGTCCCTTAAGAGCCCCGAGAGTAAAAAAGGCTATAACTTTGACGGGTGATTTCTCAAACTCCATGGCACTTTGAAAGGTCTCATCTAGACCTACACCTCCATGTTGAGACCCTTTATGGAATCATATTGTAGTGTTCCTTAGGTCAATATGGCTATATTGTTGTCCTAGTAAATGCAACAATGAAATAATCTTCAATTTAAATTAGTGTTAGGCCGCTAAACACAATATTGTGCAAGCCGAAGCTCATGGTACCAAACATACACCGCCGATATGTCTAGTTAGCCTGGTATACACTATGGGAGGCATGATTTTGATTCCCAATGATCCTAATCCTTCCAAGATACTTCCAGTGTAGTCCCTTAAGATCCCCAAGAGAAAAAAGGTTATAAATTTGACAGTGATTTAGAATTTGAAAGGTATCATCTAGACCTACACCTCCACATTGAGACCCTATACAAAATCCTCTTACAGTTTGATTAAAGTCAATATGGTTTTCTTTTCTATCCCATTGAATGTAATGATGTCAAAATATTCAATTTGAGTCAATGTTAGGTCTCCAAACGCAATATTTTACAAGCAGAAGCTCATGACACCAAAAAAATAGCACCCACATGTGAGGGTGACCTAATACATGATAGGAGAAGCATCATTTTAGTGCCCAATGATCCTGATACTCCTTGTCTACATTGATTAGGTGTAGTCCCTTAAGAGCCACTGAGTGAAAAAAAAAAGTGTATAAGCTCGATTGGTGAGTTATTGTTTTTGGTTTGTAGGAAACATGTTAATAAGAGTTTTTTCATACAAAATAGGTGGCGAAATGAGAAATTTTGCTTGTTATTTTTCCCAAGATTTATGTTGGATAGGAAAATTAGACATTGACTTTAATCCAACTTCAAACACACATGAAATTGTCACCGTTTTTCAACTAAACGAGTTGTCGGGACCAAAACATGCATGTACAATCCCTTTAATTTCCCTTAGCTTCTCTTAGCTCTAAGAATATGGAATTCTATTTTAACATCCAACCACATGAAGGTGGAAGCTTTTTTGGCACCACTACCTATATAAACATTTTAGTAAGCAATTAAAGAAAATTTTAAAACCTAAAAATTTAAACAAAATGATTGAAATTTAATCAAATAAAATTCATGTAGATGCATATCTAGTCTTAAGTCAACATACCTTGCAAATTTAATCCAATGAGCCATTAGAATTGAATCTACTCTTGGCGGTAGTAATAATTCTCTCACGATCGACTTGTGAACCTTCCACAAATTCTTGATTGATGGTCTACCTTGATATTTGATCAGTGAATATTTTTGCAAGAACCATTTGTAAATAATGGAGTATGTTCCTATGTATTTTGTAGTCTTCAAACAAACAATTTTTTTTTTTTTTTGATAGGATATTGTAGACACCAAATTTGGGTCACAATCCCTCTAGCCCCTTTCAATTAAGTAATTAGACACATACACCTAGCCATGACCCCTTCTACACATTAGTATTAATTTAATTACCCATAATTAAATTAATCCTCATCCTCACACCATTATTTATTTTAATTACCTTAATTAAACTAATATCCATCTCACTAAGCCACCTCACCTTTCCACCTCATCCTAGACCCATTCCTAGCCTATTAATGAACCTAGACCAAGTCCCCACTTATCCTAACCAATTGGGAATCTTTCCAACCCTAACTATTCATGACCTATTAATCCTCTAACTAATTCCACACTCTTATTTATGCCATTCAACACTCCAGACCCGGACTAAGCTAGAGACCATGCCAAATTTGGGAGAAAACCCTTATTTTGGTAAGTTAGACCAATTCTCCTTAACCAATGCCAATTATTCCTCAATCGGCGCTAGTCACCTAACCGCCATCGGTTAGGTTAAATAAAAAATCTTAACTCATTGATCGGGTTATGAATCTTGATCTGGATTTTACGACCTAGCATTCTTGTTCACGAGTTCTCCAACAACTTTGCGACACACTAGAGATCCTCACTACATTCAAAGACCATACCAACCATCCACGGATTGATCCAGAGCTCTAATGCACTCTCCGAGAAGCATTGTGCCTTCCAACTATTGTTACATTCATTCGGGACCACCTTTCTTCACAACCATCACCACCATCGATTTCTACTTACATTCAACAAGTATTGTTTCTTCTTTGTCGTTTTCAATAGATTAGTTGTTTTTATTAGCTATCTATTTCATTCCTTATTCTACCTCACCCAGATCTCTCCCATACCACCTCCATCTAACTATCTTCTCATTTACCCATCATACCTTGCCCAAACCTCTATATTTCTACCTCTGAGTCCTTAGAATAATCCCACAACCTCATCTAAACTCCCCTCACTCTTTGTGTAATCACAAAGAGTGCTCTAAAACCCCATTTTAATATTATTGCCAAATTACTCTACCGACATCTTTGGTTACCCTACCGACGTGGGTCCATTACCCAGATGACAACAACATCGGTCACTTAACCGACGTTGGTCTCGAGATTGGTAATATATTCTAAACCAGCAAGCTTGTAACTTCCTCCAAACAACCCAGAATCTTACCCAACTTTTCCCAGACCTCACCTACTGACCTCGTTATACCTGCAGACCCAAACCAACCTACTAGCCATCCAGATTTAATCGTAACTTTCCTGTTAGATTAAATTTACTTATTGTATGTTATAGGAGATACCTAAATCTTATCAACTACAGTAGGAATCATTCATTTACAATTTCTTCTTGCATTAAGTTGTTATAAACAGGGGATTGATAGCCATTCAAGGAAGCATCACGCTTCCCAGATCTAGCCTTCACTAGGCAGTCCTCTGCCATTTTCTATTTAATATCATTTGGTGGTCTTGTTGTGTTTCTTATACATATCATTCCTCCTAGCCAAAGGGAAGATCCCACAATTAGCTTGGTCAACATTCTATGCATGCACACCGTTTACATAATCACATGTATTCCTCCTCAACCTTACCCGTATCTATTTTATCTCATACTTTGCGGTGAAACAGATATCATCAAAGCCAAGTTCCAATGACTACCATTGATCGATTGGAATAATCATGGTTTTCACCATTAAGGATTGGGGAAGTCAATTTATTTTTTCTCTCTACATAACGAGAAAATAAGTAGTATGATACCTCTTCATTAAGTTATTTCGTAATAAATGCAAAAATATGTCATACATCATAAAGTAAAAATCAAGTCAAATTTAAAATACATTCAACGATTAAAATTTAATAATTTATAAATTTATAATAAGACATGTATGTACTTTGTCAAGAGAACAAAGACTTGGTCAAAGTCGGGTGATATTATCATATAATCTAAAGACACAAGTTGTAATTCATGTGGAACTTGATATGTGTCAAGTGGAATTAGAGGTTTACAAGTACATTCATCCACCCAATCTTGTGACTCACATTCATTCCAAACAAAATAAATGCATGATATATAAAAATCCACGCACGTAGTATGAATAATGCAAGAACTTGTGTTTGAGCTATAGAATGGGTGTATCTCACTTGATTTGGTAATTATCATGCAATATTCGTAGCTTACAAAATGATGTTCCTCTATCAACCAAAATATATGGGAGCTGTGGAGCTCTCTTGAGATTCATGGCCCATGTTATTGCTACACCATTCAACAATGCTTTCCACACCTTTAAAATTAACACCATCATTGAACTTTAATTCTTCTCTTACAAGGAATTTTTTCACACATGTTTCTACACCATCATGCTCTCCTTTCCCATGTCCTACCTTGGTAAAAATCTAGATATGTTGTACACTTGCTGTCACATGCATGCTTTTAGCCAATAAAATATCTCAGTGCATTCTAAAATTGTGTTGTGTAGTTACTCGAACAAATGTAATGTTGATTGAAAATAATGTTCCTTTTAGTAAACTTTGCATAAAACAACTAGAAACACCCTTGCACATATTATGTATAATGTGTTGAGTCATCACTGATGTAGAAATTATACTCTCTTAATACTTTTTGATCTTGCTTAATGCTTTCCAGAGAGTGCATGAATGTTATATACATGAAAATAGAAACTTGTGTTCAATTGTAGTATTGTGTTTGAAACTCCATTTGTGGCTGCAATGAGTAATTTGTGTGAAGTAAACTATTGAAATAATAGTTCCAATTGTGAATGTTTCCTTATGTAATTTGAATTGTTCATCATACCATCGAGCTCTATGTGTATGCCTTGAATACTCATAAACAATTTCATCTATGAATTTGACCATATATTTTGATACATGTAATTTTTCTATAAAAGCTCACACCTCTTAAATTTTTTTCCATATTTTAATTGATATGCCAAAATTTTTATATTTACTCGAGACCAACTAATTATTTTCCTATTACGTTTGTACTCTCCTCATGGATACAACTTTACAATTTGGTTAACCACTACATACGTTTCACTTTCCATCCAAACATGTTTTTATAAACAAATGTCCAATTGATATTTCACAAAATATGGTCGGAATAAATTCTCTTTTTGATTTGGTGGGAAATTTATTCCACACTCATGCAAAATTATGTCATATGCAAAAACAACGTACTTGATGAAAAACATCATAATGCATTGAAAAATCAACATGAAGCTTGCAATAACATGGGTACGTGAGTGATTTATTTTCACATAAAAGGGTTTGTTCATTTAAAAAATCATTGGCTAACGTTAATTTCTATATTTTCCTTCTCAAACTCGAGAGAACAATTGTGTTTGATTCATATCCAAGAATTTTTTTGCATGCGGTTCATGATTACAATAACATATTATTCCTTTCACGGTATTTGTTCTATTTGGTGAAACCCTTGTGTTCTCATTTCAATAATTTACAAGTAATTCTTTTATAATATCATATATATTTGTGTCTTTCGTGGGAGTCTACTAGATAATGTCCAAAATTCAGTGTTCTTGGATGATTCAAAACTTTGGTGTCTCCTATTACTTTCATTAGTGTTTTTCTGTTTACTTTAAAAGCTCTACTTGTTTTTCTAATCAAGTGTTTTTCACTATTTTATCACTTACTATACAATTAGTAAGTTCATGTTGTGTAGCATTACTATCTTTGGTGCATTTGTTGACACCTACAATATGGTATGCTTATGTATATTTTCAACAATTTTCACATTTTGACCATCAATATTAGATGTTCTTAGTCCTAGGGTCTTCATTGTAGGTCTCATTTTAATTAATTTCATTAACGTAACAAATAATTGACATCTTTGTGTATCATTTATTTTCTCAAAATAATTATCCCAAATTCCTATAGCTTTTCTTCTCAAATTTCTCTCAAACATTTTGTTAGGCACTAGTTTTAAAAAATTTCATCAATTTCAATTAAGTGAATGGGTTTTCTATGCAAAATGGAAGGAGGTGTTCTTAGAGGTAAAGATTCATTATCAAGGTTACTTTCCTCATTCGATGTTTCCATGTAATTTTTAGAATTAACATTTAGATTCTTGGGTAAAGGTTCAATATCATATTCTTTATCCATAAGAAAATTATCAATTAATTATCAATACTCATTGCAAAATATTAATTTTCCTCATTTTCACTATGTATTTCATCATCCTTGTCTACAATATTAGGTGCGTTCGAGATAGTATATGTAATTTTCCCTCTACGTATTTTTGCATCCACTTTAATTTATTTACTCTAATCACTTCTAATTACTTTGGTGTATTGCTTTGTACCTTCTTCAAGTCCTTACGTCATTATTTATCCCATGTGATTAGTACAATATAGATAGTTGGGGTGGGGAAAACTTCAACTAATAAAAATCGCATAGGAATGTACAAAATATTGTAGAAGAGAGACAGGTGTGGGGAAAAATTCCCATGAATAGAAAAAGACGCTAGAGGGAGTGGGGATTATAAAATAAAGTAACATGAGTGAATTATAATGCACTCGTGTTATAACATGTTCGCATTTCTTTAATTAAAATTAGTAGCAAGGCCCCGCTTGGATCTCGTTTGGAAACTCAAGCATGAGGCTTGGACGTACTCAAAACAAAAAACAACGTGTTTTTTACGAGAAAATGTAAAAAGTTATCTTTTGCCACAATAAATCTCATAAAAATGATCAAAAATTTACAGTAAAATATGACTACGCAGTTAATGAAACTTTCCTATTTTTAAATATATGATTTTCCAAAATTTATCACTACTATAAGGTTTCTATCCTTATTATTTTCAAACTATGTCTTTTTATAGTTCTATTTTTGTATTTATACACGTCTATCTTTCTTCATGTATCTTTTTCGCTTATCCAAATTGAATAAAAGTTATGCGAGTCTTTTCTTGCTAAGAAAATTTTTCAGGTGGAAAAATTGTTGGGTATCCTCCAACGCTCTAAGACTCTAGGTCCCTCTGCTTGAATGGTGTAGATCCATTTATTATGTGTGTGTGAATTTGAAATCTGTGGTGGCCTCGAATGCCGGGATCCAACAAGAAAACTCCACCGAACCTACAAAAAAATATTGCAATTACTTTTAAGGGAGGTATTTGCTTAAGAGGTAGGAAAGGGAGTGGAAAAAGAAAAGAAGGGATTAATATTGTAGGTAGAAAATCAAATGCCTACAACCATTAATCATAATACTTCAACACACATAGATATAGAAGAAAAACAACTTTGCAATTGACAACAAGACAAGATAATATTAAGAACAAAAAGTTTTAGTAATCTTCTCGTAAAAAGGCATGAAACTCCTTTCTTCTTCATTGATGCTTTAGAAAAATTGTACATAGTGAGAAATAGAAGAACATAGAGAGGGGAAAAAGAGGAAATAACTATCTCTTTTGTTTCTTCACAAGTAGTAATCTCTCATGAGCATACAAAATTGACAACCCCTAAGAATGGGGAAGTCATTACAATTTATAGAATTTGGAACGACTCTTCGCCTACCCCCCACATGACCTTTCGATCATCCTCCACAACATGTGACTTTTGATATTTTTAGGAGTGAAATTAAGTCCCCTTTTATTAATTAAGGGTGAATTATTACAATGTTTGCTAAAGTCACATTTAAATGAATAGGATGAATGCCATGATTGCACATAATAAAGAATTAGAAAGGGGGTAGAGAAGAGGAGAGAGAATGAGATAGGAGAATGAAGAAAAGATGCTCCCAAAGCATGGGTGAAGATATCTCCGCCTTCAATGAAGATCCACATTGAAGAAGTTGAAGATGGAAGGCGGCTTCTAATTACCTCCGCAACACTACTACATTGATTGGAAATCTTTGATGAAGTTCACTTTGAACACTATGCCCTTGTTGATGATGATGATCACAAAATGCCCCTTGCACATGATACACATACACCTTAGACTACCAAATGAGTATTTGAAAACACTGTTTCAAGGCCTCTCAAATTGATCTTGAGATGAATACAAGCCTCGCTCATGATGATACATTCCTAGCCTCGCAATGAGAATGAGGATCACTCTCATGTTCCTTGGGATTTCACAATTTTTGTTCATGATATTCAAATTTTCGACTCCTGCATCCCTAGTCTATACACCGTGTGTGTGTTGCAAGATTGCAAACTTTACCTTTACTACTTTGAGAAGTGTGAACTCTTTCCTAGCTCACTCATGGCTTACTTGATCTGGCTCACCGAGTTCAACTAGTTTGGCTTACTTTGAACAACTCACTGAGCTTGCTCAACTTGCTTCTCAGGGAAGAGTGGATGACCTTAACCTAGTTGAAGGCTTATAATGATGATCTTGGGAGCACTTGACCCTTTTTTGCATACTTTATTATAATGTCCAATGCCTCATGATTTTTCCTGTTATGCCTTGTAATGTTATATTCCATATTTTTCACCACCTGTAATAAAATTGATGTCTCCAGTCCTTTGTGAAGGATGAATTATCTTTCTAAAGCAATGTCATCATCTAGGAACCCTGCGAAGATACCATAAAGTAGAGAAATGTATGAAAAATGAGCCCACCTTTGCCACTTTTTGCACTTGGAATGAGAGCTTACTATTTTTATTAAATTTCTATTTTCACTTTCTGACCTTGGAACACCTTCGATCACCTTTCTCGCTCCCCCGAATGCTCACTGGAAACTTTGCCTTTGCAAAAACTGCCCTCTATGAAGACTTGCTATTTAGAGTAAGATTTTTGTAGAGACTTATTTTTGATAGAAAGTGGTCCTCTGACCTCGGATTTTGAAAAAATCAATATTTTTTATATGGTTTTTCCTTCTTCGTCTCACACATGAATTTTTAGCTCAACCCAATCTCTAGAACATGAGAAAAGAAAATTCAAAATTTGTGAGCGTGAAACTGGGGTTTTCTCGCTACAAAACATACAGTTTGTACATGTAAACTCTTTCACTTGGGTCTACAAGGCACCTATAAATGTGGATGAATGCAAAAATCTTGCATCGATCCGTGTCGATTTTTAAGATATGAACAATTTCACATTATGGGTTACAAAGTCATTTACGGTGAAAAGCAGAGCCCGGGGCATTTAAAATTAGTGATTTTTTATGAATTTTCTCTTGCCTCAATCATGTAAACATGTTTAAAATGGATTAAAATGAAAAATGAGGGTGGAGGAATTTTGGAAAAATTTCGCGAGTTAGGGTGAAAATGGAGCAATGTGGGGTGGAATGAGGAAAATGGCTAAGTGATGATATTTATGGGTGTGAGGGGAAGATAGGAAAGGGGTGAATTTTTATACCCCCTAGGAGACAAGGGGACACAAAATTTTCACCTTATCCCTAGGGTGACACATGGAACACATGCACTAGTGGAGGCGGGGAACTGGAAAATGAACAAAAAGTGCTTAATGGAGGTCACCGGGATCATATGGTGTGTCCATAGGCTCAAAGGAAGGAGGGGCACAATTTCTTGTCCCCCACGTTCCCTTGGAAATGGACATATGGGCACTAAAAGTGCACATTAACACCGTGTTGACATGTGGCACTGATAAAAAAGTCTAAATGCGAGAGCATCCTTGAGAGAGATCTTGAAAATGAATTTCTTTGGAGCTTCCAGGAGGCCATTTTGGGCACTTATTTATATGATTTTTACTGAAAACATCATTTGGAGAAGAATGGTATGGGTCTTAAGGTCTGGTTCTTCCTACAACCCCTTCAAAAATTACCTTCTTCCTTGGAATCACAGAGTGTGCCCACAAAAATGAGCTCCCCTAAGAAGCACCAAGGGATTGTGAAAAATATTAATGTTCCATATTGTAGAGGATCCTCTTAGATTTCCAATGAGTTCTTTTTTTCCTCCTAACTCCTTACGGAGATCCCACAATCATCTGTCGAAGATCAGGTACCTATTTTGACTACCTTCTCCTCCTAGGGGCTGAGACTTGGTCATATGAAAAACCATGTGGAAGCAAGGGGAGGGAACATTTTATTGTCCCCATTATACCCTTGTAATGGGAAAAAGTAACACCAAAAGTGCACATTTTCTTGGTGGTGACATTTGGTTTGCATGCGGAAGTTGGAGTGGGGGCTAGAAATTTGATGAAAGGTGTTTACTAGAGCTCCCTAGGGCCATGTTGAGGGTTCATGTTGAGGGTTCACGAGGCCTAAGGTGGGGGGTTATCCCCTTTTCCCCTTGGAGAGGAGTATAGGGACACCAAAATTTCACCTCAGCCTCATAGTAACATGTGTCACTGAAATTTTTGGCTAAGGATGAAGCTTGTACCTTGGAGAAGAACTTGAAAATGGCATTGTCGGAGCTCCCGGATGAATTTTTAGGAACTTATTTATATGATTTTGACTAGAAATGGAATTTTTATAAGGATTGGATGGGTATAAATTCTTGATTAAACTTTCAACCTTCTCAAAAATTTCCTTTTTGATCAAGACCACCAGTTGTGCCCGTGAAGAATGAGTTGTGGAAATAAATGCATGGGTGTTGTGAAAAATATGATATTAAAAACATGTAGGGATTTGAATTATATTTCTATTTATATTTTTATGACTTACAACTCATTCCAACGCTCTCGTAATCATCTCCCGAAGCTTGGGGTCCTTTTCAAGTGCAAGCTCCTTCAACCTCAAAAACCCACTTTTGTTGAACTAGCTCCTAAACCTTTGGATATTTATAAAATATTCCTAAATCAATTGTACAACCATCCTGGCTCATGAATACACCTCCTTGATGAATTTGGGACTTTAACTCAGCTCCGGAGAATATGCACCCGCTTGAGAAAGGTTAAAAATAACCATTCCCAAGCCCCATTGAAAGATCCACCTTGAAAGACATTATCTTGAAAGACTCCTTTGGACTTGTTTTATTATTTTCCACACTTGGGTGAGGGTGACAAAATATACCCGGAAATTATGTAGATGGGAGATAAGCCTATCACAGTAAAATGGGGTGACCTAAAGAGGTGTGGGGAAGGGTTGCGTAATGAAAATTTTTGACACTAGGGTAAAGTTGTCATGTTTTCAAGTGAATTTTCCCTTGCAAAAACACAGGACAACAAGTCCCAAACTAAGACTAATTCTATATGAATTCAAAAAAAATCTAAATTTCATTTTTTTTAGGTAGATAAGTGGGGGCACAATCGGCTATCCATTAGTTCCCAATTTTGAGGTATTTTTACAAGGAAAGTCATAAAAAATATATACTCACTAAAAAAATAAAATATTTTGTTATCCTAAACTAAATGATCCTATCTAACTTTCCACCAAAGGGTTTTGAAAAATATTAAACAATGCTCAAAAAATGAGGGGGGCACAATCGACTATCTTCTGTGTTTTTTGAAAAATAGGAGCACATCTTGCCATTTTAACTCTTTGGCCTACTTATACTTAACCATTTTCGATAAAACTTAATAGTTTAGAAACTAGACTCAAAATTCTAGAATTCATGTTCTTATAACATCTTCAAATTTTGAGTGTATCCATCTCAAACAACTTATACAAGTTAAAGTTTCTTATTTTTTAGAAAAGAGCATCCACTTAAGACCCCCTTTTGCCCCCCATCTACATGCACTTACCCATTTATTTTAGCTATTTTGTTGCATATAATGTGGAGGTATATCATATAGATGTTAAGACATCATTTCTCCATGGGGAGATTTAAGAAGAAATATACATGGTGCAGCCTAAAAATTTTAAGGCCAAATAAAAATAGGATTTAGTTAGGCACTAGAAGAAATCATTGTTTATCCTTAAAAATTTCCAATTATGTGGAATCAAAAGTTTTACAATTATGTGTGCAAACTTGGTCTCATACATATATAGGTAGATCCTTGCATGTACTTCATATAACAAGGGAAGAATTTGTTCATCATAATGATTTATGTTGATGGCATGTTGTTGATTGGAAATTGTAAGAAAATGATCAAGAAAATGAAGTATCATCTATCCGTGCAGTTTAACATGAAAGATATCAAACCTGTAAAAATATTTTGGGCATGGAAATTATGTCACCATAAGAATAGAATATTCTAGTTGAGCTAGAGGAGTTATACTAAGATGGTATTTGAAATATTTAAGACGCAATTTAACAAATCTATTAGCATGTCTTTCTTAGTTGGTCATAAAATCTTAGCTACGCCATGTCCCAAAACTCAAGAAAATATGGAGGACATGATTTAGGTACCGTATGAAAGTACAATAAGAATCTTAATGTATGTAATGGTTTACATGAGACATAGCATTGCATATGTAGTGGGAGTTTCTAGTAGATATATGTCAAATTTAGGGTAGGAACATTGGGTCGTGGTAAAGAGAATTTTCATATATTTGTGTGGAGCATCTCATCATGAAATTTTCTATCGGGAAATCCTAGTGAATGAAGGTATTGAGTTTACATGGTTTTGGCCACATATTGGGGAGGAGATTTGGATTTTCACATATCCACCGGTGGGTGCATTTTCAACTTATTTGGTGGAGTGGTAGGTTGGATGAACAAGTGATAAGTAAGTGTTGTGATATCCACCAAAAATATAGAGTTTAAGGAAGCTACTCTCATAAGCAAGAAGTCTTGTGGATTCAGAGGTTGAATTTCACAATTGGGTTCATTTAAGAAATGGTAAGGATATATTGTGACTTGTGGATTGCAATTTTTGTGAAAAGAACCCTAAATATCATACACACACAAAGCACATTGATGTGTCATATAATTTTGTAAGGGAAATGGTGGAGGAAAAGAAAGTGTGATCGGAAAAGGTAAGGACCAATATAAATGTTATGGATTCATTTACTAAGGAAGTGATTTTGACAAGTTTATTTAGTGTAAAGAAAATATGGGCTTGAAAGCCCGAGTCTATGAAGAATGATTTTTAGCTCCCTTTATGCAAAGTGATCAACAAGTGGTGGAATGTATCAAATTTTCATGGAATTGTGCAAGGTCTATTGCACAATGGTTGACATTATGTAGTGGTGTAAAAAGTAGGAGTTGTGTAGGATTGCACAATACTATTGTGTAGTAAGGTTTAGTACAAATAGCACACACACAAGTGTAGAGAAACTTGAAATCCATGTGGAAAACATACAATATGCTTTGAAGGTATGTATGTGTGGTCAATTATAAACTATGTAGGATTGTGCATGGTATTATTGCATAGTAGGATTTACATTATGATGTGCATATGAGATGCAAAACATTGGAGTGTAATTAGTATGCATTATCAACTCTTTTCATATGAATGGATGTGTAAAGTGACATGTTGAGGATGATTAAACATTAGTTAGAGGGAATCTTAGGATTTCCCAGATGAATTAATTATGATTTGATTTAAAACGTGTAATGGTATAAAACATGCATATTCCTAGGCATAAATTTAGGAAAGTGGTTATAACAACTATCTTTATGTTGTTGTTTCTTATAAATAGTAGCTAGGTATAAGATTGATGATATATAGATTTTATAGAGTAATGCACTATATGCATGTATTATAGCTACAATAAAGGTTGTGCATGGACTACTTTGGAACACTACGAATAAATTTATGTATAGATCTTGTTGTATTGCTTGGTTAGATTAAGTGAAATAAGAATGATATATGTTCTTAGGATTTTACCAAAAAAGTATTCCTAGGATAAACTTATGTCTATATCTTGTGCTTTATTTTTCCCTTCCACCGATTTAATATTTATATCTATTTTTCATCTTTTTACATTGGATTGGATTTACTTAAGTTTCAAGTTGGGTTTGAAATCACTTCTAACACAATCACATGCAAATATGGATTAAAAACTAGGGACCTCCATGAAAAACTAACAAGTAAAAATAAAGAAGTAAATAATGGGTTCTATAACTCTATTGAGAAAAATAGAGAATCAAAGGCCAATAAAATCCCCCAATCAAATCCTAATTTGGGATGAGAGTCCATATGTATAAATTCATGAAAAATACATTTTGAAAAAAGCTATTGTACCAAACTAGGTATCTACACTAACATAGGGGTAGGATCAGATGTTAACATATAATCTCATCAATATCATGATGTAATGGTCTTGGATAAGTCAATGCAAGTGTCATGTGTTGTGGATAGGAATAAATATGGGTATCACTATCAAAATCTAAAACGCTAATCATGACTTGTATAGTAACCTAAATCATTTGCACTATAGATATGGTCATGTGTAGGTTTGTGTAGTTTAAGTAGTATTTAGAACCATATTTACGATGAACAATGATATTTTTCGTATGAGTAGAGATTATGTGGGTGAATTTTTTTAATATATGTGAAAGATTGTTATAACACTATATCAAGGCATGAATTATTATGTAGTATGGTACAAAATCATATTGTATGTTGTCAAGGTTGTATGATTTTTTTGTGGAAGAATGTGATGTGATACAATTGGTTGAGTAGGTAACTCGTACCAAAAAATATTAATAGTAATAACCTTGTTGTTGTGGATATATTTAAAGCATTAATTTTATGTAGAAAGAATACCATGCATCTCATATATCCAGGGGCATCCAAGTAACATACCAAAATAACCCATTATTAGGAAAAACTAGGAACTATGTAGTTATATTCTTATGACATACCCATATGTAGTAACACAATGCCCCTAAGAGGGTTCTAACCTTGGCATCAAATCCATTAAACATAATTATGCACAAATAAAAGTACTGTGAGTATGCCCAAGGCTAGTAAGTAATCTCATGACACATATTTTTGCTTGATCCATTTTATGCCATAATGTTATGTACCGGATATGAATCAACGAAATCATATATAAACAAAGGATCATCATTTGAATCATAATCATTGATATTATGGTCAAAGAATTTAATTCAAATTTGTTAGTACATGTTAAATGATACTATCAATAGGATGATTGATTCCAACTCTAGAAGCATATAATACATAAAGAGGGGTTGCATTATAAGCCATATGAACTTTACCACTTTTCTTGGTTTTGAATGCATATTATGACTAGGAATATGACTTTTATTCATCTTTAATATTTGATTAGGTTACAAAAATGCTTCATTTTTGGTTTGTTACTACTATCTATTTGGGTCATGTTGTTCTCAATAAGATTTTGAATCTTATGTTTCCTTTTAAACATATATTGTTGAATGCCTTGAACATCTATGATATTCATCTTATGCATTCAAATCAAATGTCTTAGATTGTTGTTTAAATGCATTTATTCCTGTAGTTTAATGTAAATAAATCATGTAACATTCATTTTTTTGAAGTGCCTTGTAAGGGGATTGAAATAAAGGTGTAAATTTCCTTTGCAAACGATGAAAATGACAAGTCTCTTAAATAATTTTGATATTGTATTAATTGATGTTTTACCCTCATTATCAACATCACTAGCTTTAGTTTTTAAGGGTATTTACCTTGAAATTTATCTCATGTAGATGTGGTAGTGTTGTTCTTGTTTTAGCTTATCTCGCAACAAGGATCATAATCTTAAAGTGGTTAAATCTATGATGAGTTCATAAAAAATTACGAGTTTGAAACACTACGAGTGTATCTAATGGGTTGAAGCATGATTTCAGTGAAAATTTCTTCTAATTCACTATATTCAAAATTATGTCAACCTTTTGAAAGCTTATACTTGAATTTAAGCACATTTTCAATGATATGCTTATTAAATCCTTTCCTAAGATGTATAATTTGAGAAAAAGAAACCATCCATCAAATGTTTATTGAAAAATGTGCTAATATTCTACAATATAATGGACTAAAAACATGTATGAAACTATTTAACTATTAATTAAATTTGAGATAAATTTAATTAGGTTTTAGATTAGATTAGATTTGATTGCATATCTTACAAATATGTTACAACAGAAATAATAACTCAAATTTGCAACTCAGATCAGAGAGAAAGAATACATCATATACCAATCAATCTAATATGTAATTGAAAGTTCAAAATGGATGTATATAAGCACTTAGCTGATTATGGATGACTTATTGAGATATTTAGGATCAGACAAGATTGGAAATGGGTGATATGCACCTACAATACATTCATAACAAGAACTATGAATATGAATGCACTGGGGAGAGAATGTACCAAACTACCATGATTGTATTGTATGGTTGTGATCAAACTATATGATCTTGGACCTGATCTAATTCAACATATGTAGCTTTCGTGGTGTTTTCCATCCTAGATTAAATGTCTCTGTCACTATCAAACCCTAGTTGTCGCTAATGTATTAAATCTCTCTATATGGAATGATCATCATCTTAAACCCTAGCCATGGATGAAGATTCCTGCAAAATAAACATTATAATGGTTATGGGCACCCCTATACACAACCGAGGTTTTCAATACTCAAAAATTCCTCAAACCACACGTTGTTCTCCACATAGCATGTGATATTTAGATAGATAAATTAGATTTGGCATTTATTTTTACCATGCTTGTTTTGACTTTGCTTTTGCTAAAATACTTGGAGAGAGGATGTTTAAATGCTTGTGGATGAGATATGTGGTTACCTTGACCTAGTTTATATCTTGAAACCTAATGTGGGTATTTCCCTAATGAATTTAGATGTGACAATGCAATATTTAGGGAGCTTTGGGTACCTTTTGCAAGTGTATGAAGTGAGTGCTTTAGTGCATTACCTTAGGAGTTCTAGGTTAGCAAATGAAGTAGTGTTTACTTGTTTATATATGGTTTTGCGGTGATTTATCTAAAAAGGACATCCCATTTATGGAGAATAAGATCCAATAAAAGATATTAGTTTGAAATTGTAGTTCGAGAACATGCCACTATAAGATCAGTATAGATGGGTCGGGACCAGATATAAATTGTTAACTAGACTATATGGTCCTAACTTGAAGTGGGAAATATGCCACATGAATTTTGGAGCTGATAAACTGATGTTTTTTATTGATTTTATACATTGTATTCTCATAATGTGTCAACATGCCAGTGTGTAAGGATAAACAAGATAAACAATGGACCTTGAAAATTGCTAAGTAGGAATAAAATTTGTACTTATCATTGCAAAAGAACATGTCTAAATTAAGAGTTTCCAAAGTGTAAATTACCACATTTAAGTGTCTAGATTTGCATCCCCTTTAAGCATGAATTGAAAATTGCATGCTTGAAGGAAGATATACTTGAGTGTGTAAACACACTTTACCTTTTCTTGAATGTTTGTTTTGTAGTTGCGTTGTTGTGATTGGTGTTGGCATGCTCCATGATGAAACCTGTAACACATAGTGTAGTCAATGTTTGTGATAAATTAACTCAAATAAAACATGTAACAAAAAGAGTTTTGTATTTGCATATATGTAAAGTGAAAAGATGTAAACAAGGAAAGAATACACCTATTTTCTTGTGCTCTAATTTTTCTTGGAGATTTTTATTTCTTGAACTTCATTGAAGGATTGGGGTTGATTAATCCCAATCTATTCCGAGGAAAACCAAGGTGTTAGGTGTATGTAACCCAACATGGAAATGTGCAAGAGAGAGAAGAAGAAAGAGGTACAAATGTACACTTACAAAGGAAGAATACCATGTACCAAAGTTATTCAATAACTCTGATATATTTTCCTTTAAGTGAAATAGGAGAGTAAAATCTAACCATGATGCCCTTATATAATTTTATACCTTCAATAACCCACAGTCACACTTACAAATGGATCTAGACATGATTTTTCAAATATGTACATGTAATACAAAATAGAATAGGTGCCCCCAAAATCTCCCAATATGCCACACAACCGAGTACGAGTTGAACAAGTGATGGAATATGTTAAAAATGTGCTAACAACATGAACTAGGAAGGAGATCCATGCCCCTAAGATTCTTGAAATTGAGCCTGAAGCTAAGTGCTAATGTGAAGAAGGAATGAACACTTTCATGCCCCCTATAATAATTTAAACTAAGTATTTTGGATATAAATTTTTAGAAAAACATGTATTCATAGGTGAAAATATGAAAATTCTAGAAAACTTGTTAAAATTTCCCCTTGGTCAAAAGAACTTAAAAATGGTTCTAACCAAATTGTACGGTTTTGAACATGTGCTAAGTTTTCCAAAATTCTATGTATGACTACATTTCTAGGTGCTTATATCCTTTTTGAACCTAAATTTACCCCCATAATTTTGTCTACATCTACTAAAATGTAGAATAAACTCGGATAGATGCCCTATCTTTTGAGGCATGTGTAAAAACCATGTTGAGCATATGGATCAAAATAAATATATGTGTATTCTGAAAGAGACATTTGAGGAGCTGTGTAGAGTGTTAAAGATGTGGCCACCTTGGAGAACCTATACCTGTAAAAGGAAAGGTGTTTTACACATGGTGGTGACCATTGCATGTCAAAAAAACAATGCTTGCAACAAAAATGGATAATAGAAACTAGATCAACTAGTAGGAACAACACATGTAGGAGGAAACAAAAACAACATTAATGCATCCAATTAAAAATAATGGAAAAACTATCATACAAAATGCTTAGACCCGCCAAATATGGGACACCCATGGTGTCACAAGATAATCAAAACCCTTAGGCTAGCAAAAAGAGAAATCAAGGGCATACAAAAGAGGCGTAGAGTCATGAACATGGGAAACCCACAGAGTCACAAGACGATCAAGACACTTAAGTCATAATCAATAAAGCAAATAACTAGTAACACACACAACTATCAAACATGTATAACAACCAGAATGTTATAATGTTATAAAAACAATGACAATAACAAATAAGAGATGTTAATGTTGCACAAGACACATGTGTTAGTCATGTTAGTTTGAAAATAATAAAGTACACAATGTGTATAATTGAACATAAATGAGGAAGTGCAAATGAACTATAATAGAATAATAACACTGTAGAATATGGGGGCATTGCCCCCATGATAAAAATGTAAGGAAACAAGAGTGATACTATAAGTGTGTATCAATCTGTGCATCCTACATCCAACATAATATAACCGGTGAATGCATGTGCATAAATAAATAAATCATGTTATCAATCAAACTAAAGTAATAAATAACATATGTGATGTAAAGTGTTAACAATGCAAGTAAGATACATAGGTCCCAATTTTGTATTTTTGCAAATGTTTGAATGTTTTTGTATTATCTAAGTTTATAGTTATGTACAAAAGATGGATAGAAATAGATCTATCCAATGAGAACCTCCCATGGAGGTGAATAATATGCTATAGAATATGAATATTCAGGCCTCAATGGTGATGCAAATACAGTGGATGCTGAACTGTTGTAATAACATATTCTAAAGATGGTTTAGTAGATGTAGCACTAACATATGCATAATATTGTTGATGTGATGGACTAGAGAAATGAGTGTGTCAACCACCTTTGGTAGGGTATCGAGAAGTTATGGGGGTAATATGTCTACTAAAGGATTGATGCGAGTTCCAGGGAATGATAATGATGAAAAATAATGCAAGGATTGTAATCCTATGAGGAGGCCTAGATTCATGAGATGTAGATTGTGCAATTGAAGGCCTATTGGGAGATATAAGAGGATCAACACCAGGAGAGAGTGTGTTTAACAAAGGGCCCATGAGAATCAGTAAAAGTAGAAATAGAGTGCATGAGTACTAGCTTAGGCAATAAATTGACAAAGTACAAGTTTGTGATTGTATCTTATCGTGTTATGAGATGGTATTAATGGTGTCTTTAGAAGAGATTTGACATTATTAGGATTTCTTTTAAATTTGGGCTTGCTTGAAAACTTAGCAATAGATGCGGGAGGATAACAATCAATGTATTTAAGTTTTTTCATATGTAACAATTTAGCCTCGTGTTATTTCAAGGTGTGGTGTAGATGGTCGAAATATCTAAACTTGTCGAACATGACCGAATCTTGCAAAGGGGCTAATAAGCTTTGTGTGAATAGGTATTACAATTTATTATTAGATAATATATTGTTCGCCTTAGTGGGATGGTTATTGTAATGCAATACATAGGCATTAAGTGGCTCAGTAGGCCTTTGTCATATTTGAGTCAATTCTACATAAGAAAATTTGTCCTCAATATTGATAGAGAATTGGGCTAGAAATAAATTGGCTGAAGTAGTGAATGCACACATAGAGTGAGTAGGGAGAGTGTAAAACCATTATAATGTGAAGTATTTAAGACTTCAGGGGAAATCTTGGTAAGCAAGATGTCATTAAAAGTATAATCGAAGCAAGCAACATGGAATGAGAGAAGATACTCAGTGGGATCCCCTTTTCCATCATAGATAGGAAATTTAGGAGCAAAAAAACCCACATGTAATAGATAAGAAACAACTTTGGGTGAAAGTGGATTGTGAAGTAACTATGTGGAGTCCATAACATTAAAGAAAGTAGATGAACCTTTTTGTAACTGTAAGATTTTTGCTTGTAAATTATGAACAAGGGATTCAAGAGCTTGTGTGCTAAAAGAGGGTATATGTGAACCATGACGAGTAGATGTGGTATGTTTAGTAATAGTTGTGGTTCACAAATATAAATAGAGACATTTAACATTGATAGATGAGGTGCACCCAAAGGGGTAGGCATCATGGATGTGGGAACAAGAGATTTCATGGTGTGTGATAATGAAACATTCTTAAGTTGATCTCATGTAGCATAGAGTAGAAGATCGATATTAGAGGGGTTATCTTGTAATAATTGATCAAATTATTGGGCATCCTCATTAGGTAGAACCTGGTCATATTGATTAAGGTGATAATTAGATCCTTAGGCTTGAATGTTATCAATGTTGGGGTTGTAATATTAAGTGGAAAACTACTTAATTAGAAAACATGCCAAAGACTAAGACCTTTGGCTTCTACTATAGCAAATTCCCATATCGAGTCGACACATGTTTAAATTTAAAATATAAGAGTGGATCTAGACCACCCACCTTGATATAAATCAAGGTGATCTCTTTGAGATTGAAAACACACAGATGAATATCGGTGACTGATCATCAACCAAGAAGAGTGAACTATCATGCGAGCTAGATGCGAGCTAATGAGTGAATGTAATTGTGTGTAGTCAAGGAAATAGTGGGAGTGTTGGGTAAAATTCATATTCTCAATAAAGATAAGTGATTTCTTAGTACGATTTTACCGAAAGTTTTCCCACTTAAATCTTTTGTTTTATGTTCATTTACTTTCATGTTCATGAACTAAATCTTATATCTAATTCATTATGTGATGTAATCTATCATAATTTGTTGTTAAATCATAAACTATAATCCTTGACAATTTATTTTAGTGGATATATAAATTTGCGGTATTATCTATCCATGAATTTCCTAATATAGCATTAGATCAGGTGTTTATGCTTGTACAAGATAGATCTAGTTGTTTGTGATTTACAGGTGTAAATAATCTTGTAGATCTACAAGTACTTGGAAAATTTCAAGATCCACGACACCCTAACCTATGTTACATGGTTGTTTCAGTCCTACAAGGTGAAAAAACCCTAATTCATGTGGATTAAGATAAATGTGGAGTGCTTGATGCTTTAAATTAGTGTGGATGATCAAAACCTAGGTTGTTATTGACTCTGCATGGTTAGATCTAGTTATTTAATCACCCGATAGCTTCCTCTGTTTCTTCCTATCTTTCGTAGGATTTTTCTTAGCTTCATGGTATTTTTAAGCATTGCACAACTTATTTGTGTGTTTTGTGGCTTATTTACATGTTATGTGGCCTTCCACAATCTTGTGCAACATTTCTAAGTTTTTTCACAACTTATTTACATGTTTCGCAACCTTCTTGAGCTTTTCACGACATTTCTAAGTGTTTCGCTACCTTACTTCTTATTCTTCGGCTTATTTTAGTCCTATGTGACTTATTTTAGTTTTTTTGACTTATTTTAGTCTTGATCATCTCGAGGCATTTCTATGTGTTGCACAAGTTTTTTTGACTTATGCGGCTTGTTTAAGTGTCCCATGAAAAGAAACGTGCACTATGAAAGCGCTCCCTTTAGAGCAATAATATATGTCGAGAATACAAAAATAACAAACAAACCAACTTTGTCCATGAAAGGACGATCATGAGATGATCCACATGTCATACACTAGGTTTTGTGGATCTCTAGACTATTGCATGGTATTTGTGAGTGTTGCATGGCTCTTTCTATGTTTCATGACAATCTACCTTATTGTGCAGATTTTTCCTTGTCTCTTATGATTAGTTTCTATGTTTTGGGGAATTCTTCTATCTTGCGGACTATTTTCTTTGTTTCATGATTTCCTTGGTCTCACGAATTGTTTTCCTATTCCGTGGACTTCATTTGTCTCGTAGTTGGTGTTCTTTATCCCATGGAATTTTTTTTTTCATGAGACTATTTTCTTTTCTTCATGGGGTTCCCTGTGATGGAATACCTTTCTTGTCCCATGGGCATCCCTACGGATTTTACCTTGAATTTCCACGGAATACTAAAAGTTAAAAATATTGTGGAACTCTATTTCCTTATTCTCAAAGCATTTAAATTTTTAAAAGCTAGATCTTTTTTCATATTGTTTTATGGCCTCTCGTATCCTGTTCTTTATGGTTTTGGCCTCCCTTATTGGTTCTCATCCCTTGTTTGAATTTAGTAAGTTGCAAGTGGTTCCTAATTGTTTTAAATTTGTATAAGTTTGTTTTCTTCTAGCTATGAGATATCCGCATCTATTAAAACCCACATAACACTATTTTTTTCAAAATTTGCCAAGTTTTTAAAATATGGCTAGTTCATCTAATTTCTCCATAGATAAAGCTCAGTTGTTAAATGGTACTAACTATAATATTTGGAGAGTTAGGCTTAAATCCATCTTTATGATAAGAAAGCTTTGGGATTTAGTGAGTGGTGTTGAAAAGAGACCCACTAGGAGACAAGCTAACCCTGAAAAGCTTGTGTGTATTCTCTCAAAAATCCCAGGAGGCCATGTCAATCTTGTTGCAAAGTACCCAAGATGAATTCTTGTTACACATAGGACACATGGATTCTCTAGTTGATGCATGAAATAAATTTCAAACTATGCATGAAGGCAAACCACCTTTCTAAGATAATTAAACTAATCATGGAATTGTTTACAACTCCAATGAAAGGATATGAGAAGGTAGTCAATTACTTAGCTAAAATTAAGAACATTAAGGCTTAGTTAGATGAGTGTAACTATGAATTGTTTCAAGATAAGTTATTGTATTTTATTATTCAGATTAATATTCATGAGAAATTTAGAAATTATATCTCTATTTTGAATTCTAAATATCAAAATGAATCTATTTTACCTAGTTTGGATACTTTATTTGCTCTCCTAGTTCAAGAAGAAAGAGTAATGGAGAAATTTGACTCAAAAGAGAATGTCTCTCAAGAATTATTCTCCCAAAATCAGAAATCTATTAATCAAAATAACATCAATACTAACCAAAAATCAAACTTTAAATATAAGTTCAAAACTAATTCTAAAAAAATTGTAAAGAAGAATAAGAATTTCAAGGTTAAGTTTGATGGTACTTGTACCTTTTGTGGTAAATTTGGTCATAAAGAATCTGACTATTATAAAAATGCTCAAAATAAGAACAATAGAAAGAAGAATAAGAACAAGAACCAAGAAAATATTGTTGAGAAACCTATTGCTTTATGAAAATGTTCTTGGTAATGTTATTTATACATGTTTAATGTATTTGTGATTGCATGTTTCATGGATGCATGTCTGAAACCTGTTTTCTTCTTCTTCTCATAATGTTCTACAACTTTGGCATAAATGTTTTAGGAATGTATATGTTATAGAGAAACCATTTTGTGTATTAACTCTCCTTTGTTTTCTCCTAAAATAGAAATCCTAGAGTTTCTTAATCCTTCTTTGGACAATTTGGAAATAGATGTCCAAGAGGATGATCATCCTTCTTCAGTTTTGATGGATTTGGATATTAAGGGGGAGTCATCTCAAAATGTGTCTCTATCTAGAATTCCTAAATGGGCTCAAATATGGGTTTTATTCCTCTTCCTAATAACCTAAGGAAGACAACCCACAAACAACCTTCTTAACATGCTTGGTTGAGGTTGTATCTTTTTGAAGAATCTTGTCTTGTTGAAAATCCCAATCAGTCTCTCCTAGCCAAATTTGAGAACTTTACATCAAGGCTTGCTGAGGTTTTCCTAGGCACCCGAGAAAACAGAGAGAGAGAAATAAGTAAATTGAGCAATAGAAGGTTTCATGATCCAAAATTGAACTCTAAAGTTCTATTTCATCCTCTTGCATCTTTCCTTTTTGAGACACCATGCCACAAATGCACCAGATGCTCTAGACAATAAGTTTTTAGCCAAAATAGAGCATGTTTAATTATTCTCACAATGATTTTGCTAGGAGATATGAATTTTCTTCCATTACATAAGTGTTTACATGTTCTTAAACATTGAGTGCATGTAATTGGAAATGGAGGATTATTTACAAATTTTCTTACTAAGATTGTTTGCTTCTTTCAAGATCTTGCTTTGCAAAATCTATCTTGTTGATTATGATTTGTAAAATCTAAAAACAATCATATTTGTTATTATTGTCTTATATATGATCTCTTGATTTCTTGTAGCAATAAGAATCTAATTCTTAAAATCAAAAATAGATTAAGACAATGCTTGTTAAATCATTCTTTTAAGCATGGTTATATGTCAAGATCACAAATATGTTGTTGCATCTCTTTTGTTGTATGCCACTAACTTACTTCAAAGAAGTTAGAATCATTGATTATAAACCCATATGTGATAAAGTTATTTAACTATCACTAATATCCTATGAACTAGGAGTTTCTCCTAAGATTCAAGTAGGATCCTTATGAGGACCAT
This sequence comes from Taxus wallichiana var. yunnanensis, assembly GCA_018340775.1. Classification (NCBI taxonomy): domain Eukaryota; kingdom Viridiplantae; phylum Streptophyta; class Pinopsida; order Cupressales; family Taxaceae; genus Taxus; species Taxus wallichiana. The sequence continues at coordinate 688,464,204 of CM031238.1, read as the reverse complement.
TGAAAAATGAAAAAAATATTTTGAGGTATAATCAATTATGTTTTATATTATTATATTAGTAATGATGCAAAATTATTTGGTATTTTGTTATTCTAACCATGTTGTTGACATTCTAGATAAAATATCTAATTTTGTATATGATTTTTTCTAGTTAAATGTAGGTGCAATCACTTGGATTAGTAAGGAACAATCAATATGAAGTGCTATGAAAGTAGCAAAGGAAGCTATGTGGATAAAAATATTGTTTATGGACTTCATATGGGCGTCAAAGGAGGCATTCTTACTCTGAGTGATAGCCAGTGTTGCATTGCTCTTACAAACAATCCAGATCAACATTAAAGAATGGATCATATCAAGATGGTGTTTTGTATAAATGGTGAATATGTTCTCCACCTATGAATCTAATGATCATGTGGAAGACCTTGATCTCCACCTCGAAACTAATGATCATGTGGTAGAATTTGACTCAAATGATCATGTGAATGATGTTGATATTCACCTCTGAATCAGATTAGCTATGACCTTTTAGAGTTTCCCTTAAGGGGAAATAAGGAGGAATGAGAATGGTTTACATGTTTTTTCAATGACACATCCTATGTTTTTGTAATGAAACCTCCTTTTCAATGTCACCTCTTAATGACCTGATTGTGCTAATTATAAACTCCCTAGACTATTTCCATTTTTTTAGTAAATTATCACTTTATTTGAGTTTACTTGTAATACCCAATGAAGCATTAAATATGAGAGATTCTTGTTAATAAAATAATCCATGATCTTATGTAAGGCTTCATACTTAATCACTTTATCTTGAGAATTATGCATTGTTCTTATGTATCGTGTATTTTTGTCTTTCCAAAAATCCATGGTACACTATGTAGTGTCTTTGCGGAGTTTTTTTTTCTTTCAAAAGCTATGACATGTTTTTTGGAAGTGTAATGTTGATGTTTCTAAAAACCCGTGGAATGTTAGCTTTATGTTGCACTGACTTTTCTAAAATTCTTGAAACACTAACCAACGTACCGTGGATTTTCTAAAATCCGCATAACACTTAGCAAAGTGTACCACAACTTTTCTAAAACCCATGGAACACTTGCATTGGTTCATGGATTTTTTAAGTCCACATGATATTTTCGTAGTGTACCACGGAGTTGTAAAACCTGTAGAACACTAAATTAGTGTACCATCGAAGTTACAAACTCGCATAACAAATTTTTATTGTATGCTAGCCTAAATCACTTATATGATTTATGGATTGTAATTCCTTTTGTACAAAAAGGTGACTTGACATGTGTTATTTAGAACAAACTTTATACATTTACATGCTAGCCTAAATATCCATATGATGATTTATGGATTGTAAGTTCATTTGTATAAAAAGGCAATTTTACATGTTTCGCTACTTAACATTAAGGGGGAGTGTTGGGGTTATAATATTAAGTGAGAAAATTATTAATTAGAAAATCCACCAAAGACAAGAACTTTGGCTAATACTTTAGAAGATTCCCATATCAAGTCAACACATGTTTAAATTTAAAATATAAGAGTGGATCCGGACCACTCACCTCCATATAAATCAAGGTGATCTCTTTGAGATAGAAAACACTCAAATGAATATGGGTGACCGATCATTGACCAAGAAGAGTGAACTAAAATGTGAGCTAGATGCGAGATGATGAGTGAATGTAACTATGTGTAGTCAAGGAAATAGTCGGAGTGTTGGGTAAAATTCATATTCTCAATAAAGATAAATGATTTCTTAGTGGGGTTTTTACCAAAAGGTTTTCCCACTTAAATCTTGTGTTTTGTGTTAATTTACTTTCGTGTCCATGCACTAAATATGATATCTAATTCATTATGTGATGTAATCTATCATAAATTTTTGTTGAATTATTAACTATAATCCTTGGAAAATTATTTTAGTGGATATATAAATATGTGGTATTATCTATCCTTATGTTTCCTAACAATCAACAATGATAGTAAAGGAAGCATTAATGAATAAATCATTTATTGGATCAACATAACAATGATGGGGATGAGAAAGAGGAAGTGAAACATCATGAGTGGAACATTTTATAGGAACAAAATTGATGGTGACTATATTAACTTCAAAGTGTGTGCTATGTCATTCATTAATAGAGATTCGACATGAAGTGGTGCTACATGAGAAGTGAGAGGAAATTTTTCATGACATTTGTTAGGAAGGGTGGTGCTAAGATCATCATCACAATAAGAAACATCAGGTATATTCATAGGAGTATGTATAATTGTTCGATCATTAGTGCATGTTAGTTTGAGGGGGTGGTACTATATTTAATTTGGTGGCATAACTCAAAGAGCACAAATTTCTAAAACAAGTAAGTTTTAAATGTTGGAGTGATCATTATGGTTGTGGTAAATACATCAAAGGAAAAAAAAATTGTGAGCCTAGGAAAACCAACCGCAAAGTGAGCATAAAAAGTAGGCATGATGATAAATAAAATAAATTAAAAGCCTAGAAAAATAATCATGTACCTAGATAGAAACCCTAAATCAACTAGGGTTTAGAGATCAACAAGATTAATACACAAAAAATAGATCCTAGAGTAGGTTAAGGATTCGATCAAAATCAAAAATAATAATTGATTTATAACTCATATTAGATAGAAATAATATAACATATACCAATCAACCTAATATACAATTAAAAGTTCAAAATGGATGCATAAAGGCATTTAGTGATTACGAATTATGGAGAGATGCGGGTCGTACACTATTGTAAATGGGTGATATGCACTTGAATGGCCTTCTAAACTAAAACTATGACTATGAATCCACATGGGATAGATTTGTACCAAACCTGTCGGGATTGTATTATATGGTCTTAACCAAACTATATAGTTTTGGATCTACTTTGATTCAACTTTTGTAGGTTTCTTTAGTGTTCACCTTCCTAGATTTGTTTATCGTTGTCAAACCCTAGTTGTCACACATGCAACGAGGCTCTCTATATGGACTAATCATCATCTCAAACCCTAGTCATAGATGAAGATTCTTGCAAAATAAACACTAGAAGGGTTTTGGGAACCCCGTGCACCACCGACATTGGAACTACTTGAAGAGGCCTCAAACCGCATGTTATTCTCCATGTAGCATGTGATATCTAGATAGATCAATTAGATTTGGCATTTAATTTTGACCATGCTTTCTTTAACTTTGCTCTTGCTAAAATACTTGGAGAGAGGATGTTTGAGTGCTTGTGGATGAGAGATATGGCTACCTTGACCTGGTTTGTAGCTTTAGACCTGATGTGGGTGTTGCCTTAATGACTTCATATGTGACAATGTGAGATTTAAGGAACATTGGGTACGTTTTATAAGTGTATGAAGTGAGTGCTTTAGTGCATTACCTTAAGAGTTCTAGGTTAGAAAATGAGGTAGTGTTTACTTGCTTATATAGGGTTCTATAGATGATTTATCTAAGAAAGGTTGACTTAAATGGAGTATAGGACCTAATGAAAGATATTAAAATAAAGTACAATTGGAGGATATGTCATTCTAAGAATGTATAGATGGGTCGGGACTAGATATAAATCATTGACCGGACTATACGATCATGACTTGGAGCAGAAATATGTCACATGAAGATCAAAGCTGAGAAAATGATGTTTTCTATTGATTTTGTGCATTATATTCTCAGAATATGTTGACATGTCATGTGAAAGGATAAACAAGCTAAACTATGGATCTTGTAAATCACTAAGTGGGAATTGATAAGTTGTACTTATCATGGCAAGAGTACATAGCCAAATCTAGAGTTTCCAAAGTGTAAATTGCCAAATTTGAGTGTCTACAAAAACACATTTAAAGGGTGTAAACCTATTTTAAAGCATAGTCCTTAATCATTTGAGGAAGATTTTGGTTCATAATTTATTGTTACCTTTATAGTCAAGACATGCAACATGGAAAAACTTGATGTGATGTTGAGGGTCACCCTTGACATCACATAACATGATATAAGGTGAAATAAATCTTTATTTAAGGGATAAAGAAGGATCTTAAGAGCCAATACACTATATACCATATTGATAGAAATCGTGGTGCAACTCATTTTTCTATATCATTATCTTATATGCAAAATTTGAGCTTGAATGTCTTGAATTTGTATAACATATACATCTTGAATAACACTTATAACAACATATGAAGTAATATGCATGACATTTTTAAAGATATATTATTGAAAACAAAGGTGTCACATTATATATAGGCCTAGGCGACATAGATGAATTTGTATGTTGTATAGTAATACCTTTAGAAATATAATGAGTAGGTTGTAGTGTATCCATATTAGGTGTGGGCATCACGTGGGAAGCCATAGGTGTAGAAATGTGAGCATGAACAATAATAACATTAGTACAAACATATAGTGCAGGATGTGAACCTTTAAAATGTGGATTAATATCATTAAAAGGTTAATTATATACCTTTTCATGTGTGGTTCCCTTAGAGGTTTTCCTAATGAGATTCTAGTAAAACACCTAAAATAACATCGATATCCTAAGGGGAGGTTTGGATTCATATGTGAAATTGAGAAATTTAATCTATGTATGTTTTGGATTTAAATCTTGGAATTCATTAGGGTCTATCCTATGATAATAGTTATGATTATTCTAATCATACTCATTAGAAATATTTTTAACATCATAAACATCTTCAAAATTACTAGCATTTTTCATTTACATTTGCATACATATTAACATTATCAACATTTGCATCAATATGATGAGGAAAAGCAGATCTCAGGCCACAATCGGATGGCTATAAACGAAAATAGGAAATGCTGGGATCCACGCCTATGGCCTGGAATAAGGCTTTCAAAGCCCTAACTTCAAGGTGGGTCCGAAAATCACTGATCAGTTCACATGGGAAATGGACAAAGAGGGTGCCACCTGTCTAAGGGTCCCAGATGGATTTGTTGATAGAGCCTTAAGCAAAGTGAATCTCTCCCTCGTTGGTAAGTTTCTTGGCTCTAGACCTAATATTGATTTCATTAGAAAATGGGCTTTGAGAAAATGGAAACCTAAGGGAGCCCTAAATATTACCATTATGCCAAAAGGCTTCTTCCTGGCAAAATTTAATCAGCAAGAGGATTTGGATTCGGTGCTTCTGGGAGGCCCCTGGTGGCTGGGTAATATGGGCCTTTTTTGAAAAAATGGTATCCGGGTTTTGATCCGAATACTGAAAATATAAACACCATCCCAATCTGGTGTAGGTTACCAGGACTACCATTGCATTTATGGGATGATGAAATACTGCTAAATATTGCAAAATCCCTAGGTGCACCTATTGGGCTGGATGGACCCACAAGAAACAGATCCAGGCTTGCTTTTGCTCGTTTCTGCATTTTCTCAGCTATGGATCAGGAGTTTCCGGAGCATATAATCTTGAAATCTAGATTTGGGTCTTGGATCCAAAAAATTGAGGTCGAAACTTTAAGATGTAAACAATGTCATAGCATTGGACACTCTGATAAAAACTGTCCCAAGAAGAAGACCCCTCCTTTGGATGCTGAACAGCCTGGGAAAGGCTCAGATCTAGTCAAGGTTAGCAGGGTTCCAAGCACGGATAGTAGGAATGAAGACAAAGCTCCTAGCCAGAAGGATTTGGAGTTAAGTAGAAAAGGTAAAAAAAGGAGTTTTAGAACTCAAATAAAGAAACATCTCGTCTGGCGTCCCAAAGCCACAACAATAGCTCTGCCTGAAGCTCCTAACAAAGAAATCTTGGAGAAATCTGTGAAAACATCCCTGGATAAACCTTTTGAAGCATCTAATAAAGAAGACTATGTTAAGGTATCCATGGAAGTGAACGAGCAAGATGGCTCTGTGAAGGTTAATATAGTCCCTTTTGGGCATTCTCATAACTGTCAGTCGAGAAAGTAATACAGTCATGCATTAGGGAGGAAACTTGGAACAAGGAAGGTATGACTCCAAATGAGCCTTTGGAGATATTCTCTTCTAGGGAAAATGGTAATGCGGATCTTCTGCCGTGTCCCAGCAAAATAACAGTGGTTTCGCCGGTCTGCTGCAGTACCAGATCAGCTACTGTTCACACGCCTGGCAGGACTCAAAAAGAACGAGAAGAGGGAGAAGTTACGCCTGCCATGGAAACGGAGGATCCAGATTCTGGATTCACAATGGTCATTTCAAAAAAGAAAAAAAGATTGAAAGGTTTTGAAATGGTCCCAGAATCACTATATAGTGATAAAAAAAAGAAAATAGACAATTGGGACACCTCTACTTCCAGAACAACTAGGTCTTCTGCTAGACGAATAGCTGATTTTGGAGGAAGTTCAAAAAGAGGAAGACCTTCTAAAAAGACTCTTAGATCTAAAAAAACGGAGAGGGATATTGCAGATGGTGTTCAGCGTCAGCTGAACCAGCAAGCAATTCCAACCACCAATCACTCCAAATGAAGATTATTTCTTGGAATATTAGAGGCCTAAATGGAAACTCCAAGCAAAGAACCATCAAGGAGTTACGAGATTCCAGTAATCCCAGCATTTTGATTCTGCAAGAAACTAAGATGAAAGCAAAGACCTTTGATACTATTAAAAAGAATTTTTGGGATAACTCTGAAATGGCGGCTGTTGACTCCCAGGGAGCTTCCGGAGGACTGGCTACACTTTGGGATAAAAGACAATGTACTGGTAAGATTCTCAATGAAAATATTAATCATCTTGCAATCAAATTTGTCACTATTGAGAATAAGAGTGAATGGATCTTGTCTAACATTTATGCCCCTAACTCAGCTAGTGGTAGAAGAAAACTTTGGGCTGCTCTTAAAATATTTAGAAACCAACATTGCTCTGCTAACTGGCTTATTATGGGGGATTTCAACTCCCCACTAAACCCAAGCGAGAAGTTTGGAGGCACCTCCACCTTTTCTAATGGTATGGAGGATTTTGCTGATTTTATTGCTGAACATAACCTCTTAGATGTGGATCTTCATGGAAATAAGTATACTTGGAATAATAGAAGGTTGGGAAAGGAGTTCATTCAGGTGAGATTGGATAGGGCTCTAATCTCAGCAAGCTGGATTCTCAGTCAAGACTTCCATCTTTCTTCCCTACCCAGAATTGGATCGGATCACAATCCGATTGCTCTAAACTTTCTCAATTGGACTAAACCCGCAAGAAGCTCATTCAAATTTGAAAAGATGTGGATGGAGCATGACAATATCTATGACAAGATAAAAGAATGGTGGGGATGGAATGGTGAAGGCACTGCTCAGTTTAGATTGGTTCAAAAACTCAAAAATGTCAAAAAGCAAGTCAAAATCTGGAATAAAAGCGTTTTTGGAAATGTTTTTGACAATAAAAAAAAGTTAAAACAGAAGCTACAGGATCTGGAATTAAAAATGGATACTATGGGGAGATCGGCTGAAGATGAGGTAAATGAAAAGAATATTCTTTCAGAGTTGCATACGATCTGCAGCAGAGAGGAATCTTTATGGCGCCTTAAATCTAGAGCTATCTGGCTTAAAGAGGGAGACAGGAACACGAAGTTCTTTCACATGACCACTTTGAAGCACAGAGCCTGTAACAGAATCTTAGAGGTTTCTAAAAACAACGGGAATATCATAAAAGATCCCAATAGCATTAAGAAAGAAGCGCTTGACTTCTATAAAAATCTTCTTGAAGAGAGAAATGTCAGCAACTCTGAAGCTATTTCCTTTATGTTGGAGGCCATCCCTCAGAATGAAATCGAGGACCAGAAATTTAGAAGCATCACTAAAGCAGCCACGCTTGAAGAGCTGCAAAAAGCTGTTTTTTCTCTAGAGGGGGATAAGGCTCCTGGACCGGATGGGTTCTCTATTAATTTTTTTCAGAAGTTCTGGGAAATCTGCTCGGAGGATCTTCTCAAAGCGGTGAATGAATTCTATAGAACGGGAAATCTCTTAAAAGAGCTTAATAACACTCACATTGTGCTGGCACCTAAAAAAATGGATGCTAAAGATTTCAAGGACTTCAGACCTATCAGTCTAGTAAATGCCATATATAGAATCTTCACCAAAATTATTACTACTAGACTTCAGCTCATAATGAATGATCTCATCTCAAGGCAGCAGAGTGGCTTTATTAAAGGCAGGATTATACAAGACGGAGTGATTATGGTTCACGAGACTATACATTCCATGGAAAATAATAAAAAGGCAAATATGGTCCTTAAGCTTGATATGAATAAAGCTTTTGACAAGGTATCTTGGGTCTTCCTTGACAAAGTTTTAGCTAAATTTGGGTTCACGGAAAAATTCAGAAGAATTATTAAGTCTTGTATATCTACAGCCAGATTCTCTGTGGTTGTTAATGGGGAGCCTGTGGGCTTTTTCACCAGCAGCAGAGGTCTTAGACAAGGTGACCCCATTTCCCTTTACTCTTCATTCTCTTGGCTGACAGCCTTAGTAGAACAATTGGCAAAGTGGTTAAAGACGGCCTTTTAAATGGCTCTAAACCCACTTCCATCAGCCAAGCTGTCTCCCATCAACAGTTTGCGGACGACACTATCCTTCTTCTTCTGGCTTCAGTTGTGGAAGCTAAGGCTATTAAGGCTTTATTACAGCTTTATGAATCTACTTCTGGGCAAGAGATTAATTATGAAAAAGCACCATATTCTTCTTCAACACTCCTGAGGAAAGACAACTCAAAATTGCTAAAATTCTGGGCTGTAAAATAAGTGCACTTCCAGCCACCTACTTAGGCCTCCCTCTCGGCACTAAGAAAGTCTCTTACAAGGTGTGGGATGATTTATTGGAGAGATTTCAGAAAAAAATGGCTGGTTGGAAAGGTGCCACTTTATCTAGTGCTGGTAAGTGCCTACTCATTAAAAGTACTCTTCAAAATCTGCCCATCTATATCATGTCGCTTTTCAAAATCCCTTCTTCCTTCAGAGATAAAATTGAGAGGATTCAAAAAAAAAATTATGGCAAGGCATGGAAGAGAAGTTCAAATTTCACTTAGTGGCCTGGGATAAGGTCTGCACCCCGAAGTCTATGGGAGGGCTGGGCATAAAAAATATTGAGAAAATGAATGAGGCACTCATTGCTAAAATGGGCTGGAGAATGTTGTCTGAGAAACAACCCTGGATTGATTTAATTAAAGCAAAATATTTAAATCATCAAGTTGTTTACTCCTATCTGCATGATGAGCACCTCCCCTGTGGTTCCATTTTTTGGAATAATTTGGTCAAGAGCAGAAACTTCATCAAGCAGGGCAGCAAATGGAAAGTGGGGGATGGCAGGGAGATAAACTTCTGGGAGGATAATTGGTTTAGTGGCAATCTCTTGGACAGATTTGGGATGGCTAAGGACAGTCTAATAAGCAAGTATGGTATTAAAATCAAAGATTACATTGAAGGAAATGGCACCAACAAGAATTGGAAAAAACTTACTGTGGAGCGAATTGATCTGAAACAAATTACTTCCTCCCTTCAAGATCATTTAGATCTTATTCCATTAAGTCAGCTGGAATCCAAGGATGAGTTGGTTTGGAATAATTCCCATGATGGGAACTACTCAGTCAAATCTGGTTATATCAATCTCTTTCATAGTAATCAATCTGATTTTAATTGGAACAAGATTTGGATGTCTGAATTAACTCCCAAAATAAATTTTTTCCTCTGGCTGGCCATCAGAGGTAGAATTCTTACCACTGACAATTTGATGAGAAGAGGATTTATAATTCCTAATTGGTGCCATCTTTGTAAAAATGACTCTGAGGATATCAGCCACCTGTTCATACATTGTGATTATGCCAAAAGAATTTGGAACTTTGTCCTTTCTAAATTTGAAGCTCTCTGGGTGATGCCGAAGAATCTTAATCAGCTATGGAATCAATGGAACCCACCCTTCAGACATTGTGTTATCAAAAGGATCTGGAAATTGGCTATCCCACATTTAATCTGGAGGATTTGGAAGGACAGAAATGATATCATTTTCAGAAATAAGAAGCAAAACTATAAACTCAGTATTGGCAAAATTTCTAATGGTATCAAAGAGGATATTGCCAGATTTAAACCTCCCAAGAACAAGAGTTATCCTGAGAATGAAGAGTACATCTTATCCAATTGGCAGATTGGAAATTGGAGCAATCCCGGGAATAGTATTGATAGATCTTCGATCAAATGGCATCCTCCTGATTCTAATTGGTACAAGTTGAACTTTGATGGGGCCTCTAAGGGAAACCCTGGGACAGCGGCAGGAGGAGGAGCAATACGGGATCATAATGGTAATCTGATTGCTACTTATGCTGGAAAAATGGGAGTTCAAACTAATCATTTTGCTGAAGCATTATCTGCTCTCTGGGGCTTGAGAGTTGCCCAGGCTAAGAATATTCAGAACCTGGTTGTTGAAGGGGACTCCCTTAATATCATTAAACTTCTTAATCAGTCCTCATCTCCTAGTTGGAGTATTAAGGATTTTATCTCTGAGTCCATAAGCATCAGTCATACTTTCAATAACATCAGAATCAGGCATACTTACAGAGAGGGCAATAAATTGGCGGATGCACTAGCCAATTTTGGCATTAATGTTAATTTCACCGTCTGGGATAATAACAGCATCCCTGATCAGCTCCACAACAACATTCATGCGGACTTTTATATGCAAGCAATCCCTAGAGATGAGACATAATCTTTGGATGAAGATCAACATCAATAACACTCTCACACATGTTGCTTTAATGAATATGATGATGCAAATAATATCTAATATTCATGATAGTAAGAATTATTTGGGGAACTCCAATTGGAGTTATGTTGATTTGAAAATTACACATGCGGGATGTAGTACAAGTTTTGTTAAAATCTAGATTCATAGCTCCTCGGAAACCGATGGGAGTTGTAATGTGATTGTTTGAAGAAAGAGAGCTACTCACACACGCGACCTCCGCGAGCTCGGTTCGGTAGTCACGCGGCCCGTTCATGGGAAGAACAATGGCTATAGTTTCCAGTTTTGTGCGGCTTACAATAGCAAGAAGCGGACAGGTCTCTACGCACACAGGCATCTGGGAAATTGTTGTAATCAGTCTATCACAGAGAAGATGGGAGGACCTCCCTGCCAAATTGAGCCATGCGCGGACCCCGACTGGAAGGAAAATATCGAGCTTTGGAACATTCTCAGCAAAGGTGGTTTCACCAACTTCATGGAAAAGGTGCAGGGGCATGACCAAAGCATTTCTGTGCATTTTTTTGCTAAGGAATGGAAGGAACGGACTGTCGACTACGGGGGACAGAAGATATTGGTCAATGAAGATCTTATTGCTGAAGCGACCGGTCTTTGTTTGGAGGGATACCGCTTCTTCAACAAAAGGGTTGATAGAGATGCTGAAGAAAGAAGATTTGTGGAGGGATCTGAGAAGCTCACATTTGGTACAGCGGGCCTACTTGTCAGCTCAATTCCTCCACCCTATGATGAGGTTACTCACATGATGATTCGATTCATCTCCTTGGAAGGTAGGTTTGTCACTGTCCCTGCTAAACATCTTATCTTTCTAAACCACTTCCGTAGGAATCGATTGGTTTGCTTTCCCCATTATCTGTTGAACTCCCTTGAACGCTCCATTTTGGAGTTTCAGAAGCACACCCGGGCGGTTCCCTTGCATCAAGGACTTATTTTGTTGATTCATAAATGTTGCCTTCTAAAATACCCTGGTCTTCCTTCCTCTCCTAGCCCGGCTACCCCTTTGATGGGCTCTGCTGCTGTCAGCCCTGTTTCTCCTGCTGCCCCTGTCACCACTGCTGTCACCCCCCAGCCGGCTGTTCAAGCTTCTCCATCCATTCCCCCTGCTGCTGCTCCCGCCACCCACCTCGCCTCTACCTCTAAAAGACCGGTCACCAGGGCCTCCAGGAAGCTCAACCTTGAGGCTCTTTCTATGGAGAAGGAGCCTTTCGAGCTAGAGATTGCACATGACCTTCTCCATATCAGCAGTGCCAGTCCCCGGGAAGTACAGTTGGATAGCTCTTCAAAGAGGTTGGAGGCCTTAGAGGCTGAGATGAAACTGTTGAAGGATGAGGTCAAGAACCTTGCTAAACAGAAAGGCAAGAAAAGCATGGAGGGGGAGGGGAACATTGATAGCAATCAGATTGAGGACATTTATAAGAAGCTGACTTCTTTGGACTCCCGCTTAGGGATGGCCAAAACTAGACATGATTACAGCATTTCCGCCTTTAGGGCAATCGAGGAGTTCATTGAGGGTCATGCCAGAAGTGTTTCCAACCTCAGCGGTGTCCCGGCTGCACTTTGGGGCAACGAAAAAGAGAGCAAAAGAACCATTGAGGAGCTTGATAAAACTGATGCTGCCCACATGACAACTCTGGGTATGTTTCGCGACTGGAAGAGAGTCAAGACCAGCATCGACAAAGCCACCAAGAAGTAGCATTGGTTACTTCGCTATTTCGTTTGTTGTTTTTTTTTGTTTTTTGCGGTCTCTTTACCGATTTTTGCAATAATTTTGTTGTTTTGTCTCGGTTGAGTAGTTGTTTCTGGGCTACTTGAGCTTCATTGTAACACTCGGATCTTGATCCATTCTCTTTGATTCTCACTCTTATTCCAGCTCTTAGGCCTTCTTTTGTTCTCAAGGGTATAGTCCCTTTCAAAAAACTATTTGCCAATAATAATAATAAAATAAAAAAACATTTGCATCAATAGAATAAGAAACACTAATATCATTAAGAACCACCTTTTTTTTTTAAAATAAGCATAAGATTGAATTAAAGGAATTTTAATAATATAAAAAAGTACCCCTCACTCTACCACTTATTATGGTATATTTAATAAGATGTAAACATGAAACCTTAAAAAAGCTAAAGCTAATGATACAATCAAATTGTATTTATTCATGCAATATGGAGAAATTTATTTAACCTAAATGGTTAATATCTAGGGGTAGCAACCGATTGTAGATTATTCTAATCAATTAGTTTCTAAGGATAATTGCATCAATATAAGGAATAATCATCATATAAAGCCAAACAATGATAAATAATGAAACAAAACACTAGTAATGAAGGGGAGAAATAACTTAGTTGATATCTAGAATGTGTGTCTTTGATATGGGATGGTTTAATGACTAAAAAAGACTGGAAATGACATGAGATAACCTCTTGAAACTATGACTGAACAATTTGTTTGGACCGGGGTGTATGGGATGACCCAAAGCATACCCTTGTTATGGCCCTTTCTATATGCTTTGGTCCTTCTGTACTTTCAACCTCTACAACTTCCTATGCCCTGTTCACTACATCATTTTCTACTTCTATCTAGAATTTGGACCTCGACACTATGTGATGTTCATTGTGCAACTAATTCAACCTTTAAAACCTTAGATGGTGAGAGAGCCCAACAAAACAAACATTAGGTGGGTTATGGGCACTCATGTGCACCATTGATGTTACTAGTAATCCCAAAATGGCTAAAACCACACATCTTTCTCACCTATCATGTGATATCTAAAATGTATACAACCAAATCAATAATCATGACCTTACAACAATGTGATTATACTTGATACTTACCCCTAGCTTGACTTGACCTTAATAATGTGCCTTTGTATTTGCATACTTGATTATATGATTTCCCTAGAATGAGTATGTAGAGTATGTGGAGCTCAAGGGAGTCTTGGAATATATTTGATTGTGATTGCTCTTAGTGTTTTCTCATTGAAATGTTAGGTTCCAAATAAAATGAATACCACCCTTAATAGGAGATGAATAACTTTCTTATATATGTGTTTTGGATCTTTAAATGACTAGGAATGTACCAAAGGGATTCAAATTAGAAAAAGTTTTGTTAGAGGAAGAGGGACCAAAGTAGCCAAGTTGGCCCATAGCATATGGGTGTTATGGCCCTCCCTATCTGCTATGGTCCCAAATGCATGTGCATGTGATATGAAAGTTGGAATTGTGATATGTGAGGGTATAGCCTAATTTGATGGATTAATATGACTATTGTGCAAACAAGTAGGTTGTGTATGCAAGAAAGAATGAGTGAGACATAGCTATGGATAATCTAATTGGTTAAATTGAGCAAGTGTGGACTAGTGCAAGAGTGTTTTATAATTTGTGTCATTGCAAGACATGAATTACCAAAATGAGTGTTTATAAAAATCAAAAACACTACAAAAATAATATGGTCCTAAAAGGGGAAAATAGGAAACCTTAACAAGAGAAATGAAATAATAGAGTTGGTGTTCAATCAATATATGAGATAAAAAAATGACTAAAACCTTTTGTTTATTTTACACCTAAGTGTATAAACTAATTTGAATTAGTTTTTATTATTCATATCCTATGATTATCTAATAAAATAATACATGAATCTAAATTATGCTTATAAGTGGCAATCATAAACAATCGAAATAGAAAGGGAGTTAGATCATGAATTCATCTCACTTTGGATGTTTGCACAAAAGGAATAAAAAATGGGAGCATGTTAAAAATACATCATCAACAGACCTATGGATTCGATACTCTATAATTGTGTTTGGGTCATATTTGAAAAATGCAGTCAAGTTTGGTACTCAACCTATCTACTAGTAGTCAATCCTATCTTCTACTTGTGGGGGTTAGACACACACCAGTGTTGTATAGATCTATATTCAATTGAAGCATACAAACAATAAACATAGAAATTAAACCAGAAGAAAAAATAAACACAAGATATAATGTGGTTCACCCAGTGTGGGCTACGTCCACCAAGAAACAACCAATCTATTATTCTTTGTTCACAGAGGATATATAATGAAGATCTACAATCTTCCACACCTCTCTTAGATGTACAATACTTTTTCCTCACAAGATTCTCTTACCTGATTTCTCTAAGAAAAATCTTCTTACTATAGTCTTTAATCTCACCTTCTAACCCTAGTTTTCTAGCTTATAAGTATATACAAACATTAGGGAAACTTAGCTATGTATTTACAACCCTTTGATCACCTTTATAACCAAGGGTCGAGATCTAATCCGCATTTAATATAAAAACATGAATGCATAACCGATGTCGGTTGCCGCGATCAATGTCGGTTCCTCTAGGCTACCGACGCTGGTTACCTAACCGACGTCGATTCTTGTGTAAACCGTAAAACCTGTAATGCATGTCATTTGTGAAGTTATTTAGCTCCACAACTTAACAATCTCCCACTTGGAGATAAATTGTTGCACTGTACCATACAACTCCATCCTTGGATCCTTTCCTTGGCTTGTTTCTTCCTCTTCAAGTCTCAAACTTGAAGACCAACAAAGAAGTTGAGTGAAGCTCCAACTTCTCCTTTGCCAACGACTTTGTTAGCATATCCGCAGGGTTCTCCCTCATATGATTTTTTTCCAGTTTCAGTTGCCCATCCTTCAAGACCTCGTATGAATTGATATCTCAACTAAACGTGTTTCGTTTTTGAATGAAATTTTGAGTTCTTTTCCAGATAAATCACACTTTGACTATCACTGTACAATATGTAATCCTCTTTCTCCTTTCCAAAATCTTCCATGAACCTTCTCATCCATATCATCTCTTTGTTATCCTCTGTAGCTACAACATATTCGGCCTTTGTAGTAGATAAGGCCACAACCTTCTGCAATCTCGAAATTTAGATAAATGTCGTGCCACCTATTGTGAATACATATCCAAAGTGGTGCTTCTCCTACCATCCAAATCTCCAGCCATATCTGAATCAACATAGCTGCATAAAGAATTATTTGACCCTCCATAATATAAATGCATGTTGGATATCCCTCTCAAATATTTGAGTATCCATTGGACTGCTTTCCAATGCTCTTTACCTAGATTGGCCATAAATTTTCTCACAACTCCCACTTCCTGTGCAATGTCTGGTTTGGTACAAACCATTACATACATAAGGCTTCCAACTGTTGAAGCATATATGGAACTCGTGCCATGTACTTGACCTCCTCATGTGATGTAGGACATTGATCTTTGCTTAATTTAAAGTGTCTAGCCATAGGTGTACTTATTGGTTTTGAATTCTACATTTTAAACCTTTCCAACACCTTATTGATATAATCTTCTGAGACAAATACAATTTCATGTTCTTCCTGTCTCTATGAATTTGCATGCCAAGAATTTTCTTTGCAGCTCCTAAATCCTTCATTACAAATGTATGAGCTAAATTTTCTTTAATCTCAACAATGTCTTGCATACTAGATCCTACAATAAGCATATCATCTACATACAAGTAACAAAATAATATAGCTTCCATTTTCAAGATTCTTGAAATAAACACAATGATCATATTCGCATCTCATATAACCATGCTCATGCATAAAACTGTCAAACCTCATATACCATTGCCTTAGAGCTTGTTTGAGCCCATACAAGCTCTTTTTCAACCTGCACACAAGTTTCTCCTTACATTTGAATTCATAACTAAGTGGTTGATGTATATATGTTTTCCTCCAAATCACCATGAAGGAAAGTCATCTTAACATCAAGTTGTTCTAAGTGTAAATATTCTACTGCAACTAAACTCAAAACAATACGAATGGAAGTCATTTTTACTATAGGAGAAAAAATCTCACCAAAATCAATACCTACTTTTTGTGCAAACCCTTTTACCACAAGCCTTGCCTTGTATCTTTTCTGTCCACCCTCTTCTTCCTTGATCCTATAAACCCATTTGTTTTGTAATGTTCTCTTACCTGTTGGCAACTTAACCAAATCCCATGTCGATTTTGTTCCAAGGAGTCCATCTCCTCATCCATGCCATGCTCCCACTTCTTGTGGGTTTCCTCCGCATTGCTTCTTCAAAACTTTTGGGCTCACCACTATCAGTCAATAATAGATAAAATAAGGAAGGTGTAAATCTTTCTAGAGGTCTACTTACCCATTGTGACCTTCTCACATAAATATGGGGTGTCTGAGGCTCATCATTTTATACATCATGTACATTCATATCACTTTATTCACATGGTGATCGATGCTTTGGTCACTTACTGCGCCGATGTTGGTTTGAAATTTGTTGATTCCGGTCCTCCACCGCCGACATCGGTCTTGGCTCTACCGACGTCGGTTTAGGTTGTCAACTCTGGTTTCTATCACCGACATTGGTTCCTGTAGGTGTTTGTTTTAAATCCAAAAATGTATTTTCTTCCACAAACTCATCAATCGGTTCATCCTTAGGCATCAAAATATGATCCATGTACATTCTCTTTTCATTCCACTCAATATCACGACTCTTAATAATCTTAGCATTATCTAAATCCTAAAAATGGAATCCAAAATCACTAGAGCCATAACCAATAAAATTACATCTCTTTGATTTATCATACAAATTCTTTCTATTTTCTTTATCAAGATGCACAAAAGCTTCTGAACCTAATACTCTAAGAAAAGAAATATCTAACTCTTTTCCAATCCAAGCTTCTTCTAGTATTCCACCACCATCAAGTGCACTTGAAGGCCCACGATTGATTAAATATATTGTTGTATCTACTGCTTTTGCCCAAAACTGTAAGGGTAATCCAACATGTATTCTCATGCTTCTTGCACGTTCCATGATAGTTATGTTCATTATTTCAGCCACACCATTCTCCTGTGGTGTTCTAGGAACCGTTCTTTCTCTGCGTATTCCATTCATTGAACAGTAATCATTGAAAACCTTGTTACAATACTCACCACCATTGTCAGATCTAAGACATTTTAACTTTAAATTGGTTTCATTTTCCACAAGGGCTTTCCATCTTTTAAAAGTCTCAAAAACATCATATTTACGCTTTATACAATAAACCCATACCTTTCTTATGGCATCATCAATGAAAGTCACATAATATTGGGATCCTCCATGAGAAGCTAAGCTACCTGGGCTAGTCCTCACACATCTGAGTGCACAAGCTCCAATTTTTGCTCCTTCTTTGTTGCCCCAAATTTAATAAATATCACTTTCTTTTACTTTCCAAATATGCAATGCTCACAGAAATCAAGATCTAAATGTTTCAAATCTGATAACTTACCCTTTGCCTTTAATATCTGCATTCCCTTTTTACTCATATGGCCTAGCCGATTATGCCACATGCTTACATCTGAATCTGAAGTAGATAGAAAGAAAATGAATCAATAATATAGGTAGAAAAATACAATGTTCCTATCTTTTTGCTTCTTGCCACAACAAGAGCTCCCTTAATAACTTTCCAAGATTCGGTTATGAATGCAATCATGCAACCAACTTCACCTAGATGTCCTGTATAAATTAAATTTCTCTTGAGGCTTGGTACATGCCTCACATCTTTCAATATCCATGTATTTCAATTATGAAATTTTAGATGAACTTCCCTTTACTAGTAATATTGCATGGTTCATCATATCCTAAATAAACATGCCCAAAATTACCCTGGACATAATTTCTAAAATAACCCTTATTAGGGTAGCATGGAAAGAAGCTCCTGAATCTAAAACCCAAGATTCTATTTTATTATCCAAGGAGAGAATAAGGGCATCTTGCATTACCTCAGTTGTAACATTTTCTCTTTACCTTTATCTGGTAGATTCTCTTTGTTTTCCTTGAACCAACAATCCTTCTTTGCATGTCCTTTCTTTCCATAATTCCAGCAAGTTATTCCTCTACCTCTAGATTTAGATATGCCCATCTTTGACTTTGATCTCCCATTATTCTTGCTCTTGGATATCTCCTTTTGCCTTCCCTTTGCTTTCTACATTTAAATAATTTCCAGATGATGACTCTCCTGTACTTTTCTGTGTATTTATTCATTCAATATTATACTAACCACATCATCAAACTTCAAAATATTAGTAGATGTTGTATTACTAACAACCATTACCAATTTATCCCAACTATCTAGAAAAGAGCATAAGAATAAAAGTGCTTTCACTTCATCATCAAACAAAATATTAACCGATTTTAATTTATTTACAATGGAACGGAAATCATTCAAGTGGCTTGATACAGATCCACCTTCTTGCATTTTTGAATTAAATAATTTCTTCATCAAATAAACTTTATTTAAAGCACTTGGTTTTTCATATAAATTAGCTAAATATTTCATCAACTCTACTATGGTTGTTGCTTCAATAATATTCAAAGCTATAGATGTTGTCAGGCTCAATCTTATAGATCCCAGAGCCTTTCTATCAAGAATCTTCCATTCTTCATCAGTCATCTTGTAGGCTTCACATTCACATCCAATAGTAAATATAAATCTTTCTGATACAGATAATCTTCCACCTATATCTTCCATAATTCATAATTACGGCTTTCAAATTTCTTCACTTTGTATTTGCTATATTCTGCAATTGTTGTGCTTCCACTCAATCAAAAATCCCTCTGTGAGTAAATTTGTATACACACAAAACCATCAAACAAAAAAAAATATATACCAGTTCGATACCAATTGTTGGGGTTAGACAAATCTATATTCAATTGAAGCGTACAAGCAATAACCACATAAATTAAACCGAGAAGAAAAAATAAACATAAGATATAGCATGGTTCATCCAATGTGGGCTACGTCCACCAAGAAATAACCAATCTATTACTCTTTGTTCACATAGGATATACTGATAAAGATCTGTAATCTTCCACACCTCTCACGGATGTATAATATTTTTTCCTCACAAGCTTCTCTAAGCTTTCTCAAGAAAAATATTCTTACAATAATCTCTAATCTCACCTTCTAACCCTATTTTTCTAGCTTATAAGCATATACAAACATTAGGGAAACTTAGCTATGCATTTACAACCCTCCGATCACCTTTATAACCAAGGGTCAGATCTAATCCATGTTTAATATAAAAACATGAACGCATAGATAACCGATGTCGATTACTAGACCAATGTCAGTTTCTCTAGGTTACCGACACCAATTACCCAATCAACATCGAGTTATTGTGTAAACCATAAACTTGCAATGCATGCCATTTGTGAAGCTATTTAGCTCTACAACTTAACATTACTACTCAATTTTTTTGTAACTTTTGGCACTCGCATGCCTATATTTGCATTGTTGTAATCCTACTTTGGAAATCTACAATGATGTGTAATGGTGTAGAATTGAAATATCCTTAGCTTGAAACCTTGTAAAAAAATTGAGGCAACATAGAAAGATAAGTCCTCTATAAAACCCAAACCAAATTTACACACCTTATTATGTGAAAATGATGCACTACATACCGATGATCATGGCCCATGCAGTTCTCCAAAAATAATGGATTTTTACGCTCCACTCATGTTCCTCTATGCTTAATTGAAAGTAACTATATAAAGCAATATGCGCAACTAGGATGATCCTTCTTTTGTAAAGAGACACATAACAATATGTAAATTTGGCATGGGATGCTCATGACTTAGAATTTTCTTGCTAAACTACTCTCGAGAAATTTAGTATGTGTATATTACCTATGTGTAAAGATATCCAAGGGGTCTTAGATGATGATATGTTCAAATGATGGTGTCATTTGTATATATATGAAAAAAATTTGTTAGTTTCCCATGTAATCTAGTATGAAATTCATGTCCGAGATGACCCAATGAAAGTACCCAAAACCATTGTAGAGGAGAAAGAAATTTTAAGAGTACCAAATTTATGTATAGATGGTCGAATCTGACTTATATATTAAAAGACATGGATATGGAAATGGAGAAATATCTACTGAGAGGGTTAAGACAATTGGTGTGCAAACTAGAGCTAATATTGAAAGTGTAAAATTGGTCAATAAGGTGATAGGTAATCGGAAGGGGGAAATGAATGTCAAAAGAGTAAAACGTGTGTCACTAGTCTAAAGTTTGAAAAGGTGCCAAAATTGATGTTGTGAAGTGTCTTGAACTAATATTAGGTGACTACTATAGACATCCCAAATCATGTCCGATAAATTCACTTTAAAATCACACAAATCATACTAACATCCCCCTTCTTTTATTAATTACTGAACCTTCATTAATTAATTAAATTCCCTTTCTTCATGTTGAAATCACTCTCAATTCACTCTTAAATCACTTATAAAATATAATTAACTCATATTAATAAAATTTTGGTGATTAATTAAATCCCCTTCTTCCTATTAAATTCTGTCACATCCCATCGAGAATTAATCCTACTTAATTACTCCTCATCATAATTAACAAAACTCTAATTTTACATCTTCGTTATCCCAAATTCATAAAGATCACCTAATTTCCCAAATCATATCTAAAAGAGGGATGGAAGCCTCACAATATTATTGATGTTCAATCAAATCAAATTACATTAGAAGTGTTGCAATACTTATAGGTATTGTAAAACTATATCCAAACAACCAGGATGTTGCACAAGTGCAAAAATTGAATATGGGAAGTAAAACAACCCAAATAATAACAAAATCATGATATGGGAATACTATTCCCAAATACAAACAAAATATGGCTTATAACCACACCATAACAACTTACCACAACATAATAATTAATTACCTATGCTAAATTAACCTAGGTAAACTATGTTTTACCTAACATTCCCCCCTTAATTTTGCATTGCCTCAAGGGATGAGGAGAGGAACTCTCTGAACAACTCAAACTTGTTATGTGCAAGTGACTTTTGAAGATATCTGCTCATTATTCAGCTATTGGGAAAAACTGAAGCTATATATTGTGTTTCAACACATGCTCGTGTATGAAGTGAACTGTACCTCGATGTGCTTTGTTCTTTCATGAAAAATTGGATTGCGAACAAGTTTGAGAACACCTTCATTGTCTATATACATGGTGGTAGGTTTTTCCTATTGTACTCTAAGTCCTTCCAGTATATGACGTAGTCATATCGCTTTCTAGTAAAGCTCCTCTGCAAAGCACAATATTCGGCTTCCGTCGAAGAGTGAGAAACAAAGTTTTGTTTCATGTTTCCCCATGATATCAGTCCAGATACCAAAAGGAATAAAAATCAACAAGTGGATTTCATGTCATCAATATTACATGCATGATCGAATCCAAATATCTAGTCAAGAAGAAGTTATCGTTCTTCTTGTACTCTAGACCAAGATCCATTGTACCCTTGAGATATCTCAAGATCCACCTTGTTGCCTTCTAATGACAAATTCTAGGTTCTTGCATAAACCTAGAAGATAGCTCACTGCAAAGCTAATATCTAGTCTAGTATATGTTAGGTAAATGAGACTTCTAATCAACCATCGATAAAGAGTTGCATTTACAGAGGAGATGGATATGAATGAGATAACTAAAATCTCATATCCATAGGTGTAGTGATTGGTGTGTAATCCATCATCCTGAATTTCTTGAGTGTTGTCTTGGTATACTTCAACTGAGAAATAAATACGTGATTCTCTTTTTCCATACTTCCAATCTAAGACAGTAGTGCATGAGCCCAAGATCTGTCATGTCAAACGATTGATTAAGATCTTTCTTTGTTGCATTGATCATCTTTCTTGTGTGTTGTCAGTGATGACTAGATTGTCGACATAAACAAAAACTATCACAATATCTCCTCCTTTCCTTTTGAGGTAGATATTGGGATCATATGGATTCTAACGAATCCATGTTGAATGAGATGCTCATCAATTTTGATGTACCAAGCTTGGGGTGCTGTTTAAGGCCATACAGGGATTTCTTGAGTTTTCATACCTTTGTTTCTTCACCAAGTATGACAAATCCCTCAGGTTGAGTCATGTAGAATTCTTCTGTAGATATTCATTTAGAAAGGAAATTTTCATGTCCATCTGATGGACTTTCCAACCAAACTAAGTAGCTAGAGAAAAGATCATCCTGATTTTTTAATCTTAGTTGTGGGAGAAAATGTCTCCTCATAGTCTATTCCTTCCTTTTGTGCATACCCCTTTGCTACTAGTCTCACTTTGTACTTTTCTATGGTCCCATCTACTTTGTACTTTGTTTTAAATATCCATCTACAACCAATGGGTTTCTTCCTAGTGGAAGATCGATAAGTTGTCAGTGTTGTTTTTCATCATTGACTGATACTTAACATCCATGACATCTTTCCAAGATTTCAACTATAGGGCTTCCTAGACAATAGAGGACTCAACAACTTTACTCATAAAAGTAAAGTTTACTTCTTATCATGCTTTACTGTGAGTCCATGGTTTAGTGGTGGATGTATCAGGTGGAACATCCAATTTTGCATCTCAAATCATATTACTATACCACTTTGGCATACATTGTGTTTTTTTGTGGGTCATGGTCTTGTTTGATCATCACCATCATCCCCATCATCACTATCATCATCAATAGGAACATCAACTTCTATTTTCACAACAAGTGAAATATCTACATCAGGTGAGTCTAGAGGAGTTTCAACTTCCTTCTTCTCAAAGAACTCAACATCTTTGCTGGTGTAGACTTTTCTGGTCTTCAGATCCATCAATTTGTACCCAAGAGCCTCTTCACTGTAGCCAATGAAGATGATTTTTTGAGATTTCATATCCAATTTCTTTCTATTTTTCTTGGGTATGTGCATGCTAGCTTTTCACCCAAATACTCTGAGGTGGTCAACAGATGGCTTCCACTTCGACCATGCTTCATGTGGAGTTACTCCATCAAGAGAAACTGTGGGCACTCTATTTAAAAATATATTGTTTTCTTTGTTGCTTCTGCCCAAAATGTCCTCGCTAGTCCAGAATCATCGATCATGCAACACACCATCTCCATGATAGTACAGTTTCTTCTCTCAACAACACCATTCTTTTGTGGTGTGTGTGGAGGAGGCATCTATCAACGAATCTCGTGAGCTTGAAGGTAGGATTTGAACTCATTACTGGTGAATCCCCCTTAATCTAAGCGGAGAGATTTGATATGATGACCAGTCTTGTTCTCTATAACCACTTTGAACTTTTTGAAGTTCTCAAAAGCATAAATTTTCTTACGAAGACAAAATATCCACATTTTTCTTGAATAATCATCAACACATAGCATGAAATACTAAAATCCGAGAATGATTAGGTTGCATCAGACCACAAATATTGATATGAACCAAATCAAGCTTACCTGAAGCTCGATAAGTACTTTTCTGGAATGAAGCTTTGTGTTGTTTACCTACTACGTAGTTAGGACACTTATTTTTGTCCTTCTGGAGAGATGACAAGCCTCTCACCATGTTATACCGATAAAGTGTTTGAGATATTCGAAACTAATGTGACCAAGTCTCGATGCCACAACTGTGCTAAGGAAGAATTCTTAGCCACTAGTGCTTGATCATCCCTATGGAAAAAGTCAAGATGGAACATACGTCCCACATTAGAGGCTTTTGCAATAATTTTTGAGCCTCTTGATTTATATCTAATCAAACACATTTTCTTCTTTGGAATAACTTTCAAAATCAATCTTCAGATTATGATCTAGAAGATGAATCATTGATAGAGATTCTTTATTAACCTAGGGACATATAATACATCTATTAATCTATAATTTCATGAACCAAGAGGTATATAAATGTTCCCAATACCTTGTATAGTGTAAGAAGAATCATCACCTAATGAAACATGATTTTTCAAAGGTGTGTCCCTCATGGTGATAAACCAGTCTCTATGCCTAGTCATGTGTCGAGTGGCTCCCGAATCAATGTACCAAACAACACTAGATGACATGGATGGTTCACTAGAATGAGCAAAGTGTACAAAAATTCCTCATTTTCTGAATGATCTCCTTGCTCAGCTACATTACCTTTGATGGGGTTTTCTTCACCAGTTCCCCTTCTTCTACCCTTGCTTGTAGTATGATTGTCCCTAATGATATTTCTAATTTTGAGGTCCTAAATTGCTAGATGAACCTTTCTTGTATGTATTGAACCAACAATCTTTCAACTCATGTCCTTTTTTGCAGTAGGACATTTCTTATTTTGCTTGTCCCCTTGTTGATGTTGTTTTTGGGAATTTTGAGAAGAATGAGCTTTTCCTTTTCATTTTTGATGAGAAGATAGTGTTTGTTCCTCTTCATCATATTTGTTGTACATTGCTTCTTCTTGTTGTAGTAGATTCACTAACTTGTCAAAACTAATTGTCTGATCTAACAAGTTTAGTGTTGTCACAAAAATGTGGTAAGGAGGAAGTGCTCTCAGAATAATGGGAATGAGAGTTGTATCAATAACCTCCTCTCCCAGGGCTAGAAGTGAAGCCCTCAATTCTGCAACTCTTTGCAAGAAAGCTTCCACTTTCTCATTCTGTTTGAATTTCAGTGTATGTAACTGACTTTGTAAATTCAATATTGTGTTCTTATTTTTGGCCTCGTACATGGTGCTTAACTTATCCCACGCTTCTTTGGTTGTTTTGACATCTTGAATGTGGGGTTACACGTTGTCAGACACTATGAACAAGATTATGACTTTTGCCTTCTAATTGGCCTTGTCAAATTATCTCTGTTGTGCTGCATCATCTGGTGATCTAGTTGTGGAACCATTCACAACATGCCAAATCTCTTCAAACTCAAGCTATGTTTTGATCTTAGTCTTCCATGTAACATAATTATCTCCTCTTAGGAGTCGTGAATCTGGAAGAAAGAACTTAGGGACATTGGTGCCCATTTTCTAAATTTATTGACAAAGGGTAAGGCTCTCATAACTCCAGGTGTAATGTATCCCAATCTATATACCGTTAGTCGATATACATAACCTTTTTATATACTCGCCCTTTCAATATACCAATCGGTATGTGGAAGAAGCTCACCCTTTCGATATACTCGGCAGTATGTGAAAGAAACATTAACGTATGTGAAAGAATTCGATACGTGGTATAAAGACAATACTAAAAGGGGTCTATGTCATTATTGACACCGACTTAAAGAAATATCCTCATACACACACGTAACTTACCTATATACTCGGATAATTTCAGTGTCTAGATTTATGACATGCAATCATTCATAGATGGATGGGAGGGCTCAAAGTGTGTGTATTGTGTCCTTATTTCTCCCCGTCGATTTATAGGGACGATGCCCAAACAATGTTATTGCAACTATATTAGGCATTAAGTGTAGTAGTAGTCATGACGACTTTACCCGTAAGTGCTTCCTAGAGGCCTTTGTATGTACCGAACATTGCGAAAGGGATCCAAATATCTCATGAGTGTTATAGAACCAAATTTTACTATTTTTATTTTCAAATCTCTATAAGTTTTTATCAATTATAATGTTTGTGGTTGAATATGACAACCTGAAAAATTAATACAATCCATTGAAAAATATATGATTACATCTAATATGTAGAAAAATGGAATGACAGACAATTTTTTAATTTTGCGAGGTCGTGGTGGCCTCTAGAGCTCAAAATGGATCTCAAAGTGGGAAAAACTATAAAAAAATAGCTAAAAACTACGGTTTTAAATACCCCTCCCTTTTCAAAAGTTGCTCAGAATGAATTTTTAAAGCAAAATAGGAGAAAAAGTTTTTTTACCCCTACGGTAGGGTTTTCTCCACTAAAAATGGTGGGGTTTAGTTATGACTACGCAAGTTTAGTGAGAGTTTTAGATGCTAAATGTGGTGGTTCCTGCTGAAAAGGCTACTAAATCCTTCAATATTTAAATTTTATATAAAAGGTTGTCAGTGGTAGGTCAAGCTCTAGACCTTCTCACTTATAATTGATTGCCCATTAGCCATTAAAGCATCAATGCACATACAATGGGAAATGGAAAAACCTTTATTTATCCAATTTATAAAGAGGCTAACCTTTTAAAATGTTGACATGTCAAATTACAAGTGATCCACATGGCTACCGCATGGAGGAATGGTGGATTAGGTTTCTGAGAAAATCCGGATCTAAAATCCCTTGAACGCTTTTGCTATTGTAATCCTTTGCAAAAAAATTGATTCTTTTCTCTACATATTGAACTTCTTGTTATCCTTGCCTTTGTTGTGGTGAGGCCGATGCAATTTTTTTGTTTTATTTTTCATTATTGCTTTCCCGCTTGTCTTTGGTCTCATCTAATGTTAACTCAGCCCAATGCATTGCAATGCAAGAGGATCGACCTTGGTGAATAGGGTGAAGCAGAGAAGGCTCAACCTTCAATCAGATCGGACTTTGGGTAGCTCACTTTAATGCCAATACTTTTAGCACGGTGATGGCTTGGAAACCTCAACTCGCGAGAATACTTGGCAATGGCTCGACAATGTTTTTTTCTTTGGCATGAGCTCAACTTTGGACTCATCTAGGTGTTTCACCGAGATAGTGTGTGTATGTAAGAGAAAAAAAGACAAGGTAAGGGTGAGGAGGAATACCTATGAGTGAAGGTGGACGGTAGAGTGCACGCATTTTGATTTCCGATCCAATGTTGATTGCGAGAACTTCATTTTTGCTAGGAGGAACTACTGCAAGTACAAACAAGACCATAAAATGAATATTAACTAATATATGTCGGTGGACTACCTAATGTATGCTAGATTTTGGAAGTGTATTATTTCCTAGATGGTTATCGATCCTTTGTTTAAAAAACTTAATGCAAGAAATAATATGAACCAATAATGTCCTATTGTAGTTGATATGATTTAGGTATCTCATTTAAGTACAATAAAAAAATCTAATCTAATAGGCTAGGTTATGATCAGATCTAGAAGTCAAACAGGTAAATAAAGTGGTTGGGACAAGTCAGGGTCAAACTTTAAATGATTTGGGTTGTTTGGATGAAAGGTCTGAGGTTGTTGTTACAGGTAGGTTTATCAAATACGAGACCGAGCGTTAGTAGGGTATGACCGATACCGATTACGAGGAAACGATGGTTTGGGTTAACCGGCGTCGGTAGGGTTGGTGGTAGAAACTTAGTGAAGGTGGATTTTGGTGATTCTCTAGGATTTCCCAGGGGAATGGATGAGATAATATGGAACTAGATGAGAATGCGAGGGTAGTCAGAGGTGTCTAGAGTCAGGTATGGGAGGCTGGGAGGTTGTAGATGGTTGGGTAAAGGGATTGTCAGGGAGGTGAGAGGTGATGGGATGCAAAGGAGATTAGAACTCCCAAAAAGAGATGAAGAAGCTAATCTAAATAAATATGGGAAGGTGTAGATCCAAATGTACTTACTGGTGGTTGGATGGAGGTGGTGGTTGATCCGTGGAACTGGTGGTCAGTGTCATGGTTGTGCTTCCTAGAATATTACCGTGAATGCTTGCCTTTCATATCAGTGTTTGGTGTTGGTTCAGGATGTCTGGATGTGCAGGAGTGCTCTGGTGTGTGCTTGCATGCAAATCTCTCTTCTCCAAAACTTGAATAATTCTTCCAACCTCTCAAACAAGGTTACCAAAATGAATATATGGTAATTGACGATGGTTTAGGGTGATCAACATTGGTTTAGGGTTGACCAACGTCGGTTAAGGTGGGAAATCCTAGGTTTACTAAAAATGACAGATCTTGGCAATCTTTTTGGTCATCTGTCTATTCTCGTGGATCAAAACAAAATGTTGCGCTTAGATAAGCGGGAATGCGGTTAGAGGAAGAATATGCATGTGATTTTAGGGTTGAACTAAGTCTTAGTTAATTAAGGTAGGTAGGACTAAGTCTTAGTTAGCTATGGCAAGTGGATATTGAGTCCTAGTAAAAAGGAAATATGCTAAGAATAGGTTTATGATGAGGTGTCTAGGTGATGTGGTGGGGTGAGGTGTCTAGGTGAGGTGGAAATTAGTTTAATTAAGGTAATTAAACAATTAATATTGTGAGAGTGGGAATTAATTTAATTGTGGGTGATTAAATTAATATACATGTGGGGTAAAGGTTGAGTGTGACCCAAATTTAGTGGCTACACACTAGGTCGCGAGGGAGGGCCCGATCCGGACAATGGGCTCGGAGGAGTGCTCCCACAACTCGCCCATCTAAGAACAAGAAATAGCTTGTTAGTTCTAAGCTCACCTATGAAATTGCTCGGTGTCCGGCTTGATCGGATCATGACTCCTTTACACTATCAACTCGGTCCAAGAGAAACTCTTTTGCAAACAACCCCAACTCGCCCGATATGGGCTTTAACTCTCTTGCGCAGCCTCGGTGCACAACTCTACTAGGTGGATGGTGAGCTCACCAACTTGAGTGTTGGCTACCTATGACAAATCATAGATTTTTTTAAAAAAAATTAATATGATCTAATTTTTTGAAATCAGATTTATTCCAAATGCAAAAAAAAATTCCTAGTGCGGGAGGTATCGGTGAAAAAAAAATCTTTCCAAACACTTGGATTTGAACAGGAGGTTGTGGGGGTACAGGGATGGGGCTAGGAAGTTGCAGGGAAGCTACACGGGCTCTCCAAATACTTCTCCAAGCTTCTCTATCTCTTCTACTCTCTCTCTACACACCTCTACTCACAGAGGTTCCTAACCAACTCTGATACCAAATCTAGAAGAGGGATAGAAGCCTCACAATATTATTAATGTTTAATCAAATCAAATTACAATAGAAGTGCTGCAATACTTATAGGTATTATATAACCATATGTAGATAACCAGAATGTTGCACATGTACAACAAATTACATACAGAAAGTAAAACAACCCAAATAATAACAAAATCATGATACAGAATACTATTCCCAAATACAAACAAAATATGGTTTATAACCACACCATAACAACTTACCACAACATAATAATTAAATTACCTATGCTAAATTAACCTAGGTAAACTATGTTTTACCTAACATTAGAAATGTATATATGAAACCCGCAAAAGTATCGGTTGACACCTACACACTTTATCTCGTGCTAGAATTCTATTATTAAATAAGTAAGATAAATTGAGAGACCCTTGATATAAGGGCTTACTAAAATCATATTTATCTCTAATTTGAGATAATTTCATATATCAAATCCCTTATCATGATCACACTTCCCTCATCTTGCACAAATCGAGTTGAAAAAACATCAAAAAATTGAAGCACATCCACATATCGAAGGGAGTTTTGAATTTTCTTTAGGTATACATGTTTTAATAGATTTCCTTTCATTTTCTCTATTTTGATGTAGTTGTGGATTTGTAAGTTAGATATTTGAGGTGTAAGATCTTAGTTTGATTGTTGTATCTTAACACGTTGCATACGACTACAACTCTCATAAAGCAATGTACCTAGAAATTATTCCATTTTATTTTAGATAAGTATTTATAATTTCATGTTATGAAAAATCGTATTAAGAAATGTGTTTATGATTTTATATATATTTGGAGGTAGTTGGCTCCACATGCGTATTGTTGGTTGAAAATTTTGTATGAGACAAAATATTGGGAAAACACAATAGTTTAGGGACCAAAGTCCCTCCTCTTGATGGGGAGGTTCCCTTATTGAAATCCAAAATAGATAATTACAAAAATATGTGCATTATTTACAATATTCTAGCCCGAGGCTTTTGAATTTTGGATTCCATCTATTGAGTTTTTAGGGAAAGAAAGAAGAGGAAGAGAACAGGAAAATAAGAAAGTAGAATTCAAGAATGAGGATGTAATACCACTTTCATAAGAGAAAAAATACAAATTTCCAATTACTTGTCCATAAATTGAGATCAAACATAACATCTCATTGAATGAAAACATATATCAAAAATCATATCAAAATTAATACAATCAGAACATACACCGACAAAAAGTTTGTAATATGCTCAAGAAAGCATGAACTCAAAGTTTTATTGACATCTTCATCAAGAAATTTACAATAGATAGAGAACAAAAGGAAGGAGAGAAACGAGACAGAAAGTTCTCTTCAAGATCTTAATTTTCAGAATTTTCAATCAACAAAACCAAAAATCCAACCCCTTATAATGGAAAATACCCCTATTTATACTTTTCAACTTGTAACTATTTTCCACAAAAAGATGATCAACCTTTTTATCTATTACTTAAGTCATAAATTAAGTGATTTTATATTTGAGTCACTTAAGTTTTATATAAATTGATTTTTGCCAACACAAAAATAAATGATAATATAGACACAAAATCATGCACGTTAGACATTATTTAGTCCTGTCTTATACTACTATTCATATGGTTTTTGAGTGAAGAAAGTACTAATTAATCCCCATCTCTTGGTCATTTTTATTTACTTTCTGTCGTAATTCCCGACCTTCACCGCATATATGCCCAATATGTTTTTGACACTTTTTGTCATTTTAGCCTTAATCGGGGCATGCGGGATAGTATTGGGGTGCCGTTGGTGCCTTAGTCCTTGTTAGGGCACCCTAATCCTTTTACACTTTCCCGCCACTTTTTAGGCACTTTCTATCCATTTGAGCATCTTATATTTTTGGTGGTCATCCTTTTCGGGGTTAATTATGAAATTAGAACAAGATAACCATATAAATATAAAATTATGAGACCATAATGAGGGACCAAGCACTAGTCACTACTATCATCCACCTAGGGTTGCATTCATCAAAGGAATTTGGAGATCATTTGCATACATTTATCTCCATCACAAAGGAAAAGGTTGGTTCATCTGCATCACACAAGCATAAGAGGGGATTATATTCTATTCCATCCATCATTCTACTAAATTTTTACATCTAGTTATTACTCGCTACTTCACAAAGTGCGACTTACACACCTAGGACACATGATTTACACACACACTAGAACTATATTTGGGTCTGGAATGTAGTGTAACGCTCAGTTAGTAAGCCCATTGTTGTGGCGGTTAAGCTCAGTCTAGCCTATTCATATGCATTTTTATAGTTTTTATACTTCTTGTGGTTTCTTTAGGGTATTTATTTCATCTTGGATTATCACGACGACACTTGGAGCAATGCAAAAAGTTAATGCAATGCAAAAAAATGAGGGTTTTGGACCACCTTCCAAAACTCGTGAAATTCGATTTTGGACCTCTTGAACAAACCGGGGCACCCATTCTACAAACCATGGCACCCATAGGCACCCTAGTCCCTATATAGGCACCCCAATCCACTCGAGATAGCTTTGATCCTTCCTTTTTAAGACCTTTGTCACATTCGTTTCTAGCTTCCAGGTTTCTCCAATCTTTTCTACGACACAGTTCCACAAGTTCATCAAATCAGCTAAGTCATTTCCATACTTCTCTTGCATATTAGGGTTTCTACTTTCATTAGATTAGTTGTTTGGGTCACTTTACATAGTTACTTATTGCATTTATTTATTGTATTTACATGTTGTTCTAGATTAGATTAACTATCATATATCCACATTTTTAGTTAATAATTTTGGTGAACCCGATATCTTTCATGCTTAGGATCCTCATCTTTCTTCTATCATGGTTCGTAAGGTTTCTCAAGTTTATTTATCTGATTTACTTAAGAGATATCCCAATTGCCATGTTATTTTGCAAAAATCCCTAGACACCAAGTATTATGATGACAATACGTCACCACACAAACTAAGTCCTATGCTCGCTTATCTATTTAATGACCCTAGTGAGTCTCCATCTAATCAACCCATATTGGACTCAATTCAAGCTTTACATGCTTTATTTCAAGACAAGTTTACAACTATGGAATCCACAATCACATCTCTCAAATCTGAAATCCAACAACTTAGGGATGCTTCTCAGGATCATGTTTGTTCTCCCTCTACATCTCCTCTTCAATCTATGTCCACTACATGTCATATAGTTGAACCTCAGGTCATGCCATTACCTAAGCCTCTCATATTTGAGCATAATACTAAGCAACATGACATTCTTACTACACTCCTTAGTCATCAATTGATCACTTTATCGCCTACTCATTATTATCCTCCTTATCGATAACAAAGTATCAAGGTCATCCATATTGCAATTATCATTAAATCAATGGACATAATGACAATGATTGTTATGCTTTACAATGTAGAGTCAAACATCTTGAGTGTCAAGGGTTTATCTCATTCACTGCCCAACGTCATGTTACATCTCAATGGGCTCCTAAGTCTTCTCCTTCTACATCTAATGAGCATCACCATACCACTTCTTATGTGCTTTTTTCGGATAGTCAATAGTTTCCTAAGAAACCACCTATGACATCATCAAGTCAACATAAGCAACAACCTCTCAAAATTATTTCACCACCTCCTCCTACTTCATCATCTACTGCATTACCACATCACATAAAGCCATCACTTCTCACGGTTTTCTCTAAATCACGTCCTCTTACTAAGTCATCTGTTCTATTACCAAGTCAAATTAAACAACCTCCTTTTAAGGACGATCTCACTACTCCTCCATTAAAGG
Organism: Taxus wallichiana var. yunnanensis; assembly: GCA_018340775.1. NCBI lineage: Eukaryota > Viridiplantae > Streptophyta > Pinopsida > Cupressales > Taxaceae > Taxus > Taxus wallichiana. The sequence goes on along the minus strand of CM031238.1, from coordinate 688,431,080 downwards.
TATATACCACATCACCATGTCATACAAAAAAATCACCACCTAAAGTTAAACTTGTAATTCCAACATCTACTATAGACCCTACATATGTTGATGATTGGGATCCAGATGATGCTTACTACGTTGATGAACCATCTGATAGTCATACTCCTTTGTCACGTCCCATCAATTTTGTTAAGGAAAATATTCCATACATTGATCCACTTAGTGTCTTTTGACTAGACCTCCATCGCGTACATACTTGGGGGCATAACAAAAAATCACACATCCCCCTCATCTTAGCATCAAATCATCTTGCATCATATAGGCATAGTCATACACACATCTTAGTGTTTATCATTACCCGATGACACACTCTTGTGTTACGATTCACACTTGACTCGGGCCGAGGGCTTACTACACATGAACCCCCACACCGCACTATAGGCACTACACACTACATCTATTCATACATCTCATGGTATACATTATACATACTATATTTTAACCTTTGTGCATCTATACATCTTACGTCCTACATATTGCATTTAGACTACATCATTTTGATTATTTGCACATTTACATATCATACATACACATCATACTAGTCTTCATCATACATATACAACACTTTCATGGTCTACGAGTCTAGCATTTTACATACTTGCATCGCGTGCACCTTACACTACATTCAGTCTACATCGTATGTTCCACATTATACATCATACATTACACATTCTACTCATCACATGGTTGTTTATTATCATCACACATATTGCATTGTCTTCTACGCACCTGCACTCACTACCCTATGATGCACTTTAGTTCCTCGGTCCATACTCGACTGCCGAGGGTTTACAAATCAAATGGACCTTATCATACTCACACGTCTACCATTAGACCTTTCATCATGCGACATCCCTAGGTTAGTGACATACACTATAGGCTAAATGGTCACATACTCTATAATCTTGTAGTGGTATACACTTTTAGGCTACATCATCACTCCCTCTATTCATCATGTAGTGATATACACTTTAGGATACATCATCACTCTTTCGATCATCTTGTCGTGATATATGCTTTGGTTATAAGGTTCACGCACACATTGTTACTAGGTTGCATTTCATCAATACATACACACTCATCACAATGTGTTAGACACAACACACACATTTTGACCATTTCCCGATGACACACTCTTGTTTACAATTCATTCTTGATTGTTGAGGGGAAAACTAAATGAACATCACTACATATAACTCCATTCACTCGGGGGGCACACAACTCATATCATCCATCTTGCATTCCATTCCATCCATCCACAACATGTTTCATATCTTGGTTTCTTTTACTCTTGCTTGCATTTTCTTGTTCATGGTCACTTTATTACAAATGCTAGATAGATCTCTTGTATGTCATTTATCTATATCATACACACATGTGTGTTCATGCCTTTTTTAGTTGTGATCGCAGATACATGTCTTTTGCATGCAACACGGATGCTCACCTTATACCCATACTACACTTTGGGTCGCAGAGGCATCCACATTCGTCTCTCACAGGTGTTATTATTTCATTTTATACTTAGCACTTTACATTACTTGGTTATACACGCTTTTGACATACTAGTTATATTTCTAACATGCTAATGGGTGCTTCATGTGCAACATTTTTTATGCAGGGATATTTGCTTCCATACTTGTTTGTTACATTGTTTGTTATTGCTTGTTTTTGTATGCGGGCCTTGCCCTATGTTTGGTGTGCACACTTGTTTTTTGTATGTGGCCATGATGGCCTTACATGTCTTGCGACATCATGAGTGATGTCCCATGTTTGTAGCCTACTTTGTGTGACTTATTTTTCCTTCTTGCGTGTTTACATTACTACTTTGCTTGGTAGATTTTACATTGTTTACGTAGATTACACATTATCTTATACATACATGTTTGTTCATACTAACACTTGTCTTTGGCTAGCCTTCTTGTTTGTGTGTGCCTTAGTTTTTACCAAGCGCATTCCTTTTCCCCTGTAGGGTAGAGTTATAGGTACAATTTTTGTGGTTAGTCCTCTCTTGGGGCTACATTCTCCTATCATTGACATCACATGCACCCCAAGAGAGGGGGCATTATTTGAAGTTTTTACATTCTACACAACGCTTCTACGCCTGTTCAATTCAAGTAAAATTTATGCCCTTGGCATTCTGGGTTATATATAACAAGTGGGTTTAGACCAATCTACAAACCCCGTACACAACGACTTTTACAAGACATGGTTGTCCTTAACATTCTGGGGAGTAGTTACAAGTTATAGGATACAACATAATTCCTCTCTACACTACTTGGCTAGTGGCATCGTGGATCACCCAAAAAACAGCAAGTACATGAGAGATCTCTTCACACACATTCAGGGAAGCAATTATAGGTTGGAGGATACAACAAAATTCCTCCCTACACTTCTTCAGCCTATGGCGTCAGATTGCCCAAAAAACCTAGGACATGATATCCTCTTTCTACACTCTTTCTCTCAACATGGATCAGGTGCACATGTTCCATTTTTCATTTACGTACTTTACATTTACATGCTTTCACATACATATACATGTGTCTTTTACATGTGTTTTTACATATATATGCGTATTTGACTACTTGATCATTTTTTCTCCTTGCAGGTTTGTTTGTATGAGAAACAAGCATTCAACAAAAACTACAACAAATGGGGGCAACAACAACATTTTTAGCATCACACACCATACTAACCATGCAGGTACATTACACACATCGACAACTACACACGCATTTCCGCCCTAGGTTCACTCTCATCACTTTTTGTGCTTTTGCATCTTTAGTTTCCACACTCTATCATCTTTTTGTCATTCCACACTTTGTCTAGTCCTTTAACGCATTTCTACATCACTCTATATGGATTATCAGGTACACATATCTATCTACTTTATGTTATCGAGCTTTCCACTCACCGATATAAAGTGAGGGAAAATGTAGACACAAATCATGCACTTTAGACATTATTTAGTCTCGGTCTTATACTATTATTCATATGGTTTTGAGTGAAGAAAGTACTAATTAACCCCCGTCTCTTGGTCATTTTTATTTACTTTCTGTCATAATTCCGACCTTCACCGCACATATGCCTAGTCTACTTTTGACACTTTCCATCATTTTAGCCTTGAGTGGGGCACCCGCACTTGGGGCCCCTGGTCCTGGTCCTTGGGGCACCCGAATCCTTTTTACACTTTCTCGCCACTTTTTGGGCACTTTCTAGCCTGTTTGAGCTTCTTATCTTTTTGGTGGTCGATCTTTTTGAGGTTGATTGTGAAATTAGAACAAGAGAACCATATAAATATAAAGTTATGAGACCATAATGAGGGACCAAGCACTAGTCACTACTATCATCCACCTAGGGTTGTATTCATCAAAGGCATTTAGAGATCATTTACATACATTTAGCTCCATCACAAGGACAAGGATGGTTCATCTACATCACACAAGCATAGGAGGGGATTCTATTATATTCCATCCACCATTCTATTACATTTTTACATCTAGTTATTGCTCGCTACTTCACAAAGTGCAATTGACATAAGATCACCTAGGGCACATGATTCACACACACACACGAACTACATTTGGGTCTGGAATGTAGTGCAATGCTTAGTTATTAATTCCACTATTGTGGTAGTTGAGGTCAGTTTGACCTATTCATATGCATTCTTTTTTAGGGTTTTGATACTTCTTGTGGTTTCTTACATGTCTTTCTTTCATCTTGGATTATCAGTGACACCTGGAGTAATGCAGAGAAGTTAATGCGACAAATAACGAGGGTTTTGGACCACCTGTCGAACCTGTGAAATTTAGTTTGGACCTCCTACACAAACCAGGTGCCCATTCTAGAGCACCCAGGTACCCACAAGCACCTGATCCACTCAAATAGCTCAGATCCTTCCTTTTTAGGACCTTTGTATAGTCATTCCTACTTCATGTTTCTCTAGTAACTTCGTGTCATAGTTTCCACAAGTTCATCAAATCAGCTAAGTCATTTCCATACTTATCTTGCATATTAGGGTTTCTACTTTCATTACGTTAATTGCTTGGGTCACTTTAGATAGTTACTTGTTGCATTTATATATTGTATTTACATGTTGTTCTAGATTAGATTAATTATTATATATCCACATTTTTAGTTAATCGGACACTTTAAGGGACAAAAATGAAAATGAATAACTTTAGGGAGAAGAACCGCTTATTGAAGATTCAACTCCTTGAGTAATTTTCTTTAGCATCTTGATATTTAACACATGTAATCAAAAGTGTATGATGCCATCCTTTACATCAGGCTCATGTGGATCAATGGTATTGTCTAGAACATCGATCCATGAATCAATTACTTATAAGATATTCTTATCTCATCCAAACAAGTTCAAGAGTTATGTCGTTGCATCGAAACTATATTACAAATTTTGAAATAAAATTCATTAAATCAACACCGATGTGTTGCAAATGAAAAATAAAATCCTTAATATTTCTCATGAATTAATCCTTAAGCTCATCAACTAGTTACATCTTGCAATTGTTTTCATCAAATGGTTGAAAATGCATATCATGCAAATCAATGGAGATCTCTAATTTCAACATATCATTTCTCTGTAAATGAGGAGAAATATCTTCAAATTCTTCTTTGCATGTCTTCATTCTCTGTTCAATACTCTGCACCCATTTTCTTGAGATATCATCCTAAAAAACTTAACTAATCCCTTTGATAGGAGCATGTTCTTGTTGGAATTTCTTTTATGGACCAAACATCAGAATCATATTTTCCCAATGATAGATTTTAGTGTTGATTGATTTTAAAGTTCTATTGATTTTCATAGTCATAGTATTAATGGATTCATATAATTTGTTAACTTTATGGATGTATTTGCAACCATCCATTAGAATGTCTTACACCCATGATTATGTGATTCTTCCTTGATTTCAAAATCGATGAACTTCTTTAAGAACTATTTGATCAAACTTATTGATAAGAGAATTATCCATGTTTAATAAGTTCAAGGAGCATCATGATCCATGAATGTTTGAATATATGATGCAAGCAAGTGCATGTGCTCTTCTAGTTTCTCTTGAGTTTATTTCCCTTTTTATGCTCTTTCAAGGAGTTTAAAAACTAATTCTATGAGATTATGCACATCCCCTTCACGAGTAAACTCTCCCAATGGGATTCTACTAAGATTATAGTAAGCTATTGAGTTAGATTCTCCGAGATTATAGTAAGCTATTGTCATCTCTTACTCATATTTTTCAACAAGTGCCGAGTAATTTCCATGAACTACACTCTAGATGCATCAAATACAAGCCTTAAGGTGGGCTTGGTTTTCTTTGTGGTCCCGCTTAGTTCCAAGAATCAAGTACCTACATCATAGTTTGAAGAAGTGACAATTGTGGTAATTATTCGTTTCTTTTCTTCAATCAATGGTAAAACCTAGGAGAAAGAAGGATGGGGAGATGAAGAATGAGGGCATAAGGTTTTTAATGGTATGGGAGAAGGATGCGGTGATAAATGAAGGATGGAGGGAAATTAATGATAGGTAAAGGTGATGGGGAATGATAAATATTCTTGTGAGGAGAATCTATAAAAAGAGAAAAGGATTGACGAATATATTTTTCTTGGATGACCAAGATATATTTCAAGGGAGAAGAAATAATTTCTCCTTGCTTAGGGAGGCTATAGTATTTCTCGTCACTAGAAATTTTGTGAGAGGAGGATCTCATGAATTTTCTTGAGAAACGATCTTACAGGAGTGTTTATTTTGCAACATTACCTTATACGACATGAGACCCACCAAGTGTCTTGACATACACCTTTGTGGTAGATGTTCCTTGACCTACCCTATGATCAATATCCTTTCTATGAGAAGTGAACTCTACTAACTTGCTAAGAAATAATTTCTTATACCTTATCACCATAATATATGTGAAATCATTAATATCACTTGTTTCCTTTATTGACCAATCAATAGGCTTCAGTGTTTGAATTTGCACATTTTTTATGAAGTGAGGGTCAATCAAATCACTTTTGTCATCAAATAGCCCTTCAATAACCCATTCCAATATGAATTCCTTCAATTTATCAATCGTCATTTAAATATACTTCCTTTGATGAACCTCAATATCATCAAAGTAATATTCCTAAAAAATCCTCAATTTCGGATGATGAGTTTCAATGTTGGAAATCCATATCATATTAATTTTGAAGAATAATTTACCATAAAAAATAGTTCATTTGAGGAAGGTGTAATCTAAAGGGAAGCAAAGTTGTCTTAATGAATTGAGAATCCCGAGTGTTTTTGTAACAATAGAAACCAAGTTTCATAGGAAAATTAACACCTTTAACTTTCCTTTTTCTTCATCTAGAATGAATATTTCAGAATTATCTACATAGCTCAATTAAAACCAACTTATCATTTACATACCTTGGAAGCTTGTAAGGATGACTTACAACACTACCAACTTTTATGTAAGTGAAAGCTTGAAATTGGATGAAGTAGCTCATGAACTTAATAACCAACCTTCGGCTTATTTTGTGGGTGGAGATCATAGATCTTCCAACTTTCACCTAGTTTCCCCTCTAAGGATAAATCTTGCCACACTCTAATTGCCACAATAGAATAGAAAAGGTATGAGGTAGAACTCATTTGTGGATTCAATATTCAACAAAGCATCATGAATATTATCGTTGATGATCTAACACCAATCGATGAGTTGTGAGCAATCACATATTACATTCATAAATTGATCCATCCATGGTTTGATTTATTTTGTAATAGGATCACCCATCACTATGTCAAGAAAGACAATCATGTTCGAAATATCTTCGTGGAATTCATTTGGTACCAAGTTCTTGGAAATCTTGGAAGGACACTTTTCCGCACTTTCAACTAAGAAGTGGCAAACATATTTTCAATTTTTGACTCGTTATTATTCCACTCAACCATGACATCTTCATTGGTGAGGACCATTGAATCTTTTCTCTTATATATTCTAAAAGCAAGGCTGATACTATTTGAATCAAGCTGAAACATGAGTGTACTATTGGATTTTTTTGACTTTGTGGCTAATATGATCACAATTCTTTCTGACAAGCCAAACCAAGATCAACACATTACATAGAAAATGGAAATCCTGTAACTCTAAATAATTTGCTATAGAAGATATGATATACCAATGGAGTGTGAATATTCTCCACCATTATTACTTGGAGATCCTTAAAATCCATGAAATCAACATTATTGTCTCATATGTTGGGTACTTCTATGACTAGGATAGAGATGGGTTCATAACCCGAGTATTTGAATTTTATCATTCTAATGGAGTGAGTGCAATTAGTGACCAAGTGTTTTTAGAATAAATGGAGAAAAACTTTCCAAACCCTTCGGAGATGGATAAAATAAATCAGACCATTATAGCATACAAATTTACCATCATTGTGAAGGCACCTAGAGAAGAATGAAGGGTCAAATTTTCAAGGATTTTTGATAGATGGAATAATAGTTATGAGCAAATCTCCTTTCGGGGCATGTAGGGAAAAATAACGAAAAACAAAACATTAATGGAGAGGAAAATAAATATGTTTTGAGAAAAATGACTTGCACTTTTCCTTTTATGTTTTCAACTTGGCTTGGGCACATATAAGAAATGTTTTAAATGACTTGGGGCACATATGGAGGTCACTTTTGGAACTCAAGCTCCTTTAAGTGCACTTAAAGGGGTTTCGAGGAACAAAAAATCCTTTAAGGCACACTCGAGAGGCACTTTTTGGAACTAAAATATACTTTGCCGCACATGTAAAGCCATTTGAGAACCACTTTTCAACCGAGGTGTAGTGCCCACATTTTTATAGCTCAGTTACTTGTTGCTCATTACTCATAGACATGTTTTGACAGAGATTTGATATATTTTGGAAATTACATTAGGAGATTTGATCTTATTAGACATATATGGAGATTTAGGCGTATAGCGCCAATTTAGCTTGATTATTATGTTGTCACATTATCTTATGATGTCATGGATACTAATTGATGTGATGTTGTTTTGGAATGCAATTATATTGATGGATACTCAGTTTGTTGCATGTTGGGATTCTATGGATACATGTCACTTTATTATTATGTCTAACATATGGTGAATTGTGTATAATTGTGCACGTTGTCACATTTCTGATTCTAGAGAGATGATATGTTAGTTTAGAATTCATTGATATCTTATTTAGTAATTAATTCACATTTTATCAAACAGGTGCGTTTAATGTGTGCAATGAGAGTGCAAGTGATAGGTCAGATGAGAACGTGGGATTCAGGCCAGCTACACAACTTTGCACAAGCAGCTCACGGGGCTAAGTCCTAGCCATGTTTATTGCTTGAGGCCTTAAAGTTAGAATTATTGTTTTGGGCACCATGGGTGACCCTCATTTGTAATGTAATATGTCTTGTATTATTAATTTTGCTTAGGGTGTTTAGTTTGTGTTGTAAACTTGTTTTGGGGAATTAATGACCCCACTTGCATTAATTTTTGAATTATTTTAATGATGTACTTAATCAAAAGAGTTTAGGGTCACATGTGAACCCTTGGGTGGGCCCCACACCCTCTACCCTTGTGCCAAATTTTTCCAAACCCGAAATTGGGTTATTTTAGGCATTTTTAGGGACCCCTTTTGAGTTTGGGAGTTCCCTTAGCATGAAAATGGGCCCTTGGACCCTACCTAATAGGTAGGGGGGCTTATTTCCAAGGCTTAGAGGGAGTTTCCCTCATTTTTGTCTCCCCTTTGGTCATATCCATGTAAGGGGTATGGATAAGTGTGCTTTGTTAAAAGTTGCACAATATTGTTTTGTTATGATTTTGAGTAACTTGGGAGAAGAGGGCTAAAAGTAATTCTATCCTTTCTCTCATTTATCTTTGGCATCTTTGACCTTGAAGGAAGAGAGGGGTGACACATGTCACCCCCTCATTTGTGAGGATTTTTCTTGCTCCTCTTCAAATTCCCCCTCATGGGAAAAGAAGAGAACATTTTTTTTTTAGCTTTTGCTTGGAGTCTTGTGGATTTGGAGCTAGAGTTTGCTTGGGTCAAGAAGTGGAAGAGATTGATTTTGGAGAGATTTTCTTTGAGGGTAGGCGTATTGAGCTCTATTGTATGTGTTATATCATGCTAAATATTAGTTGTTTACTTAGAAATGTTTGTTGTTGCATGTAGAATTTATTTGTTGTTTTCTTGATTTTGCTCCCTCCATCATATGGCATGATGGAGTTTTGGAGTTTGTGGGGGAAGAGAGAGGGATTTTTCCTCTCAATCCTCATAGGCTTGATGGGCAAGCCTTGTAGGATTTAGTTACTCCCCTCAAATGGTTTGAGGTGGGGAAGGTTGTTCATTTGGCTTGAACCTCCTTCCCCATTCTTGGTGAGGAAACCCCTTTGGGGTTTGAAAATCCTTCCAAGAAGGATTGGTGAAAGGGTGGAGAAATAAGGAGGGCTTGAATGAAATTGGAGAAATAAGGAGGGTATGGAGACCTTGACTTTGTGTAACTCATGTTGGTTGTAACTTTTGGAGAACTCCTCTTTTCTCTTCCCCATTTTAGAGGTAGAACTTGGGTTCTCCTCCTTTTCATCTTTACAAATTTGGAGTCTTGTTTTGGATATTTGTCTTATTTTTGTGTGGATGTAATGTTGTGTGTTCACCCTCACTCTTGTGCATAGTTGTGGATAGTAGTCCTCTTTCCCATGGGCTTGGGGGAGGCTAGCATGCATCCCAACCTTGGGAAGACATGTAATGATGCCTATGGTTGGGTGGTAAAACAAGCTTCTTCTCCTTGGTTGGATTCCTTAAAGGCATTTGAAGTTGGATCTCATGATGGGAGTTGGTGGTAGTTGGAGTTCTTTTGGCATCTTCTCTCTCTTTGTGGACATTACCTCTTTGTATCTCTTTTGGATATGGCTTGGTGGAAACTTCATTTGTTGTAAAACCTCCTCTTTGTATTTGAAAATTACTTTTAAACTAGAGTAGGTTTACTTGAACAATCTCTCTCTTCAAGCTTGCAAAGAATCTTGTAATAAACCTTCTTGAGTAGTTATGTATTTGGATATATTTGTATATGTGAGCTTCAATCCTTGAAAAGAAAAGAAATATTGTAATAGTGGTTTTCTTTAATATGAAAATTTGATTGTAATCTCTTTTTGAAAAGAAAATGTATAGATTGGGAATATGTCTTTCTTTTGAACATATATATACACTCCATGTTGAGTATCCCTCATGTTAAAAATCTGAAATATTTATTTAGTTACTACCTTTGAAAAGAGAAGATTGTCCAATAGGAAGATTTAGGATTTCACATTGAATGGAAACATTATTCCCTTGCAACACATCTTATAAATTTTTGTAACGTTATTGTATAGAATAAAATTAGTCTTTACTTTCCTTCCTGGTTAGTTTATTTGAATGAATGAGTTTTCTTCATCACTAAGTTTTAATCTCAATAAAACACTCTCTTCCCATTTAAAATACATTGTTTCTTTTCCTTTATCTCATAAGTATGTTACTCATTTTAATAAAACTAAATATTGGAAAATTTTAGGCTTCATAAGTCACTAAGTTAGCAAATAGAAATCTAACAATTTACAACTTGAAATAATTTTTCTTCTTTCCTTGTAAATGAATATTTAATATAGTTATTTATTTTAATATAACTATATAGTTGCATACATTATTTTATATTATTTATATGAGTTTATAATTATAAAATAATATAAAAGTTATGAATTTTATTTTTGTAATATATATATATATATATATATATATATATATATATATATATATCTAGTATATTATAATATATATTATATATTTATCATATATTATATATAATATATGTTATATTCGTTTTAATAAACAATATATATATATATAACAAAATTGTTTTAAAAAAATGGTTTGGGGGAGGCCGAACCCTCCCCCATCCACTACGGCCTCCTACGCTTGTTGCCCCTCGTTGTCCCCTCGCCGTAGCAGAGCCCCCACTGTCCCCTCCTACCGCCTTTCCTACCCCACGCGCCCCCTTGTCCGTTGTCCCCTTGTACACCCTCTAGCCGCCGCCCCAAACTCCGTCCCCCTCACACCCGCGCTTGCCACAGCCCACACCACCACTATTTTTCCCTCCCCGCGGCCATCCTTTCAACTCCACTGCGCATCCCACGACTCCCACAGTCCCCGTGCCTTACACACCCTTTTCCCCACGTGGATTTTTTTTTTTCTTCGCACATGTGCCTCTCCCATAAATCGCCCCTTCAAGAAAAAAAAATAAAATAAAAAACTACATATTTATCAAAAATAAAAAAATTATATATATATATACACTGTAACGTTTTTGAATGCACGGTTTTCACAAAAAAAAGAAATAAACAAGCTCCCATGGCTCCTCCACCCTAACCTGCACAAGGAAACAAAAATAAAATAAAAAGAGAGAGAATAAGGTAAAAAAAAGAAAGGGAAATCACATAGAGAAAATTAGGGCAAAAATAAAAGATCAAGGGCCAAGATTGGTTCAATCCTAGGGTCCATAAGTGACCCTACACACTTTCTTTTAGTCATGGGATTTAAAGTGGGAATGGGAAAATAACTTTTGTGGTGTGTGGTAAAATTAATAAAAGGAAAAAAATTTAATTATAGTAGAAGGATGTAAACTTAAGTTTGTGACCCTAGAAAATACATAGGAGAATAAAATAACTAATTTGTTATTGGGCTAGTGTCTTTTAATTTCGGGTAAGTTAATAATTAATATAAACTAATCATTAACGGGAAAGGGGTTAAACAAAGCATTAATACTTATTGTCTACCTTTAAAAAAAAAATTATCCCAAATTTTTAGTAATATTTGGTTTGATCCCGTTGTCCCGAGGTGGGGCTTGACATTTGGCATTAGAGTAGAGGTTCGCATACGTAGACACTCTAGGTAATCAATCAACTGGTTAACAATATTTGTAATAACATTAAAGTAAATAAATAAATAAAATAATTAAAAATTTCTGCGACCATTTAATTATAATTTAATAACCTCTTCGCTCACCTCGTGCACAAGATGGCACCCATGAGACGACGTTTGGTTAGGGGTTTGGGACGTGGCTCACCTATGCCCGAACCACGGCACCCAAGTTAGGGCCTTAGATCTTAGAGGCTCTTCAGCAGTTGATCGATGTTGTGAAGCAACATCTCCCACCACCACAGGAGGCGAGAGAGGAGAACATTCAGTTGGGAGACGAGGAGCCGATAGGTGAGGACACACATTCAAAGCCACCAGAGCACGATACACCGAGGCGGGAGAGGTCACGTAGCCTTTTCATTCATCATGAGAGGGTAGCCTCGTACTACCGTAGCCACTCACACAGTCTCAAAGGACCATTTGGGGATAGGCGACCCCTCTCACCTATTGGTTTGCATCGCCAAGATCGGGATACAGCAGTGTGATCAAGGATCTTCTTCGCTTGCAGCCACCTACTTACACCGGCTCTACAGATGGCTTTGGGGTTGAGTCATGGCTCCTTAGCTTGGATAGTTGCTTTGGCTTGCACTCGTATGAGAGCAATGTCAAGGCAAGGTTCGCCATACACCTCCTTCGAGACGTAGCAGGCGTTTGGTGGAGGAATGAGGAGCGAAAGCTCCATCTGACTTGAGAGACAGTGACCTGGGAGATGTTCGAGGAGCGATTCAAGGCTCGTTATATGTCAGAGCATTTCATGCAGAAGAGGATCGATGAGTTTCACGACTTACGACAAGGATCTGGCACAATAGCATAGTATGAGAGCAGGTTCCTGGATCTTCTGCAGTATGTGGATTACCTGTAAGATGAGAAATTACAGGTTAACAGGTTTATTCGAGGCCTTAATGCGAGATATAGTGCGAGCAATATGATGTTATCTCCTCCCACACTTGAGAAGGCCGTTGAGAAGGCCTATTTAGCTGAGGAGAACATGACCAAGGCATAGGAGCATTGAGATAGAAACAAGAGCAATTTTCGGGAGAGGATACAGCCTTTCGAGTCGAGGTCACGGGTACAGCACCACCCCTAGAGGAGGATTCGACCTCCGCCAAGATAGCCCACGAGGGCTCCACCGCACCCGCAACAACAGACGCAACATCATGGCCACCACTAGCAGAGGGCTAGGCAGACTCAGAGCTTTCAGAGAGGTGGCACTAGAGGAGGTTTTGGTGGAGCCAGGGATAGGAGGTAGGGTACTCGGCGGGTATAGCTAACTCGCACACAAAATTGTTAGGGTTGGACCGGCGGGATAAGTGCACCGAGTATAGGAGGGACCCCATCTCGTGGGGTACAGGAGGATGTTTTATTTATGGGTATCCTGATCACTATGTGTGCACATGCCCGCACAAACCCAATACCATGGACACACAGAGGGCCCCTAGATCAGAGTAGATGGTGGGTGACATAGGACATGCTCATCGTGTTTATGCAGCGGTTGACAACCGTCAGGCCGAGCATCGTGCCACAATCATTGAGACAACAGGTACTATAGGGGTATTTCTATCTCAATACTTTTTGATTCAGGTGCTTCAGATTATTTTATATCACCTTCTATAGTGGACCAGTGTGGGCTAGTGGTGGCTAGGCAACCAGATAGTTAGCAGGTTGAGTTGGCCTCTGGGGCCAAACTCATCGTGGACTCGTATGTGGAGAGTTACGTACTTGATTTAGGAGCCTTCTCCACTACACTTGACCTCTAAGTTATTCCTCTAGGATCATATCAGGTAGTTTTGGGTATGGATTGGCTCGAGGCTCATCGAGCTAAGGTGGATTGCAGAAACAAGGTCATTGAGTGTCAAGATGATCTTGGGAGTGTAGTTATGATATTAGGGATGTAGAGGCCTATCTCCTTGCACATGATATTGGCTAAGCAACTCAAGCGGAGCATGTGTAAGGGATGTCAGTTGTTTGCTATCACCATCAGTGATCGATCAGAGAGCACTCTAGAGCATTCACCTTTAGATGATCATGCAGTTTTGAGGGAGTATGCCGATGTGTTTCCAGGTGAGCTTCTAGGGCTACCACCCCGTAGAGAGGTGGATTTCACCATTGATTTTGTACCTAGATCCGCACCAATTTCTAGGGCACCCTATAGGATGACGACTCCAGAGCTCCATGAGCTCAAGATTCAGTTAGAGGAGTTGTTAGAGAAGGGTCTCATTCGCCCTAGTGTATCTCCTTGGGGAGCGCCAGTCATATTTGTGAAGAAGAATGATGGTTCTCTCTCGAGCTTTGTGTTGACTTTTGCACAGCCTCAACAAAGTCACAATAAAGAACCGTTATCCGCTCCCTAGGATCGATGACTTGTTTGATTAGATGCAGGGAGCGAGAGTATTCTCCAAAATTGATATCAAGTCAAGGTATCATCAGTTGCGCATATCAGATGCAGACATTCATAAGACAGTGTTTCGTACACGATATGGGCATTATGAGTTCACAGTCGTCCCTTTCGGTTTGACCAATGCCCCAGCTGTCTTCATGAGCCTCAGAATGGAGTATTCAGGACCTTTCTGGATCGTTTTGTTTTAGTGTTCCTTGATGACATATTAATATATTCTCATTTCGAGGAAGAACACGAGGAACATTTGAGGTAGGTACTTCAGGTTTTGAGAGAGCAGAAGTTGTATGGGAACGTGGAAAATACGGCGTCTTTTAGATAGAGATTCAAGACTTGGGTCATATCATATCAGGGGAGGGTATCTCAGTAGATCCCTCTAAGATACAAGCTATCATAGATTGGCCAACGCCACATCGCCATCGAGGTGAGGAGTTTCATGGGATTAGCAGGATATTACCACAGTTTGTACAGACTTCTCCAAGATTGCTCACCCAATTACTTCTCTTCAAAGAAAAGGGAAGAAGTTTGATTGGTCAGAAAAGTGTGAGCAGGCCTTTTGGTTGCTTAAGGAAAGGTTAACCACAGTGCCCATCTTAGCAATTCCAGACGCTACGAAGGATTTTGTTGTTTGTACTCATGCATCGCTAGAGGGTTTGGGAGTAGTTCTTATGCAGGAACGTTAGGTTATTACCTTTGAGTCTCGTAAGCTCAAGGACTACGAGCTTAACTACCCTACTCATGACTTGGAGCTAACAGTAGTGGTTCATGCACTTGTGCGTTGGCAACATTTCCTGTTGGGTAGACCTTTCATTTTGAGGACTGATCATCACAGCTTGCAGCATATCTTCTCATAGCCGAACCTCAACACTCATCAACGGCGTTAGATGGATTTCCTATGTTAGTATGACATGGAGGTGCAGTATATCAAGGGAAAGGAAAATGTTGTTGCAGATGCACTTAGTAGATGGCGACATGTGCTTGCTTCATTGACACTTTCTTGGATTTGAGAGGCAGGATTCTTGAGCACCTTTCCAGAGGACAGGTTTTATGAGGGAGCTAGATAGATGTTGGAGACACAGGGTTCATTAGAGGGCAGATATGCAAGGTGTATTTTAGAGACAGATGGTTTACTTCGGTTCCATAAGCGCATCTACATGCCTAAGTCAGGTGATCTGCGTAGCTTCATCCTTACAAAGGCTCATCGAGCTCCCTATGCGGCACATCCAGGAGTAAAGAAAATGCATGTTGATCTGAGGGAGTTATATTATTGGCCAGGTCTTCGATGAGACATAGTAGATTTTATGCACGTTGCCTTGAGTGTCAAAGGGTCAAGGCAGAGCATTCTCATCCCACAGGACTTTTACATCCTCATGATATTCCCGAGTGGAAATGGGATGTGATCTCCATGGATTTCATAGTCGGACTTCCTATGTCTTCTTATCATCATGATGCCATTATGGTCACTATGGATAAGTTGACCAAGGTTGTGCATTTCTCACCAACCAAGGTCACCTATAATGCACATGCCATCGCCAAAGTATTTATGGAGGACATTGTTAGGTTGCATGGGATTCCAAAGACCATCATCAATGACAGGGATACCATCTACACTTCAGTTTTCTGGACTTCCTTTCAGACCGCTCTGGGTACTCAGATTAATTTCAGCTCAGCTTATCATCCAAAGACAGATGGACAAATAGAGAGGGTCAATCAGGTGTTGGAGGACATGTTGAGGATGTATGTGATGGACCAAACAGAGAAACCGAGAAGATTATTTACATTTGGTTGAGTTTACCTACAACAACACCTATCATAGTTCCATTGGTATGGTTCCCTACCAGGCTTTATATGGTCGACCTTGCAGGACACCTTTGAGTTGGGACAGACTAGATGTCGAATTATCCCGGGACCAGCTTACCTATAGGATTTAGAGCAGCGAGGTTGTTCGATTAGGCAATGACTTAAGAAAGGCTAGAGCATGCCGAGAAAACATATGCAGACACCAAGAGGATTGATCGTCACTTCTTAGTGGGTGACAAAGTCTTCTTGAGAGTTCATCCGCATAAGAGCCCAATTTGCTATGGAAAGGGTTCTAAGTTATCGCCTCATTTTGTGGGGCCTTTTGATATTTTAGAGGTCATTGGTCCAGTTGCCTATCGCCTAGCTTTGCCACCACACCTTGCTCGAGCCCACGATATTTTCCATGTTTCGTACTACGTAGATATGTACCTAATGTTTCTCATGTTTTGGATTGGTCGACATTACAGGTAGAGGACGGAGGACAGTGGAGACTGGAGCCCATATGCATACTGGAGCACCAGAGGTTGGCCCTTCAGGGGTCAAGACTTGGACCAGGTTAGAGTGTAGTGGGACCGATATGATGAGACAACAACTACCTGGGAGGATGTGACACCTTTGAGGGCTAGATATCCCTATCTCTTTCAGTGACTTCTAGGAGGAAGTCTAATTTTAGTAGAGGGGGATGTAGTGCCCACATTTTTATAGCTCAGTTACTTGTTGCTCATTACTCATAGACATGTTTTGACAGAGATTTGATATATTTTGGACATTACATTAGGAGATTTGATCTTATTAGACATATATGGAGATTTAGGCGTATAGCGCCAATTTAGCTTGATTATTATGTTGTCACATTATCTTATGATGTCATGGATACTAATTGATATGATGTTGTTTTGGAACGTAATTATATTGATGGATACTCAGTTTGTTGCATGTTGGGATTCTATGGATACATGTCACTTTATCATTATGTCTAACCTATGGTGAATTGTGTATAATTGTGCACGTTGTCACATTTCGATTCTAGAGAGATGATATGTTAGTTTAGAATTCATTGATATCTTATTTAGTAGTTAATTCACATTTTATCAGACAGGTGCGTTTAATGTGTGCAATGAGTGTGCAGGTGACAGGTCACAGGAGAATGTGGGATTTAGGCCAGCTACGCAACTTTGCACAAGTAGCCCACGGGGCTAAGTCCTAGCCGTGTTTATTGCTTGAGGCCTTAGTGTTAGAATTATTGTTTTGGGCACCATGGGTGACCCTCATTTGTAATGTAATATGTCTTGTATTATTAATTTTGCTTAGGGTGTTTAGTTTGTGTTGTAAACTTGTTTTGGGGAATTAATGACCCCACTTGCATTAAGTTTTGAATTAGTTTAATGATGTACTTAATTAAAAGGGTTTAGGGTCACATGTGAACGCTTGGGTGGGCCCCACACCCTCTACCCTTGTGCAAATTTTTCAAACCCGAAATTGGGTTATTTTAGGCATTTTTAGGGACCCCTTTTGAGTTTGGGAGTTCCCTTAGCATGAAAATGGGCCCTTGGACCCTACCTAATAGGTAGGGGGCTTATTTCCAATGCTTAGAGGGAGTTTCTCCCCCTTTTTGCCTCCCCTTTAGTCACATCCATGTAACGGGTATGGATAAGTGTGCTTTGTTAAAAGTTACACAAGATTGTTTTGTTATGATTTTGAGTAACTTGGGAGAAGAGGGCTAAAAGTAATTCTATCCTTTCTCTCATTTGTCTTTGGCATCTTTGACCTTGAAGGAATAGAGGGTGACACATGTCACCCCCTCATTCGTGAGGATTTTTGCTTGCTCCTCTTCAAATTCCCCCTCATGGGAAAAGAAGAGAACTTTTTTTTTTTTTTTTTGGAGCTTTTGCTTGGAGTCTTGTGGATTTGGAGCTAGAGTTTGCTTGGGTCAAGAAGTGGAAGAGATTGATTTTGGAGAGCTTTTCTTTGAGGTAGGCTTCTTGAGCTCTATTGTATGTGTTATATCATGCTAGATATTAGTTGTTTACTTGGAAATGTTTGTTGTTGCATGTAGAATTTATTTGTTGTTTTCTTGATTTTGCTCCCTCCATCATATGGCATGATGGAGTTTTGGAGTTTGTGGGGGAAGAGAGAGGGATTTTTCCTCTCAATCCTCATAGGCTTGATGGGCAAGCCTTGTAGGATTTAGTTACTCCCCTCAAATGGTTTGAGGTGGGGAAGGTTGTTCATTTGGCTTGAACCTCCTTCCCCATTCTTGGTGAGGAAACCCCTTTGGGGTTTGAAAATCCTTCCAAGAAGGATTGGTGAAAGGGTGGAGAAATAAGGAGGGCTTGAAGAAAATTGGAGAAATAAGGAGGGTATGGAGACCTTGACTTTGTGTAACTCATGTTGGTTGAACTTTTGGAGAACTCGTCTTTTCTCTTCCCCATTTTAGAGGTAGAACTTGGGTTCTCCTCCTTTTTATCTTTACAAATTTGGAGTCTTGTTTTGGATATTTGTCTTATTTTTGTGTGGATGTAATGTTGTGTGTTCACCCTCACTCTTGTGCAAAGTTGTGGATAGTTGTCCTCTTTCCCATGGGCTTGGGGGAGGCTAGCATGCATCCCAACCTTGGGAAGACATGTAATGATGCCTATGGTTGGGTGGTAAAACAAGCTTCTTCTCCTTGGTTGGATTCCTTAAAGGCATTTGAAGTTGGATCTCATGATGGGAGTTGGTGGTAGTTGGAGTTCTTTTGGCATCTTCTCTCTCTTTGTGGACATTACCTCTTTGTATCTCCTTTGGATATGGCTTGGTGGAAATTTCATTTGTTGTAAAACCTCCTCTTTGTATTTGAAAATTACTTTTAAACTAGAGTAGGTTTACTTGAACAATCTCTCTCTTCAAGCTTGCAAAGAATCTTGTAATAAACCTTCTTGAGTAGTTATGTATTTGGATATATTTGTATATGTGAGCTTCAATCCTTGAAAAGAAAAGAAATATTGTAATAGTGGTTTTCTTTAATATGAAAATTTGATTGTAATCTCCTTTTTGAAAAGAAAATGTATAGATTGGGAATATGTCTTTCTTTTGAACATATATATACACTCCATGTTGAGCGGGCGTTTTATACCCTAGGCAACTTAGGCAGTTGCCTAAGGCGGAGAATGACTAGGGGCGCCAAAATATTTTTTTTCCCAGATCGGCCTTTCCAGGTATGGTCAGCTCTGTGAACTAGTTTTATATAATAACTGCCCACCAAAATCAGCCTTGTCTTCACTCTTCTTGGGGATCTCGGGCTTCTCCTCCCACATAAAAGGAACTACCGCCCTCCTTGACTCAACAAACTCAGAAAAAATGGCGGTGGATCGCGTTGGGATGGTGGGCACGCTGAAATAAAATTCACCTCCTCCTCTTAGGGGCTAGAAGGCATGCTAACATAGGGCGTGGTGGAATTATAATGTAAAGAGGCATATTATCAAGCTGCGTGGGACTGCGACTGGGACTGGAACACACCTGTATTTGGCTGCGTGCAATGTAAGGAAAGTGCCTTGGAAATACAGTAAAAAATTAGCAGATTAGTTTATTCATGGTGAGTCGGCACCCGCCTTGGATTTTTAACTCACATGGATGCGCCAATGGAAAGTAAAATAGATAATGTTGCTTGTATGTCTTTGGTTTTTAGCTGTGTAATTAGTCGTTAATAAAAGTAATTATGGTCAAATAAAAGTCATTAGACATGAAAGAATATAGGAGGGAAATTGGGTGTCTTAAGAGCAGGTCAACATCCATAAGAAAGGACGAAATATTGAATTTTCACTAAAGGTGAATAGTGAAATCAATAATTGTCTTAACTTCATGTATTGTGGTTTTAAAGTCTTAGATGTTGTGAGTGACATAGTTTCATATTTATTTCTGAGGATGAAACTAGATGAAATGGCCTTTCCATTTTGACATTTGAACGCTACATAGCTACAATAATAAATTATGATGACGACATTGATAGTTTTGCTATGGAAAAGACAAGAATGAAGCCTTTATAGTTTTAATTGAATGTGTTAAAAGTTATATTATAATTGTTTAAACAATATGCACTGCTAGATGAGTGGTTGGTCTCGGCACGGAGGTTGGGGGCGTACACTCTGAGTATTGCCTAGGGCGCTATAAAACCTTAATTCGGCCCCGATGTTGAGTATCCCTCATGTTAAAAAGCTCAAATATTTATTTAGTTACCACCTTTGAAAAGAGAAGATTGTCAAATAGGAAGATTTATGATTTCACATTGAATGGAAACAATATTCCTTGCAACACATCTTATAAATTTTTGTAACGTTATTGTATGGAATAAAAATAGTCTTTACTTTCCTTCATGGTTAGTTTATTTGAATGAATGAGTATTCTTCATCACTAAGTTTTAATCTCAATATAATACTCTCTCTTCCCATTTAAAATGCATTGTTTCTTTTCCTTTATCTCATAAGTATATTACTCATCTTAATAAAACTAAATATTGGAAAATATTAGGCTTCATAAGTCACTAAGTTATCAAATAGAAATCTAAAAATTTACAACTTGAAATAATTTTTCTTCTTTGTTTGTAAATAAATATTTAATATAGTTATTTATTGTAATATAACTATATAATTGCATACATTATTTTATATTATTTATATGAGTTTATAATTATAAAATAATATAAAAGTTATAAATTTTGTTTTTGTAAATATATATGTATATTATGCATATGTATATTATACAAAATTATATTATATATTTATCATATATTATATATAATATATGTTATATTCGTTTTAATAAACAAAAAAATTATATAAAACAAAATTGTTTTTTTATTTTAAAAATGGTTTGGGGGAGGCCGACCCTCCCCCATCCACTGCAGCCTCCTCCCGCCCACGCCCTCGTTGTCCCTGCCTGTGTAGCAGCCCCACCGCCCCTCCCGCCGTCTTTGCTGCCCCACGCCACCCCCTTTTTGCCATCCCCCTGTACACCCTCTAGCCCACTACCCCAAACTTGTCCCCTCACGCCCGCGCTGCCACAATCCACACTACAATTGTTTTTCCCTCCCGCACGGCCATCCTTTCACCTCTGCCGCACGTCCCACGGCTCCCACAGCCCCTCGTGCCTTACACACCCTTTTCCCCACGTGGAATATTCTTTTTTTTCTTCACACAAGCCTCTCCCATAAATCCGCCCCTTCAAGAAAAAAAAATATATATATATATATATATATATATATATATATATATATATATATATATATATATATATGATATACATATACATACATATACATATGTATGTATACATGTATACATACATACATACATACATACATACATACATACATACATACATACATACATATATATATATATATATATATATATATATATATATATATATATATATATATATATATATACGTAACGTTTTGAATGCACGGTTTTCACAAAAAAATATAAGAAATAAACAAGCTCCCATGGCTCCTCCACCCTAACTCGCACAAGGAAAAAAAAATAAAATCATAAAATAGAGAATAAGGTAAAGAAAAGAAAGGGAAATCACATAGAGAAAATTAGGGCAAAAAAGGAGATCAAGGGCCAAGATTGGTTCAATCCTAGGGTCCATAAGTGACCCTACACACACTATTTTGGTCATGGGATTTAAAGTGGGAATGGAAAATAAGTTTTGTGGTGTGTGGTAGAGTTAATAAAAGGGAAAAAAATAAAATTAATTATAGTAGAAGGATGTAAACTTAAGTTTGTGACCCTAGAAAATACATAGGAGAATAAAATAACTAATTTGTTATTGGGCTAGTGTCTTTTAATTTTGGGTAAGTTAATAATTAATATAAACTAATCATTAACGGGAAAGGGGTTAAACAAAGCATTAATACTTATTGTCTACCTTTAAAAAAAAAAATTATCCCAAATTTTTAGTAATATCTGGGTTTGATCCCGTTGTCCCGAGGCGGGGCTCGACATTAAGCGCACATGTGACAAACATTCATGAACTAAAACATGCCATAGGCACACCTTATAAGCGAGTTTAGAAGCTACTTTTTCCTTGGCGCACTTAAGGAGTACTTTAAGAACTAAAAATATAAGCCAAACACACTTCTAAGCCTTTTTGGAACCAATTTATAAGCTAGGCACACTTCCTAAGCATTTTGGAACCAAAGAGTCCATACAAGAAATCATTAGTGCAATTTTGGAGCTAAAATAATGAGTAAGGTGCACATGGAAGGAATATTAAGAATTAAAATAATTATAAAAGTGCACTCTCAATATAATTTTAGAACAAAACTTCCTATGCGCACCCTTTGCGAGTTCTAGGAACTTGAAAAAGAGCATGGGTGGACCTTAGGATCATTTTAGGAATCATTTTATTGTGAAAGCGGTCTTAAAAGAGGTTTTGGGAACTTATTAAGTGTAAAAGAAAAACACTTTGAGTAAGTTCTTGAAACAAAATAACTTGAGTATGAAAAAGTGTGGGAAACACACAAGGAATATACAAGTTTACAAGGTACAAGTTGAGACAAGCAAATGACAAAGGAAAACATAGGGATCTTCAGAGAGCAACCGCATAGATGTGAAAATATCATGAAGCAAAAAACATGCCAAGATAGTTTTTTTAAAGCATCACCAAAATTTGGCTTTTTAACATATATTAGTAAAATTAGGTATATCATTCTTCTATATGTTAGATTATTCAAAGCATTGCTATCGACACTAATCCATGTGTGTGTATAACAAGAAAGAAAGTTTTTACACATTCTTAGGTGTATTGGATTTTTAGGAGCTTGTGCAAGTGTACAAAATTTAATATCCACACTACTTCTTCTTTCTACTTTAATATGTAGGCATATATATATATATATATATATATATATATATATATATATATATATATATATATATATAATTGTGGATCAAATTATAGATACCTAATAAGGGACCATAGGCATTTATTAACAACTAAATTGCATGATTTTAAGATGTTTGTGTACTTGTGAATTATTGGTCCCTGTTAGGAAATAAGGGATAAAATATGCGGAACAATCCCACACAGAATCGCAATAGTAGAAACTAATATGCAGAAAAATATCACAAATTTGAAATAAAAGTGCAGAAAATAAAATAACACAACACAAAGACAATATTTAACATGGTTCACCCAATTTGGGCTATGTCCACCAAGAATCACTTGCTCATATTTTATTACAAGCCACCTCTTTCTCTCAATACAATACCTAGATCTATTTAGAGTTGTGCTAAACAAACTCTCCTAAATTCACACTTGAACTCACACACATCTACAATGTACAATACCCTACCATATGCACCAAAAGCACACCAATAGGCAACTGCATAAGCAATTTTACAATACCTGTGGTACCAAAACCATGGGCCAAAACCGCCCCATAAACCTATGGGTCAAAAATATCGTCCATATGAGAAGAACACGTCTCTCGAGGTGTTGGATGCATTTTTGAGGCTCAAAAAAATTTAATAGGGCTATGCCTCGAACCCTCGCTAGCAGGGGTTTTTGCCCGCGCCCCGTTCGGTGCTCGGCTCGCCCCAAATCCCAACAAAAAAATTGTGGAGAGTGTGCGGTCTTCACCACTTCCACACATGAAAACATGCTCCATAACATAATATGTCCAAATTAGATGTTACTCAACTTTTGATGTTACTTAACTTGTTATGCAATTTAGATGTTACTCAACTTTTGGTGAAAAGGCTATGGCAACTTGTTCTGCCCCACACTATGTGGAGAATCTGGAAGGCTCGTAATGATAGTATTTTCAGAAACAATAGACAGGCTTGTAACAAAGTATATAAGGAAATTATCATTGTTGTGCAAGATAATATTGCTAGATTTAAACCCCCTAAAAATAGACTCTACCCGGAGAATGAAGAATGCATTCTGACTGAATGGAATATTGCCACTGTCAATAGAAATAACAATGGTACTGACAGAAACACAGTCGATGGATTAAACCCCCCACTGATTGGCACAAGTTAAATTTTGATGGGGCCTCTAAGGGCAATCCGGGTGACTCTGGAGGAGGGGGAATCATCAGGGATCAAAGAGGCTGTTATGTTGCTGCTTTTTCTGGGAGAATGGGCAGACAGACTAATCATTATTCCGAAGCCATGGTGGCTCTTTGGGGTATTAGACTTGCCAGAGATTGTAATATTCCAAATATCATAATTGAAGGTGATTCTCTAAATATTATCAATCTTCTGAATAAAAAGCAACACCCCAGCTGGTCTATTAGGGATTATATTGAAGAAGCTATTGATATATGCAAAATCTTTGAAAATGTCCAAATCACCCACACCTACCGGGAAGGAAATAGGGTCGCTGACAGTTTGGCTAACTTCGGTGTTAATAATCCCTTTCAAACTTGGATTGGAGGGGACGTTCTGCCCGCTCATGTCAATAAAGCCATAATCATTGATCTCCATGGCAGTGAAAATCATAACTAACGGCTGTATTTTAGACGCTAATGAGTGGATCCCCAAGTACATGATGATGACATCACAAAAGATTTGGATGATTGTTGCGATATGTGCGGGTCTGTCATCATTTCTTGGCATAGGAGGAAAGCCGAGGAGTGGGGCAATAATAACAAGTGTAGCATAATTATTAAATCGGCTTTCACGGGAAGGAAAGATTCAAATACCAAAATCAAAGTTCGGCCTATTCCACACATTGATAGCCATTTTACCGTTGAGAACAGGAAAAGGTGCAGAGGAAACATGGGGGGGCCACCATGTAAAACCGAACCGACCCACAATCCTGAGTGGAAAGAGAACACGGAGCTTTGGGATTACCTACAAATCGGGGGCCTATCGAATTTCATTGAAAGGATCCAAGGCTTCGACCAAGACATCTCTATCAAATTCACACGGGATGGAAGAACAGAATAGTCAAATATAGTAACATGAAAATGGAAATCATGGAAGAGCTCATAACTCA
This sequence comes from Taxus wallichiana var. yunnanensis, assembly GCA_018340775.1. Classification (NCBI taxonomy): domain Eukaryota; kingdom Viridiplantae; phylum Streptophyta; class Pinopsida; order Cupressales; family Taxaceae; genus Taxus; species Taxus wallichiana. The sequence continues at coordinate 688,405,882 of CM031238.1, read as the reverse complement.
GATCACGGGCCTCAGCCTGGAAGGCACAAAATTCTTCAATAAGAAGGTAGACAGGGAGGTGGAAACCAAGAAATTTCTGGAAGAGGGAGAGAATCTTGAGTTCGTGATCGCTTGGCCTCAAGGTGGAGTCGATCCTCGAACATTTTCTTTGAACTAGCCAAAATGGTGGTAAGGTATGTTACCCTTGAAGGAAGATATGTGACTATACCTCAAAAACATCTGATTTTTTTGAATCATTTTCGTAGAAATAACATTATCAGCTTTCCTCATTATCTGATTAACTCTCTGGAGAAATCTATAAGGGAAGTTCAAAGCCACTCTAGGCTGTCCCTTCGCACTGTGGCCTTATCCTCTTGATTCACCGCCATTTCTCCAGTGCCCCTTCCGTGAATCCTATCCCACCTCCCTCCTCCATACCTCCACCTGCCCACACTACTCCCACTCCCTCCCTGCTAAAAAGAAAGAATGAAGATGTTGTCTCCAGCAAGAAAAGTAAGAGCCTCAAAGCCAAAATCCTTGCTTCCCAACGAGTCCTCAGGAGCCACAAGGACTTGGAACTAGCTGAAAACATCCTCCATATTAGCAAGCCGGTGGAGGAGCCCAAAGAGGAGGAATTGCTGGATAGGGTGGACTGATTAGAAAAGGAGATACAAGAGCTCAAAGGGGCTATAAAAACATGGAAAGAGCTAAGGGTAAAAGGATCCTTCAAAGTGAGGAGGAAGAGGGGGTTATTGGTGAAATCTTCAAGAAACTACAGTCCTTAGATGGTAGATTGGGGAATGCTAAAAGCCGAAATGACTGCATATTGTCTGCCCTCAAAAGCATTTATAATTTCATTGAACAACATGTCCACAGTGTTTGCAGTTTAAGTGGGATCAATGAGGACATATGGGGCCCTAAAGAGAAAAGGGACATTGCAATTGCCCAAGCAGATTTACAAGACTCCTCTCAAGCCACTGTCATTGCCTTCTTCATGTCACTGCAGGCTATCAAGACCAAAATTGACAGAGCCATCAAGTAAAGGGCTGTTGTGATGTTGTTTTTTGGCTGCGATGTGGCTATCATCGGGTGGTTCTAGAGCTGTTTTGTGGCGGGGCTCTTTATGTTGTTTCTCTTTTGGTTCCTTTTTTATCTTGCCTTCTTTTTTCTGGATCTTTGTACGTTTAGATCCTTTTTTCACCTGTATTGTAATATTTGGCTGTTGAGCCTTCCTTGGTTGATTGTTTTGCCCTTCTCTGGGCTGCTTCTCTCATCTTTACTATCTGGCTTTTGAGCCCTTTTGTATACAGGGTATAGTCCCTTCAAAACTATTTGCCCTTAATAAAAAAAAAACTTTTGATGGCTTTAGATCCTTCTCCTATCATCTTCTAATTGCCATATTCTTTCCCCAAATATCCTACGATTATGAAAACTTGTACAAAATGAGCACTTATCTGCGATCCTAAGAAATTTGAGTTGCAGTTATAGTTGAAGTGCATTCCCTTCTATATCTTTACTTTTTTACTTTCTAATCGTTTGATGTGTGTTTGCATACCATGTTGAAATTTGAATTGAATTTATCTATTTAAACATAAGAATAAAAAGGTAAATTAAGAATTTTATAGAAGAAACTATTGAGCACTTACAAACATTCTACGTAAGATCAAACATTCACTATAGAATTCATTGAAGCACCCGAGTTTATCTTTTGACACACACCACACATACTAGTTTGCATTCTATTGGAGTTTGTTGTCATCTATATAGCTATTATATTTTGATAAATATCAAGATAGTTTGATTATTCTTTAGTTTAATGTTGGCCCTATAGCACATTTTGTTTCCCGACATTTCTAGAGATTGTTGCTCTATTAGGAAAAGAAAAATGACTCTTTTTTAAGCCTTTGAAACAAAAAATTATGAAATTGAGCAAGGTGTTTAGAGGTCATAACTAGTCAAACATAGTAATCAAATTATTTAGGGCATATCTATACTTTTGTCCATAACGACAATGCATAGTCCATTCTACCGAACATAAATATAACAATTAAACGTACTTATCTAATCATCGTCAATTTTATGATTTAACATTTTCTCACTTCTTACTACACATTTCTATTACCATCTTTCGACAATTATCACAAAATCACAAAATAAAATTAAATAAGCATAAATCTTGCCACCGCCTATTTTTTCTCTAATTACGCCGAAGGCGTTCCCCCTATGGGAAAGGCTTCATGAGACGTTTTTGCTGATCGTATTAATTTTGACGGTTTGATGGCCGCCGCACGTTTTCACAATGATTCGGTTCTCAGCTTATTTATTTACGGTTTTAAGCATATACCCCATCAAATTTACGTGAAGGTGAACGCTTAGCTAGGTGAAAAGCTCGTCGACATCTCTGTCCCAAATCAGCAAAGATTGACATTGCCATGAGAATACTTAGCACACCGCTTCTACAACATTCTGTGAAATAATTGTAACTTCTCTGACAAATAAATTTGGCGGCATAAATTTTACAACAAATAAATTACGGCGGCAGAGATTTTACAGCTGATGAATAAAATTTTCAGTGACGGGAACCACGAATTGCTTTGAATTTGCAGGCAAAGCGGCCCAAACTATGATAGAAAACACAAATCCAGCACGCAGAGGACCGAGAATTTAACCCTTTCAGAGACAGTCAATCAGAATTGTCGTCAATCGACAGAGATCGTCCACCGGAATTCACAGAGATGATTGTACAAATTAGCAAAAACATATGAATGGAGCAGTGACATTACCATTCCATCCGCGAGCAGGACCTGCATAAGGAGCAAAATGATCATTTTGGCCAGCCACCTGTACCATACTGCAAGAATGGAAATTACTGTCTATAAATATATGTTTTGTCAATCCCATCCTTTCCAAAGTAATGTACTATCCATGGATATTATCCAATATATTACTATTCAAATTTATCTCGAAAGTCATCGGAAGTAGTTTCTCAAGCTGTTTGCAATCTTAGGCCCTGCATTAATATAATCTTGTTCATCATACCTGCCCATCAAAATAAAACAGAGTTAGCATTATTTTCAGATAAGCATGTGGGTGCCTTGGATTGTTCAGTAATATAGAGATTGACGATTGCTAGCCCTTCTTACCAAATACCAGCGGAAAAGAATATAGGACGGCTGTCTTCATGAGAGCTTCACTCATTTTTTGAAACTTATATATTTCAATAAAAAGTCAATACAATTTGTTAATTCAAAGCCTAAATCCACATGCAGAGAACTTGGTGATTTAAAGAATATGAAAAAAATGGTATATACCTCTCACGAGGTCCAAATCCAAATACTTTCAATTACCATTCACATGCAGTCTCGGTGTTGGATTCAAAGCATATATAAAATAACTACAGATGATTGATTAACCAAAATATCTTGTGTCTGGCGTGTGCAAGCTAGGCTTTTGGTGGACATTAGGAACAACTTACTTCTCTGCTTCTGAATACCTCCCTACTTTACAATCTGATATGTTATGAATAGATGTTAGCTAGTGATGGTTAATGTATTTGATTGTAAATGCACTAATTATTTTATATGATTCATTTGTAATGTTGTATCAACCTGCCAATATTAGAACGCTTATGCATGATCTTTATGTTTTCATTTACTATATATGATGCATAAGTAATTATCATAATGAATTCTATATCTAGAATTTGTCTTAGCACCCATGAATCTAATGCATCATTTTTTCAATATACCAAAGTGCACATGAAGCTAATAAATATAACAATTTATTTGAAGTTTTAAAGATAGAAAACCTACTTGAGATAGTCTGATATCTGATTTGTCAAATCTTGGCAGGAAAAGGGTCAGTGTCTTCTTGGTTTGATCAAATGTGACTGGAGATATGCTTCTACTGTTTCCACTTTTTAAAGTAAGCAATTTCCTTGCATCCTCGTTCAGATTGTTGATGGCAATGTCCCAGTTGATGATAGAATCCATAGACAGAAAGGGAACACCAACAAGTGGCTAATGGGAAAAAATTCTCTTCAATTGGTCCTTTATTTGATGCTCGATTGGAGGCAGAAGCTAGGTAGAACGCACCAGATACATTAGTGCCAGCTTGAATTACACAGCCCCAATATCTTAATGCAACCTTAACTGACATACAATTATTGGGGTCCATTACAAGATAACAGGAAAACTTCAGTGGGTTTGCAAATGCACTTGAACCTTTCTGCAACATCTAATGCTGATTGCAGTTATCAAAACTCAACCCAAATAAAAAATGCCTATCATCCAATACGTTACAATTATATGTTTACCTCCAAAATGTTGTCTGCAACATCCCAAATTTTGGCACTTGTTTGTCCACCAGAATCAACTTTGTTGTCTTGATTTAGGGAAGCTACTGTCAATTTCAGAAATGAAGGTGTTGTCAATCTCCCTATATCAGTCTTCTCAGCAAGGTTAGGTAGATACCTTATGTACCATCTGACACAACTTAACAATTAGCTTACTAGAAAACACATCTATTATAGAATCATCTAATCCCTTAAATCATTCTTGAGGGAAAAGGGGCAAGTAGAAGTTGCAGAACCTTGATATCTCTGAGGCACCAACCATCCGCAAGGTTTCTTCACTGCTTATTCCATCATATACAATCACATCAAATTTCCTTTCCGGTTCCTTGGTGCTTCCAGTTCCTCCTATAAATCGTATCAATTTTGCCAATGCTCCTATTGCTAAAACTGAATCCATCCCTGGAAGCATGCCGAGTTCCTCACCCATAATCTAATTTACAATGAAGATGGTCCAAGAAGAGATGCTCTTACGTTAAAGTTCAAACTTATTACAATTGATTAACCATGATGTCATAAGCTAATAACTTTAAAGAAAAAAAACAGGCATCTTCATAGAGTGCAATTTGACCGATGCTATACCTTTCCCTCTCTGATCCTTACACTTGTTTATAGAAAGCAACAAGAGAGAATGGTGTCTTATGTTTTCTAGCAGGGAAAATGACAAAGATCCTCTACCCACCTCGCCAAGAACTCCTTGGGTCAGATTAATCCTGCTATCTGCCTTCTTTAATTGAGAATGAGGTTCAAGAAGCATCTACAACTGTTTGCATATAAATATGGCAGAGTTAGAATCACCTCTGAGAAATAAGATTTTTCTCTTAATTAAACTGTAAATGGACTCTTACATAAATCAAGAAATAACAAAAAGACTCAATGACTACCTTGGTGGATTCCAACCGAACAACGTGCAAGGTATCTTTCCCTACAGGAGGAGTGTTCCCTATCTTCCGACCAATCAAGAATTCTGCAGTGGGATCCTGTGACTGTATTACAAGGCATGTTCTCAAACCCATGCTTGCATAGTACTACATAACCAAGCGTAAAATGCATTATACCTATGTTGATTCAGAACAACTCAGTTTCCAAAAGAACAATTCCTTAAGATATCACATTTTGAACTTCCATTACTGCTGAAGTAAAGGTGGACCCACCTTTGAAATGCATCAATTTAGATATGCGAGAGATGGAGTAAAGACACATGGAATGGAAAAAAGGTACCCAATGGTTCCCATAAAATCAACAATGACTGAACAAATAATAGAATGAAATTGAGAACCAAAAATTATTTCAAGATAAAGTTAAGATAGGTCAACAAGGCCATTCACTAATGAGTTCGACTGAGTGTCATCCTATCCTCCAGGATTCCATTCCAGCAGGAGGCTGCCTTACCCAAAAAGACAAGTAAAACAAAAGGATGTTGCCAAAAAAGAACAAAATCATTTGCAGAATTACTGTCCAGTGCTGATGAGCTCGGCTTGAGAAAAAAAAAGTAAAACTCACAACAACTTCTCAGGACAACCAACATGTGTTAGAAGGGAAGGAGGATAGAGGTTAAATAAACCAACACTCTGGATTAGTATCACCATTTCTCCCCTACTGACAAACACTCGAAGTTGTTTGTGTGCTAAGTGGGCTTCTTTGCCTTCAATCAATACCAAAAATACATAAAAGGAAAATTGTCAATTAAGTTTTAAGTTAATGACCACTCATGAAAGCCCGAAATGAATAAGAATAAAATCCCACATAAAATCATTTGCATTGAACATCTCACAACCCTATGAAAATTGGCCTCCGAATCGTTTGTTTGAAAAACACCAAAAGAATAAAAATCACATTATCTTAGGAAACCCAACAATGGCATTTACGTTTAACATTCCACATTCTAATAAAAAATGAAATCCAAAAAAATTATCTCATAAACTACTGAAGAATTGAAATCCTCAAGAGACACAATAATCTCATTAATGAACTCATCCTCCATGGTAACTATAAGTAATATATAATGAGTATATAATTGGTGTTGGGTGCTTTCTACACTTCTATAAGTAGATGCTTTCATTTTAATATACTCGTATATAATTGGTGTTGGGTGCTTTCTACACTTCTATAAGTAGATGCTTTCATTTTAATATACTCATGACAGTCATAGTGCACCATTCCTTGTATTATAAGTTGATGACCTTGCATATTTTGTACCCAATATCACCATTGGTGATACATACCTAGTGGGCAGATATAGACAATACAACACCCTTGTTGTTAGAGCTCTCATGGAGCATGTCACTGGAACTCAGGTATAATGCTTAATACTACTCATAATTAAGCATGTCACCGAACTCGGGGATAATGCTTAATACTACCCATAATTAAGCATGCCACTGGGAGTTGGATATGATGCTTAATATGACCTGTAAACTATGTATAATATTGCAGTAACAAAACCATGTAGAAGTCTACACTTTAGTGGATGTTGAGGACTTGCAAATATCACCAAAGGGGTACTAATATCTTGTGTGGAAATTTGAGTTATTTCAAATGGAACAAGCTTCCAATAGTGGCAAGCAATCAAAGGGATTTTTCAATATAAGTTATGTTATTAGATTTAGTGAAACATCTCACTTTCTACTGGCTTTTGTGATCTCTTTTTTGACAACACGTCTATTGTGGTTGTATTAAGAGGATATTCAAACCCCAATCTTAAAGCAAGACATTGACATCCCTGGCCTTCACCCTTCTTGAAAACCCATGAAAATTCAAATCTCGTAAGAAATTAGGCCTCATTAGGTCTCTGTTTGCACCTACAACATGACTGTCAAAGATTTCTTCTTCTCCCTTTCCGGACATGATATGAAAACAATCCTGAGTTGTGTCCATCCTGTCATCTTTGCACAGTCCATCAATAATTGCATTAAATGTCACTTCATTCAGAAAAGGACCAAATTCCTCCATTTGTACAAACAAATTGTAGGCTGCATCTACATATGTATGGAAGTATTCATGTATTCATGTTTAGCTCAAATAAACTACTCCGCATAACACTACCACTCATGATATAAGATTTGCAAAAAAATTGCCCACAAAACACTACCACTCATGATAGAAAATTTGCACATGTATGGAAGTCTTCATGTATTCATGTTAAGTTCAAACAACCTACTCCGCAAAATGCAACCACTTGTGATATAAGATATGCAAATGTATATGTACGAATTTGTAACAAATTTGAAATGTAGAAATAGAACCTTTAAATGTAATGCTTCATTTATATTCCTACACTTACAAAATCAATCACCCCCATTATCAATATCAACGACAAAAGAAATAACTATCCCTCTAAATCAAATAACATATACCGTTCGGCGTTCACATTGCATTGTACATATGCGATTGCTAGTTTTAAAATTAATCAATTAGACTATATATATCCTCATTAATGTAATTGAAATCCCTTTATCTACCATACTATTATTTTTATTTTTATAATTAAAAATCTAAAACATATTGGTAATACAAAATAATTACAATGAAAAGTGAATAGATAATATCCATAGTATTTATGTCCATCCATGTGTTTCCTCACCCCACTTTAGGGGAAATTATAAAAACACACTAAAATCCAAAGCAAACGTACTAAAACAATTCCGGTCACGCGAGGGTCCACCAAATCTCACTTCACGAAAGATCCTCACCGTCCATCCAACGGCCAAATAATATCTGACCGTCCACTTCCCCATCGCTTTGATTTGCGTGACGAAAGCAGGTTCGGACACCGAGCCTGCCTATAATTCAAATTTGAACCTTCGTACACTCAGCCTAAAATTCCGAGCCCAAGAGCTTCGGTCCGAACCTAGGCGAGGTTACATTCGCCTCTCGAACAAAACTTGCAGGCTTGCATTCATTTTATGATGAACAGGTCTCCACTCCACTTGACCGTTGGATATTAAAATTTCCCGTTGACAATCCATTTCTGATGCAAAAATGGCAAGCTACTAAAGGCAGAGACAAAGTACCCATGGTAAAAAAATCCATTGATTTTTTTCACGCGTGACATTTATAGTAAGCCTTATGCCCACCTGCTGAACTGGGCATACTGAGCTTGCATTGCAAATTACAGTTGGGATCTTGTTTTTTTCGGGAAGAAACTATAATGGCCGCCACAACACCAGATGGCCCTGCACCATTGGCTTCGCACAGGCGTCCCTTCGCTCACAGAAGGAATGATTCATTTGCAGACAATGGTATCTGGAGTGGGTGCCCTTCAAATGTTTCCACCATGGATGAAGTCGGCAGAAGGAAGGCAGAGGAAGCAGGTAAGTCATTGTCATGTTGGTTTTGATTTGTGAGTTGGCTGTTGTTTGTTTTGGGCTGGGACTCATTCCCTGTTTTTTTTTTTCCTTAGGGTGGTATGTATGTGGATAGCCTTGAGGTTTTTGAGTTAGCTCTTGCCATGAACTCCGTTTAGCCTCAAAGAGTATCAACTTGGTTTGACTGGGTTAGATCACAAATACCCAACTCTCGTTGCAGTCAGTCGGGTGTATCCTCTAGCAGCTGTAACAACCCTTTTTAATTTGTGGTTACATTCGCTGTGTGTGTTAAAGAACACATTGATCTCCACCTTCGTTTTGTTGCTAGGTTACTGTCTAACCCTGCTATGTGAAAACAATTCCTTTGTCAGAATGAAACATGATTTCTTTTGTATCATTTTCCTATTAGATTAAACATATTTATACGACTCTACTATGAGCCCTACAGTTGTTTTCAATAATACCAAACTTTCATTACCTAGATTACAGGGAGCCTGGTCTATTCTCCAGCTGTTGTAAAAATTATCATCAATTTATTGATAGATTGGTAGTGAGTGTTGAAGAATACATCAATTCACATCTTTGGTTTATTGCTAGGTTACTGATTGATGCTGCTATATGATAAAAATGCCTTAATCAGAATAAAATTAGGCATTATTTTTTGTCGCTTTATTTCAAATAAACCCACTTATAGGCCTATGGTTCTTTTCATTACCGCCCAAGTTTCATTGAGCTGGGACATAATGAGCCTGGTTCATTCTCCAGCAGCTGTGATAATGACCATCAATTCATGGATCAGTTGGTTGTGCGCGTTAAAGAATACATTAAATTGCATCCCTGGTTTATTGCTAGGTTACTGACTAATCCTGCCATGTGATGACAACTTCTGTCAGAATGAAACCGTGATTCTTTTATGTCATTTTCTATTAGATTAAACCCACATATATCACTCTTCTGTGAGCCCTTTGGTTGTTTTCATTAATACCCAAAATTCATTGACCTAGAGCATATTGAGCCTGGTTTATTTCCTGCAGGCTGCATCAATCCTCTTCAAAATGTGGATACATTGGCTGCATCAAATAATACAACAAATCCCATCATTGGTTATTTGCTAGGTTACTGACTAATGCTCTTTTGTGAAAGCAACTCCTCTGTCAGAATGGAATTGGGATTCTTTTGGATCCATTTTCCTATTACACTAAAACCACATAAACAAGTCTACTGTAAAGTGTAAACCCTCTGGTTGATTTCAATAAAGATGTATATCAAGTCCAACAATTGAACTGATGCTTGGTAGGGCAGACACTCTTGCTGGGTATAGAATGAAAACCTGGATACCTCTGGACCCATTTTAATAGCAGCCGAAACCCACTTTTACTATAAGATCTATGGTTTTTCTTGTTGATGAAATATATCAAGTCTACTGCGAGCTCTGAGCTGATACCTAAGCAGGCAGGGATAACCCTCTTGCTGGGTATAAACCAGGGTTCTTTTGGAACCATATTTTTTATTAGATTAAACAGATCACCATCAGGATATAATCGAACCAGGATAATTTTGGATCTATTTTTTTATTTCGCTTTTACTACACGCTAAGCCCTATGGATGCTTAAGTGCAAGAAGTATACCAAATCTAACATTAGTGCCGAGCTGATGCCTAGTTGGGTAGGGCAAACCCTTTAAAGGTATACCAAATCTAACTTCAGCTATTTTCAATTAGTTTAGCCATTAACTTATTCGTGCCATCAAATGAACAAGAACTTGGTTTTACTAGACTACATCATTAATATGGAACTTCCATTGAGCTGTAACTTGGTATAGAATGCCATGAATTTTCTTTTGGATCCATTTTTCTGTTAGACCAAATCCACTTTTAGTACTCTTTTATAAGCCCTATTGTTGTACTTGTTCTAATTGAAGAAGTATCTCAAATCTAACACAAGCTCTGAGCTGATACCTAGTCAGGTGAAGCTAACTCTCTTGGTGGGTATAGAACAGGACCAGGCTTATTTTGGATCTTTTTAAAATTAGACTCAACCAACTTCTACTGCTTATCCTTTTACTGGGTAGGGAATTGAACCAAGATAATTTCAATCCATTTTTCTAGTAGATTAGTCCATTTTTATTATACTCTGAGCTGACACGTAGTAGGGTAGCTAAACCTTTTTTTTGGCTGTGGTACAAATGTGTTAAGGCTTCAGCCATTTTGAATTAGCATTAGCCATGAACTTATTCTTACCTTCAAGGGAACACAAACTTGTTTTGTCTAGGGTATATTATTCATACCGAACTTTCATTGAGGTATAACTTTCATTGAGCCTTGTTTAACCTCAGGCAGCTGTAACGACCCCTTTCAGGTTGTGGTTACATTTGTTGTGCGCATTAAAGAACACATTGAAGATATTGCTTGGTTACTGAATAAACTGCTATATGTAAGCATCTCTTCTGTCAGGATTCTCTTATGTCATTTTCTATTAGGTTAAACTGTTAAAGCCACATACAATACTCTCCTTTAAGCTCCATGGTTGTTTCTTATGAAGTGCCTGGTCTCTTCTCTGGAAGCCATAGAAATTTTCTTTATTTTGTGGATACAATGGATGTGCACGTGGAGGATTACATTAAATTTCGTCTTCTCTTTATTGTTAGGTTTCTGACTAACACTGCTATGCGAAAACAACTCCATCAGAAAGGAACTGGGGGATTCTTTTGGATATGCTTTTTCCGTAAACTCATTTACACTTCTCTACTCTCTAAGACCTACGGTAGGTTTGTGGAATAAGTATAAGAAGTCTAACATGAGCTTTGAGCTGACGTTAGACTTGCTGTGTATTGAATTAACCCTGGATTCTCTGAGTCCCTTTTTCTGTGAGATGTAACCCACTTGACCACAATACTATAAGCCGAGACTCGGGGTTATTCTTGATGAGTGTAGTAATCAAGTCCAACATGAGCTTTGAACCAACACGAGCTTTGAACCAACACCAAATTGGGCAGGGTAAACCATTTCTCTGTCAGACCAAACCCACTTTTATTACCCTATTATAAGTTCTATATTCTTGGTGAATAAGTATATGAAGTCTAACTCAAGCTCTGAGCTGATGGCTGAACCGAGCTCTCTTACCTGCCATCTTCTCAGTTGATACATTTTTTTATTTGACCAAATCCACTTTTACTACACTACAGTCTGTAAGCCGTATGGATGCCAAGTTCAAGAAGTGACACCTAGCCTGGTAGGGAAAACTGTCTTTCCATTTATGTAATGGCAAATGCTGGGGTGATTCCTCCTGCAGTTAGCTGTAGTTCCCTGTGATCACCTAGTCTCCTGTAACCAGTGTTACCCCTTATTAGAGAATTTTTCTGCAGCCAACCTTTAAGCCCAGTCATTTCAATGTGTGGGTTAGCATTTCAGCCATGAGTTGTGTTGCTTTGTCTGCAGTCAGTGAGTTGCACGTCTAGTCAACTGTTTTCTTGAAATTGCTTGTCATGTTGTTGAAACAAGACATTTTCGGTTATGGTAGTGGTGTGCTATAGTTTTATATTTCAATGATGGTGGTGTGTTATACTTTCATGTTTTGACGATTATGGTTTCGTCTATTTTAAATTTTGTCTTTTTCCCAGGGATATGGGTTTCTGTTAGAGGTGTGTTGAGTCCCTCAAAACTTCTGACTCTTATAATATTAAATCTTTTCGCATCATGATATTTGCACATTGCTATGGATGTTCACAGCAATGGAAATGTGTTCCTATCTTGGGATTCTGAGCTATAATGAGTCCTTCTTTATTCCATTTCACAGCAAGTAGAAGGTTTCAGGCTGCAGCATGGATTATGAGCATGGCTGGGCCTTTAGACATGTCATATGAGCCATCTGAGGAGGAGTTTCGTCTGTGTTTAAGAAATGGACTTATTTTATGTAGCTTAATCAATAAGGTTCAGCCAGGAGCAGTGCCAAAGGTGGGATGATTTTTTTCAAATCAGCTAGTTCATGGCATTTATCAACATTTCATTATCTTCTAATTGATTTTTTTCCTTTTCTTCCCTGTTATGCTGACAATCATGATATTAATGTCTACAATTGGAAAGCAGGTGGTTGAAAATATTCCATCCCTTTGTCTTGAAGGACAACCTTTATCTGCTTATCAATATTTTGAGAATGTTAGAAATTTTCTTGTAGCTGTTGAGGATTTAAAGTTGCCGACTTTTGAAGCTTCTGATTTAGAACAAGTGAGCATACTCATTCCAACGATATTTGTTTCTATAATTGAAATCCAATCAATTCTCTATACTTTTTGTCTAATGCTGCTGTTTGTTCAGGGGAGCCTGCAGGCAGGTTCTACAACAAAAATTGTAGACTGTATTTTGGCTTTGAAGTCTTATTATGAATGGAAAAAATCTGGGGGAAATGGTTCTTGGAAGTACACAGGTCTTTTGAAGTCCCCTATGATTCTTAAAAACACAGGATCCCCTCAAAGCACCCCTTGTGCATTTAGAAAGGCATCTGAAAACCTGTCATTTCCAACAGATGATACTATGCAAAAGAATTGTAGGCAGTTGGATCTTTCAGGATATGAAAATCAAAATTTGTGGAAGCAGTGAAGACTAAAGAAAGTGATTCAAAGACAGGGCAGCCTCATCAAGATGATTTCATTGACGTCTCACATTTTAAAGGTTTTATATACTCGACTTGTTTGTGTTGATGTGACTTAACTGCATTATCTTAATATTTTCATTGTTCTTTCATGTTTTGTAATGCTTTAATTAAAACTTCGCTTTGTTCCCGAAGCACTTGATGGATTACTGCATGTTTATGGTTGGCAGACCCAAATGTAGCTTGGCTAAGGAGGCTTGTTGTAGGCATCTCAGATTCAAAGGAAAACATTGACCAGAACCTCTTCAAACCCCTACAAGCTGCCGCATTGGTATGTACATTTGCCGCCATCCATATTCTCTTGATTCCTACAAACCAAAGAATGACAAAACTACCTAGAATGAATTCTGAGCGTCAGTAGCAATTACATCAGATTTATTTATTAATATTTACATCCATCCTAAATTTGAAGAGCTAATGCTATTCTCTGTCCAATGCAGAATGGCTCAACAGAAACTCTCATGAATCTTATTTTCGCAACTCTTCAAGATAAACAACGAGACAAAAATTTGTTGGTGAGGATCTTCAATTGTATTTCCCATACATCTCATTGCACATCATTCACTATGAGCTCAGTTTTGTAGGCCTTTTGCACAAAAATTGACCAAATGGAAGGAGTAACATCTGTCATCATTTATTCACATCTAATATAAAGGATTGAGTTTTGTTTAATATATGAAATATTTCAAGGGATTAAAATATGTTATGTACTTAAAATGTGCCCATTTCATGATAATAAAAATTATTAATGTTATTTTGTTTGCTAGAGGGAAACTTATCATAGGATGTTATTTCGGGCTGTGGAATCCAAGGTGAGAAATTCAAGTGGTTTAAAAGAAACTACTGTTTGGGATCAGATCAGGTTGCTTCTTAAGGGCACTGGGTTAATCAGGTATTTAAAATCCGGTATTTAGTTAAAATAGTGTCTTCCAAAGTTGATCTCCTTAGTTGAAAAATCATGAAGTGTGACCAAATATCATCAATAGAAAGAGAGAGGGAAGCATAGTGCAGGATGTTATTTAGGGTTGTGGAGTCCAAGGTGAGAAATTCAAGTGGTTTAAAAGAAAATAGTGTTTGGGCACCAAGCAATTAGGCTGCTTCTTAAGGGCACTGAGTAATCAGGCATTTACTTAATCTCAGTAGTTGTAAAAGTGTGAGTCTTTTGGCTCCTAAATGAGAGGCAAATGCTCCATCTTGTATATGTTGACTCTGCCTTGTTAGTGACAGAGGGTCAGAGATTATGTAAAAGCTATAGCTATTGCTGTAATTGTATATAGTCAAATAGATATTTTGGGACTTCAAGAGTGTAATTTTAGGCATCATTGCCTCATTGGTCATGTTAAAGATGCCTAGCAGGCCATACAACCACCTCATGCTTGAACTTCTGTAGGAATGAACCTCAGTCCATAATTGTAGCCAGTACGAAACCCTGTACACACGTGAAGAGTCACCATCCATCATAGGCAACCAAGGCCTCCTCCAAAAGATCCATACCCATGATGTTCAACTGCTTGAGTAACTGCAAAAGTTCAGAAAAGGCATTGGCAGCCAAAATGTAAAGAAAAGGTGAGAGAGCACATCCTTTCCTGATTTCCCACGAGGTAGAAAAATACCTAGAGATGGGTATGGTGGAGACATCAAAAGGATTGATAAGGAAAAAAGTTCCAATTCATCCATCTCATGCTTGAAGAGGTTTGTTCTTGAGATAGTATGATAGGGTTTATGGCTTCAATTATGGTCTGTAGTTTCCTCTCATTTATCTTGGAAATTAATTGCAGATATTAATTTTCTCTACTACTTGAATTAACTTCAAATAGCAGTGATTTTACAGTGTGACTTAGAGCATATTGTTGTTGAGCATAGACATGACAATAAACAGGGAAATGAAAGAAACAAGTCACACATGATGGAAAGGATTTCACCCTAGAAACTGATGTGGGTAAAGCCAGCTTGGTAGTGTGAACTGATCAACACCTCTTCTTCCTTCAGCAATGGGACATTTATAAAGTGCTTCGTGGAGCATCAATTCCTCAACTCCTTGCTACTTCTTTCTCTTCCTTATGCTGCTTATCAACATCTTACAAAGAGCAATACAGAATATAAATTGGCACTGTTCACTCTCAATCTCCCTTCTGCCTTTGCTCACCCAGAAATCTTGCCTCTTACTTATGCATTGTTGTAGATGTCCCTTCATATGCCAAATGTTCCCAATCATTAGGAATTGGCTGAGAATGTTTCTTGGCTGTCGTTTAGCTTTTTGATTGTACCCGAGCAAACTTGTGACTTTGCAAGACCAGACACAAATGTGACACTGACGCAAATGTGACTGTCATTGCCACCGTTACAAACACAATTGCCAATGACACAAATGGAAACATTGCTTTGGCAGTACCAACAATCTCAATAGCGTGCCAGTCAGTGCCCCAAATGGAACTGCCGGTTTGCATGACAATACCTTGTTCTGATCCAAATTTCATTGAGCTTTGAGTGGGCTGCTGAGGCTGACATTTTTCTTGATCCTTTATGGATCAAACTACAATTGTGATGCTGCTCAAAATTATCCATCAACTAAAAAATCTGTCTGATTCTGGAAAATCACCTTCACTACTGTTTTGTACCTAACATTTTACAGTGAGGTTGATCTCAAATTCTTGGTGTACTAGGACAAAAAAGCCAAAATGTAAAGGAGAGGAGCCATAACTCCCACACCCTACTTTGGCATCCATGTGGCACCTAAATGGTGCTACATCAGGAATTGAAATTTATCCCACAGTTGAGTTAGCATGCCACATTCTGAAATGAGCAGTGTACCCCGGTCCCCAAAGACGCGGGATGGGTAGAAAACGTCCCTAGACGTCCCCAATTTTTTTAGGAAATGTTTCGGGACCGTTGATTTCTGGCAGGGGACAGCAGGCCGTCCTCAGTATGGCCAGGGATGTCTAGAAGTCCCCTATGTCTCAACACACAAAAAGTACATTAAAAAACGAAGTTTCCCGAGTTTTAACTCCCTAAATCTGCACAATCAGCCATCAATGTGATGAATGGATTACAACTAAGTGGAAAGAAGTTGAAGGTCCAACTTAAGTGAGATAACAAGTAGAGTAAGCCTTATTGAATAGACATGCACAGGGAGGTTGAATGGATGGTGCTCTTATTTACAAATTGAGACTGTTCTATTCAGCATGTAGCGGTTAAATGACATTTTTCTTGATCCTTTATGGATCAAACTACAATTGTGATTCTGCTCAAAATTATCCATCAACTAAAAAATCTGTCTGATTCTGGAAAATCACCTTCACTACTGTTTTGTACCTAACATTTTACAGTGAGGTTGATCTCAAATTCTTGGTGTACTAGGACAAAAAAGCCAAAATGTAAAGGAGAGGAGCCATTACTCCCACACCCTACTTTGGCATCCATGTGGCACCTAAATGGTGCTACATCAGCAATTGAAATTTATCCCATAGTTGAGTTAGTATGCGACATTCTGAAATGAGCAGTGTACCCCGGTCCCCAAAGACGCGGGATGGGTAGAAAACGTCCCCTAGACGTCCCCAATTTTTTTTAGGAAATGTTTCGGGGACCGTTGATTTCTGGCAGGGGACAGCAGGCCGTCCTCAGTATGGCCAGGGGATGTCTAGAAGTCCCCTATGTCCCAACACACAAAAAGTACATTAAAAAAACGAAGTTTCCCGAGTTTTAACTCCCTAAATCTGCACAATCTGCCATCAATGTGATGAATGGATTCCAATTGAGTGGAAAGAAGTTGAAGGTCCAACTTAAGTGAGATAACAAATAGAGCAAGCCTTATTGAATAGACATGCAAAGGGGAGGTTGAATGGATGGTGTTGTTCTTTACAAATTGAGACTGTTCTATTCAGCATGTAGCGGTTATATGCCCCATTTTTTGTGGGTTAAAAAATGGCATGATGTATGATATTAAAGGGAGCAAATGAAGATTGTGGATGCTTATATATGCAGCTCCAATGCTGTCATATGAAAAAGGTGGGAAGCAATAACTAAGAGCTCCTTTTGGTGAAGATTGAAGGCTTGAAAATTCATGTCATTTATGTGCATATTGCACAGTAGAACATGTGATCTAGGTGCCCTTGTTCCTAATGTTTTTTTGGAATAAAGTTATAAACCGATATATCATATATGTTTTGGAATTGATTTTTAGTTTTGTTACTACTAGATTAATGTAAGATTATTATTGTTATGCATTGCTTCTATTTCTATATTACAATGTTTTATGCAACAATGAATTTGAATGTGTTATGGATATGCAATCATTTAGGGCAAATTTTGTAGACCATTGTGTTTTGTACATGTAATTATGTAAATTACTTGTCTTGAACTCTCTCCTTCATAAACGACCGTGTAATTATTATATATAATGTAATAAGGTTCTATAACATATATGATGAATGCCTTATCAATGTTATCATATGAATATTTGAAAGTTCCTATATTTTAAATTTTTCCCTATTTTTAATAGCCGTCCCTTGCCGTACCCTAAAAAATGGCCTCCAAAAAAATCCGTTCTGCAAACGCGTCCCCTGTCCCCTGTCGTTCCCATCCTAGAAACTTGGTGGAACATAGGAAATGAACTAAAATGGCAACTTTGAAATGCACTATAAAAATTCTGGCTCTAAACATGTGCATTGGGTATCTAATGGTTGTAAATCTGATGTGTTGCGATGTGATTTGCTACTTTATACCATTGTTGGGTACAAGTTGTATAATAATGTGTAAATTGTACAACTATTCATTTTAATTTGTTTAAGTATTGGGTATTTCCTCCTTTTGTACCATCACAAGTATTAGTTACTTTATACCTTTGTTGGGTACAAGTTGTATAATAACGTGTAAATTATACAACTACTTTTCATTTTAACTTGTTCAAGTATTTGGTATTTCCTCCATGTGTACCATCATAAGTATTGCCCCCTGAAGTATTGGCTCCTCTCCTTAATAGGAGAAAAGTAACTCTACCCAAAATCAATTTGCAAAGCTGAATAAAAATCCATTTAGTTTGGAGATCAAACCTTAACTCCACCCAAAGTAAGATCCTTAGACAAGTATGCAACTCAGCCTTAAGTGACTGCAGCAAGGAGTTGCCTTTAGAGAGAATACTGTTGATAGCACAATCCATAACTTCTTAGTGATGATTTAAGTTTTTAACTCATTCTTGAGGTTCTCCATCTACATCTTAGTGTGAGGTAGAAAGAGAGCTGTACACCCTACTTTCTATTCATTGATTCTTTAGCAGATTCCCGTCTTACAGGTTTAAGCTGTCTAAGTAGGTAGTTCCTAGTCTAAATTGTGGCACTGACTTTAATTTGCATTCAGCTATGTTCGGCTTCTATGGAACGGAAAAATGCTGGGTGTACAACAATTAAAAGGGAGCATTCAAAACATTTGGGAAACAGTGAGGAATGTCAGATATGTCTGGAATCACAAAGAAAGCAAATCATGGTGAGTTACATTTACATCAACGCTAGGAAAGGCTCATACATATAATTATTGTTCAATTTTATCATCTTTGAATCAAACATTTTACGCAGTGCAATTTCAACCTTAGCAGTAAAGAATGTACCATGAGCAGTAAAAACATTCTACAGTGTCTGCAATTTCAGCTGTTAGCATTATCTTTGAATCATTTATATTGCTTTTTCTACTGGTAATCAAAGTAGCATCTGGAATTCCTCTTCTTTTTGTGCATATAAAAATTTATGGACACCGATGTATATGTTCACTTGATTTAATTTAAGGTACTGGCCATAGTTTTTAGGGAAACTGTAGAATGAAGTGTGAAAAAGAACCAGGGATGAGAAAACATACAATAAAAAAGGTATATATATGATATATCAATGGTAGGTGGAAGAAAGGGACATGAATTCTTATTCAGGATTAAATAGTCCCCTTACAGAAAGGTACAAATAATCCAGCTCAAGAGATGATAACACAACATAAAATAATCCAGCTTGAGAGCTAATAAAATGATCCTTGCTTATTCAAAATTTGTTTGACAGAGATGGTACTGACTTCTGCCATTTTTATCTTTAGTGTGAAACTGGTTAGACAGTGTTTTCATTAAACCAATTTGTATTTTCATCTTGGCAATCAACTCACCGATGCAATGTGTAACTACTAAGCAAGTGTATATGTTCTCTTACCAACTGCACTCCAACTCAGCAAACTGCACATTATTGTCTAGTCTTTTTGTTTATTTTTATGCTGATTATGCACAAAAACATGGATATTATTTATCTTTTGTTTATACATTTATATTTTTTATGTTTTAGGTATGGATATCTCAGCTTTCCACATACCCATATCCTGGTAACTTAGCAATAGATCTAACTATAGTATGGATGCCTCTGGACAAAGCAGTTTCAGGAAGATAAGAGATATATTCTCTTACCAACTGCACTCCAACTCAGCAAACTGCACATTATTGTCTAGTCTTTTTGTTTATTTTTATGCTGATTATGCACAAAAACATGGATATTATTTATCTTTTGTTTATACATTTATATTTTTTATGTTTTACGTATGGATATCTCAGCTTTCCACATACCCATATCCTGGTAACTTAGCTATAAATCTAACTATAGTATGGATGCCTCTGGACAAAGCAGTTTCAGGAAGATAAGAGATATACAACAATACCTCTATCTGTACCTGCAAATTAGATTGTTTTAAAGCGATGAGCTCTAAAATCTGTGGCAATTAATTTATATTTTTATGTTTTAGGTATGGATATCTCAGCTTTCCACATACCCATATCCTGGTAACTTAGCAATAGATCTAACTATAGTATGGATGCCTCTGGACAAAGCAGTTTCAGGAAGATAAGAGATATACAACTAGGTAGCCGGTTCGGCCCCTAAGGGCGGCAGGTTCGGGTCCGGTTCGGCGCGAGGGGGTCGGGTCGGTTGGCGCGGGTTCGGCGGGGTTCTCCCCGCAGGCCCAGGCACGCCCAGGCGTACCCGGCCGTACCCGGGGCCTGCAGGGAGAACCCTGGCCGAACCCGCGCCGAACCGGACCCTTTTTGACGCGTTTTTAATTTTTTTTTGTTTTTGGTCAAAACAAAGGTCAAACCGACTTTCTAAACATTAAAATATTCTTTTCAACCCTAATTTGTGCGCCCAAACTCTATAACAACAATAACAAGTCATTTACCTCACATTTTCATTCTTGCCTCTTATTTGCATATTTGACTCTCACCTTCAATTTTTCCACTATTTTCAATTGCTTAGGGTTGATTTCAAGTGCCATATAGTTGAAGGAGCTTGCAACAAGTGACAAGGAGTTCAAGGAGCTTGTATTATTGGTGTTGGGTGTATTGAGGTAAGTATTTTGTGATTTTTTTAGAGTGTTTTAGTTTGTTAGTTGTATTTAATATTTTATTATTTTTAGTTGTTTTTTTGGTTTGTTTTTGTTATTGTTTTAACTTTTAAGCTTCATTTTTCTACATTTGATTTCATTTAAATTTAAATTTTAAACTTCCAACATTTTCTCAAGACTAAACTTGTTTTCATTTTTTTAAATGCATTGTGCAGTTAAAAACTTAAAATGGCTGCGAGTTCTAGTTCTGTGGGTCAAAGTAGTAAAGGTCTCCTTCACAAAAATGATCCATCCTCCCCCTTTGGAGGCATGTCAAACAACTAGAACAATTACCAGGTGGAGGGGGTTTTGTTTGGGTTTGCTCACAATGTAATATGCAATTTAAGAGCTCCTACAGTCGGGTGAAAGCCCATTTGTGTGGGGCTATTGGCCACGGAATCAGAACATGTGGAGGGTTGGATGGAAAGGGGTTGCCACGTGCAAAGACCCTTGCATACATCAAAGAGCAAGAGGAAGCAGATGCAACAATGGCATTAAAATCCAATCATCCTATGGCAAGAAAAGGAAGATCACATACCATTAGCAAGCCACCTGTTTCTCCTTCTGTTGATGTTGTGGCCCTAGATCACCCATTTTTGTCTACACCTATTCATTTGGAGGGGAAGAGGATTCACCTCTTTCTCATCAAAAGAACAAAAGATGTAGGCCCATTGGAAAGGGCATTCCAGAATGAAAGCAGGGACATAGCTAACCAAAGTGTTGGACGCTTTATTTATGCATGTGGTGTCCCATTTAATGTTGTTAGATCACCATACTGGCAAGATATGGTGAGATGTATTAATGAAGCCCCTCAAGGGTACATTAGCCCAGGGTATGAAAAGGTGCGCACCACCTTATTGTCAAAAGAAAGAAAAAAAGTTGAAGACTCATTGTTACCCATCAAGAATCAATGGCTCGAAACAGGAGTGTCCATCGTTTCTGACGGATGGAAAGATACAACAAATAGGCCATTGATCAATGTGGTTGCCGTGTGTCCTAAAGGGGCAATGTTTCTCAGGGCTATTGATTGTGAGGGGCAAGTGAAGGATGCCCAATTCATTGCCAACATCCTCATAGAATCTATTGAGGCGGTGGGGCCTCAAAATGTTGTCCAAGTTGTAACGGACAATGCAAAAAATTGTAGAGCTGCAGGGTTGTTGGTTGAGGCACGGTATGGACACATATTCTGGACACCTTGTGCGGTTCATTCCCTCAACTTAATGTTACAAAAATTGGGCACAAAAATTGCTTGGATCAAACAAGTATATGAGGAGGCAAATGAAATTCAAATGTTTGTCAGCAACCACCACATGTCCCAAGCGATCTTTCGTAAATTCTCAACATTGCAGCTATTGAAGGTAACCCGTAACATTCTTTTTTATTTTTAAAAATAATTATTAGTTTTTAAAATTCATTAAATTAATTTTATAAGTTTGTAATTTGTAGAATTTTGAATGTTTTAAGTTTACTTGTCTTAATTTTATTTCTTTTGATTTCTTATTAGGTTGCTGAGACTCGATTTGCCTCGCACACGCTCGTCTTGAGACGGCTTGTGAAGGTGCGAGAGGCATTGAGTGGCATGGTTATCAGTGACCTTTGGAGTATATGGAGGCAAGCAAACAGTGAGAGGGCTAGAAATGTGAAATTGTTGATCCTGGATGAAACATGGTGGGATCGTGTGGATTACTTGCTTAGTTTTACTGAGCCCATCGTGAGTATGTTGAGATTTGTTGATATGGATCATCCATGCATGGGTGAGATTTATGATGGAATTGACTCAATGATTGAGTCAATTAAGACCATCATAAATGCCAAAGAGCAAGATCCTACAGAGACCTTCAAGGAAGTCCACTCACATCTCATTGAAAGGTGGAACAAAATGACTACTCCATTGCATCTTCTTGCTTTTGCCTTGACTCCAAAATACTATAGCGCAGAGATCCTTTCTTTGCCTAGGAGGGTCCCACCATATAGGGATGTTGAAGTTAGTGAGGGGTATAAGGCAGCATTTTCTAGAATCTTCCCAGATCCAGAAGTAGAAGACATGGTTAGAGGCGAGTTTGTGAATTTCATATCCTCCAGGGATCACTCCATTAGCGCTCTTCGTGACAAATACAGAATGGATGCTTATTCGTGGTGGTACCTCCATGGACAAGCATACCCCTACCTCATGCCACTTGCAATAAAAGTTTTATCACAAGTAAGATTTTAATTTTTTTAATTTCTTAACTCTTTCTTTTTTACTTTATATTTATAAGTTTAAAATTTTAATTTTGCATTGACTTTGCGGCTTGCCTCAATAGGTTGCGAGTTCTTCTTCAGCTGAGAGGAATTGGGGTACATATTCATTTATCCACTCAGTTAACCGCAACAAGTTGGGAGCAAAAAAGGCGGAGGATTTGGTCTTTGTGCATTCTAACCTGCGCCTTATATCACATAAGAAGGATGAGTACAGGAAAGGGCCAACAAAGTGTTGGGATATAGACCCAGAGACTCCAAACTTGGATGTTCCCATTGCCCAACTTTCATTGCTAGACCCGGACCTAGATAGTACTTTGCGTGAGCTGCAAAGTGGGGCTAGCGGGAGCGGCATTGCTGATAGTTCTGGTTGTACTCCTGGGGCTTGTGGTTCCAATGAACCACATGATGGTAGTGATGCTCTCGTTGAAGACATTGGAGAAGATGCAGAGCCATTAGACTATTAGTCTATTACAAATTAGAATGTTGATGTATCTTGATTCTTCATTTTTGTGTTTACAATGTCAGATAATGATAATACATTGTAACATTTTGATTTGAACAATGTACTGGTTATAAGTTCGAACAATGAATTATCAATATGTTTTAACTTTTGTCGCTATTTCACCTATGTATATTTCAGATTTGTTTAATCTATGCATGTGTAAGGCTGGAATTTTGCTTATCTTGTTACTTTTCAAAATATTTTTAATATTTTATATGTATATTGTACTGCCGTACCCAAATGCCGTACCGGGCCTCCAAAAAATTGCCGCACCGACGCATCGGATCGCATTCTGCACCCGAACCGCACCGTACCCACGTCGGCTACCTAGATATACAACAATACCTGTATCTGTACCTGCAAATTAGATTGTTTTAAAGCGATGAGCTCTAAAATCTGTGGCAATTAATTTGCATTTTCTTTTAATGTTGAAATCAATGTACTAGAAGATTATCATTATTACTATTCAATCAATTTTAGTGTAGTTCAGGCATGTAGCATTTCAATGGCAAGCTCCCATTTTCAACTTTTACTATTCTTTTGCTTTCAGTAGATTAAAAAATGTTTGATTAGAGCTGAATTACTTATAATTTTAGTGTCAATTAATTTGCATTTTCCTTTTAAAGTTGAGATAAATGTACCAGAAGATTACCGGTATTATTATTCAATTAATTTTGATGTTCCTCATGCACATTGTGTTTCAATGGCAAGCTTCCATTTATGCTTTTCTAAACACAAAACATGTACAGTGTAGATCCCTAATGAAATGTATGTAGATACATGTGCAGTCATTAGTAGCAGTCAAAGAGTCTTCAATTTTCCGAGTAATATTGATATAGTTTTATCATCTCTTTATGGTGTCGTCAGCATAGTTATAAAATATAGTCTTATCATCTCATGAGTGTGCAGTCAAGTAGACTGTAGTGCTAAACTCTCACAGTGCTGTTTATATAGTTTTCTACTCTCTTCACTGGCTCAAAAGCTAGTGTCATGATTGATAGACGTTGCATGCTAAACTGTTTTTGCTGCGTATTTTGCAGGACATAAGAGTTATATTACAAAGAACAAGGGAAGATGTACAATTCATGCAGACCGAAAACCAAAAGCAATTGGAATTGCTAGGTAAGTCACAGAGGATAGAGCCCCAAATGTTGGAAAATGTTTACAATCGTACATCTAGTTCTTATATGTTACTTGAAATAAAGTACAATTTTGTGCATACCATGCAGCTAGTTGGAAACTGGTTTTGGAAATGACTGATGTTTTTGGTTACAAAATCTTTGTACAGGGAGTGAGGTCCAACGTCTTTCTATTCCCGCTGCTGGATATCACAGAGTTGTTGAAGAAAACAAGAACCTTTATAATGCCCTACAAGACCTCAAAGGTAGCTTCCTAATTTCCTTTTGAGAAGGATGCCAGTCATTGTACTACTGCAATTTTAGTCACTAATTATCCTTACTGTTTTGAGGGCTTAGTAACATAAGGGTATACTGCAGAGTCAGACCCTCTCGTGCAGGAAATTCTGGTTCCCAAAGCACAGTGAAATTTCCTGGGGAAGATGGGTCACTTCTCCTTGTAAATACATTGAAGACCGGGAAAGACGCACTGAAGACATTCAATTTTAATAAGGTTTTTGGGCCGTGTGTAACACAAGGTATCGAAAAACTAAATCATCTTGCCTTTCTTGTTTTGAATTCTGTTCAATTTATTTAATATACTTATTATTGTTTATGAATTGGCAGAGGAAGTTTACCTGGATACACAGCCGTTGATAAGATCTGTGATGGATGGTTACAATGTTTGTATTTTTGCTTATGGTCAAACAGGATCAGGGAAAACACACACTATGGTGAGCATACTGTGAGATTTTTCATAGCATTGGTGGCGTTTCACACAAATTGCATTTTTGTAGTTAATAATTAACAGCAAAAATTGTTGGACATTCTTTACAGAGCGGCCTGACCTTTTAATTTCTTTAAATCCAGAGTGGCCCAACAGGCGGTTCTGAGAAGGAAATGGGGGTCAATTTTCAAGCCCTCAGTGATCTTTTCCAGATATCTCAAAAGAGGAAAGATTTGGTGAAGTACGAGGTTTCTGTTCAAATGATAGAGATATACAATGAACAAGTGAGAGATCTTCTTGCGACAGATGCATCAATCAAGAAATATCCTTTCGTTGTGTTTTGTATAATATTGATTTTTGATTGCGCTGTACCCACAGTAAATTAATATTGTATCAGTAATCCCTAACTACCTGCAAATTAGATATTCGAAATAATGCACATAATGGATTTAGCGTACCAGATGCCAGCCTTTTGACTGTTAAATACACCTCTGATGTCTTGGACTTGATGAATTTTGGTCAAAGGAATCGCACTGTTAGCTCTACTGCCCTCAATGACCGCAGCAGTCGCTCCCATAGGTTGGAGGACTTATGTACCATTTGCATGATGTCTTCATTTAAATATTTTGTTTGTGGCCAATTCTAAAAGTGTTCTTTGCAGTGTATTGACTGTGCATGTGCAAGGTACAGATCGTGTTTCTGGATGCACCTTTCGTAGCTGCCTCCATTTGGTGGATCTTGCTGGAAGTGAGAGGGTGGATAAATCAGAAGTAACTGGAGATCGGTTGAAGGAGGCCCTACACATCAACAAGTCCCTTTCATCTCTAGGAGATGTCATTGCAGCACTGGCACAGAAGAATTCACATGTACCATATAGAAACAGCAAGTTGACTCAGTTGCTTCAAGATTCATTAGGTGCTTTACCCTAATCCATTAAGAAAATGTAGGGTTTCCTTATGCTTAATTTTTCTTTTGAGTCTATTATAATTTATAACACCATACTATGCAAATTCATACACCAGGGGGTCAAGCAAAGACCTTGATGTTTGTGCACATAAGTCCTGAATTGGATTCGTATGGAGAGACACTAAGCACTCTTAAATTTGCTGAAAGGGTGGCTTCTGTTGAACTTGGCACTGCTCGTGTGAATAAAGAAAGTGCAGAAGTCCGCGAGCTTAAAGAACAGGTAAATGTTTAAAAAATTCACAGTAGTTCTCAGATACATTACCGAAAAAATTATTTGCATAAATGTGCTGTTAAAAATTCATAGTATTAGCTCTTAGATACATTACCACAAAAATTATTTGCATAAATGCACTGTTAAAAATGTTAACCAAGTCTGAAATATGCATGTATATGTTAATTTTTTTAAGTAATAGTTCTCAAATACATTACCAAACAAGTTATTTGCTTAAATGTGGTGTGAAAAATGTTGATCAAGTCTGAAATATGCATATATATGTATGAGAAATCCAGAGTAGTTCTCAGATACATTGCCGCAAATATTATTTGCAAAAATGGGTTGTTAAAAATGTTAACCAAGTCTGAAATATGCATGTATGTGTTTAAAAAATCAGAGTAGTCCTCCGATACATGACCAGAAAAATTATTTGTAGAAATACGCTGTTAAAAATGTTGACCAAGTCTGAAATATGCATGTATATGTGTGAGAAATTCAGAGTAGTTCTCAGATACATAACCACAAATATTACTTGCAAAAATGGCCTGTTAAAAATGTTAACCAAGTCTGAAATATGCATGTACGACATGTTTAAAAATCAGAGTAGTCCTCTGATACATGACCAGAAAAATTATTTGTAGAAATACACTGTTAAAAATGTTGACCAAGTCTGAAATATGCATGTATATGTGTGAAAAATTCAGAGTAGTTCTCAGATACACTACCTCAAATATTACTTGCAAAAATGGCCTGTTAAAAATGTTAACCAAGTCTGAAATATGTATGTATATGTGTTTAAAAATCAGAGTAGTCCTCCGATACATGACCAGAAAAATTATTTGTAGAAATATGCTGTTAAAAATGTTGACCAAGTCTGAAATATGCATGTACATGTGTGAGAAATTCAGAGTAGTTCTCAGATACATTACCTCAAATATTACTTGCAAAAATGGCCTGTTAAAAATGTTAACCAAGTCTGAAATATGTATGTATGTGTTTAAAAATTCAGAGTAGTCCTCTGATACATGTTCAGAATTTTTTTCTATAAATATGCTGTTAAAAATGTTACAAATTCTGAAATATGCTACTAGATGTTTTTACTGAAATATGCTAGTATATGCTTAAAAAATTTGAAGTAATAGTTCTCAAATACATTACCACGAAAGTTATTTGCATAAATGCGCTGTTAGAAATGTTGATCAAGTCTGAAATATGCATGTATGTGTGTGAGAAGTTCAGAGTAGTTCTCAGATACATTACCGCAAATATTGTTTGCATATATGTGTTTGAAAAAATCAGAGTAGTAGTCCTCCTATACATGACTAGGAAAATTATTTGTAGAAATACGCTGTTAAAAATGTTAACGAAGTCTGAAATATGCATTGATAGTTTGGGTAAATATTTCAGGTAAATACTAACCATACCCGTTTTCTCTCTGCAGGTAGATTTTTGAAGAAGGCATTATCAAGAAAAGAAGCTGAACTTGGGAACTCACAGGCTGTGAAGGCCTCTCAAAACTCACAGGCTGTGAAGGCATCTCCACTTATTATTGAGAGGCACAAACCCAAGATAGAGAAAACCCCGGTGCGTTCTCGCCGATTAAGTCTTGATGGCCCTGGATGTGGAAATACTGAACAATTCAAAGAAGGAATGAGCAAACTGCAGGTACACTTGCATAACATTGTCATCCTCACATTTTTCTCCTTTGCGTTACACTCAAGCAGTAAAAGGATATCAGTTGGTCTTAATTGCTTGACTTTTGGTTGCAGGACCGCAACAATATTTCTAATTTTGGGGTAGTTTCTCTTGGGAAAAAATTAATGGACACTGGTGACAATGCGAAGCTCAATAATACTGAGATGCATACCAGCAAATCAATTGGCTATGGAAGTGACCGTCGATGCAGCTTGAATGGGAAGGCTAATCTCCCACCCAGAACACCTGAACACCCAAGCATGGGGAATGAGTCTTCAGAAAAAATGAAATCAGAGGCTAGGACACTAAATGTAATTGTGACAGCACCCAAAAAACCTTCAAACATCAAGAAGTCACTGCAGACCTTTGGAAGATTCATGAATGTTAGTGAAAGAAGGTAATGTTTATAAGCACATGAACACAAGAGCCATCATTATGGTGTGGGCAAGTATTAGTTAATATATGAGTCTGTTGACTTCTTTTTATGTTTGCAAATCAGAAGTCCAAAGCAAGCGGAATCATCGTTGTCTCCAGTCTCCAGTGTTGACCGCAGATTTTCGAGTGGTGGACAAATTCATCCTTCACCCAGGAGGCAGTCACTTACAGGTGCCTTGTCTAGGCGAGCTTCTATTGCAGGAAGGTTACCTGCTGAATCAATGCCAATCGCTTGTAAGTCATTAGCAAAAGAGTAAGCATTCTACAAAATACATGTGGCCAACGAAATGGTCAAATGTATTCTTCGTTAGCAAGAGGTAACCACATGACATAGGCTGTTTTAGGGTGATTAAATATGTACATTTTTGTATCTATTTCAGCTCTACAAAGACATGTTGAGTCACATTACAAGACCCCAAACGGTGGATGTAACATATAACCTGCACATAGCATTCTAGGGATTCAAAAGGGTGTGTGCCCCAAAGTTTGTATTGGAATAAATTCGTCATTCTGTTTCATTCACTTCTGTTCATTTTTGTCATAGCTTTAAGATAGTTTTGTCTGGGATAGGTTTGGCCATCTTGCTGGAGTAAATTAATTTCTTTCATTCTGCTGCTGCCATACTCTCTTGATCAATCTTAACTGTTGCTGAATTTTGGAGTGGGCGTCCGGCAAACTCAAATTTATCAGGCAGCTTTAATGTTGTCTAATTTATCAGGACTCGGGAATTTAATTACACAGAAGTTTGAAATCTGTCTCAAATCAAGTACCGACTCTTGGGTGTAATGTCTTATTGGATTGTGACATTGTCTAGAACTTGAATTTTTAATATGCTTTGCAGGATTAAATTGTGTCACAAAGAAAGATCAAATTATTGCATGTAATCTGGTAGGACATGTTTCATGTGAAAGGATGTCTTGAAAACAATTTAATTTAATGTCCAGAAACTGTTTTTCGTACTCCATACACGTTTGAAACTGTTTATAACCATAAGCCATCGTCTGGTTTTTCGTACTCCATACACGTTTGAAACTGTTTGAAGGATTACTGAAATGAACCCATGTGGAGAGCATTGAGTGACACGGGGATCTTCTCATCCAATTACAATATAAAACAGAACATGTCTCCGCAGTTGTCATTGATTTCTGTTCAAAGTTAGCAAGCAAGATCCTGAAGTATCAAGCAGTGTGCAACATGTATGGATCAGTGCACAAATTTAAATGAAATTAAAATTTGAATCGATCAGTGCACTATTGTTTTCATGGAAAATAATTAATGATTACAACACAATGTTAATTTTTGTGGTTTTTTTAATTCAAGATGTTCTCCACCTAGCACAAGCCAAGGGGAGGTAAGGACCACAAGCATTTGTTAATAGTGGGAAGAAACAGTGAATTTAATCAACAGCTTAGGGCTCTCACCTTCTAATACTTTCTCCATTGGCATAGCCAAAGGAAAACATTGTAAATGTTTGTTAATTGAGGGAAGAAACAGCAAACTTAAATCAATGCCTTGGGCTTCTCACCCTCCAGTGACAAAGCTCGTCTCATAATTCTTAAGAGCGTAGGGTTAAACCCAGATACAACCCAATCATGTATTTGTATTAGGAATTTTAACTTCACACAAATATAGTTCTTGGGAAAGGCTGCTTTTACCATTCCCTTCTTGTGTGAATAAGAAATATGAAGATAACCTTTTTGTGAGATGTACTCATTTTACATTACCTTCAATGACTCCCCTACCTATTCTTGCAAAATATTTATGTTCTTTATCCAACACATGAGAATGAACATTATCTTCTTCCCAAAATGAAAATGCTCTTTATCTGCTTCCGACAAATTTGAGAAACAAAATAATTTAATTATAGAAATCGTTGAAACCCAGGGGATTTTCAACAAACAAATACACACAACGGAAGACATGAGCAAACGAAAACTAATGAAACATAAATCAAGAAAGAAGTGACCAGGGACGATAAAAACTTGTAATAACTTATTCATTATTGTATCCCTGTAGCTTAAATCCTATTATTATGCCAATAGGTATCAAGACAATTGGCAGCCAGTAGTGGTGTGCTGCAATTTCTGTAAGTTGCTAACAATTAATTTTTAATTTTGAATTTGATGTCCATTGGATTGATGCTAAGAAGTTGTTCCTTTTTCTTGGAAAAATCAACTAAAAAATCAAAATATCATGGCCATATAGTGGAGTTTGAGACCCATTTTTTTGGTTAGAAAGATGTTTTCAAGCTACAATTTGTCCCCAGTTTGTAGATAATTTAGAAAGAATATAATCAAGTTATTAACAATTGTGGTATATGAAAAATCTAAAATAAGAGCCTTGAGATTAATATCTCTCAAGAATTTTTCAAATAAGATGTATTTACGATATCTGTTCTTGTTGGTTATTCTTTGAAACCTTTATAGGGTCCTCTCTTGTTGAAAGTTATTTTTTAAACACCAATTGAACTTAAGACTTGAGATATAACATGCTGTGAAAATATTGTCTTTCCTTGAAATCAATTTCTTTATCATAACATTGTCATATAGTTGTTTTTTTGACAATAAGAATTTACATTGTCGTATCATAACTATGTTTGATGTTTATATAGTTGATACCTTAATTTATGGTAAACATGAAGCCCATTGAAAACTTTTATGGACTCGCTTATATTATAATGTGGGTATTCATTGAGACAATTTTTGTTGATTTATCTTCATTGTACCCAAGATGATGGTTCAATCTTTCTATTATTTCAATATGAATTGTAATGCTTTATGTTTGATGTTTATATGGTTGGTATCTTGATTTATGCTAAACATGAAGCCCATTGAGAGTTTTTATGGACTCACTTATATTATAATGTGGTTATTCGTTGAGACAATTTTTGTTGATTTATCTTCATTGTACCCAAGATGATGGTTCAATCTTTCTATTATTTCAATATGAATTGTAATGCCTTATTCATCCGACCATAACCATTATCCAAGAGACTATATATTTTGTGGCAAAACTTTTCTAATGTTTTCTAATTCTTCAAACATTTTTCTCCCACTTCATTTGGGCTATTTCTTATTTTGTTCCCTTGTGCATAATCTATCTTTGATTGTTGCTCATGTACCTTAATGTACCTTCTAAGGATCATAAGCAACAATCAATCATATTGAATTATTAAAGTGTGTTCAAACATTATATTTTCTTGTAGGTATTTGGGTTGGTGATGTAATTAATTATAATTTTAATCATAATGAAATCTTTACTTTTGTGTTGAAATATTATTTTTAATAAATGATTGTCAAATTAATATGTTTGCTTGCTCAACTTTTGCTCTCCTATCCTCCTTTATAACTTTATTATAGATGGCCTCTAAATGTACATGCTTTATTCCCTTAACCTCTAAATATATATGTCTTATTACCCCAACTACAATCATTGACTAATTTAGGTTCAATCTCTACTAGAGTTGATCTTGGTTCCAATTACACAATTTCTTTGTTGATCTTGCACAATATACTCTCATATTCTTGTTTGTTTGGTTCCATCCTTTGTGAGTGGGTCGATATAAGTAATGCTACGATCTCCACAATAATGTTGATGTTTATCATATACATGCTTTATTACCCTTAACCTCTAAATATACACGTCTTATTACCTCAACTAAAATCATTGACTAATTTAGACTCAATCTATATTAGAGTTGATCTTGGTTCCGATTACACAATTTCTTTGTTGATCTTGCACAATATACTCTCATATTATTGTTTGTTTGGCTCCATCCTTTGTGATTGGGTCGATATAAGTAATGATACAGTCTACAATAATGTTGATGTTTATTATATACTTAGTTTCTTTGTGATTATTGGATTTTATGGAAGTATGATGTCAATAAATATTGATGACTTGTGTGTTTCATGAGCAATTTTGATTTGTATATAATTGTATTTGTTTTCTTTATATTCAATGTAGGTGAGGAAATTTGTTTAGATACACAAGTGCCCTAAATAACAACCCGTAAAGTGGTAATGAGGCGTAATTAAATATAAATATATAGTACAAATTTGATTATCGAAACATGAAATTCTAATATAGATCATAGAAAGCATAGAACAACTTGAAATAATTTGAATGCTAGGAAATATTAGAGAATTAAGGTTAGAGACAAATGCACCAAAAATGGTGAATCTAGATGCACTAGTTAGTGGTAATATGTTTAAAATAGGTTCGGATAACAATATGAACAACTCCTATTTTTTTTGAATGTAAAACCTTGCTAGCTAGTTTCACGGGGTGTGAAAATGAAAGGAATACTAAAAATAACACTATATGGGATGGGGTGGATTCGACTTGGTAAATGTGTTCTTTGTGTCCTAATCTACAAAACCTAGTCTCAATATCTTTGGATCTATTGCGATGTAGACACCAAATTTGTGTCTTACGACCCCTTGTGACCCTCATCTCATCTCGCAATCTAACCTCATCACCTAAACCTTACACAATTATTTATTAATTACCTTATAATTGATAAATCCACATCACCTTACCCGCCACCTCACTTTCTTTACCTCATCATGACCTAGCCCTAACCCTAAACTAACCTAATTAGGACCCATGACTTGGTCTAGACTCGGATCCATAACTAATGCCTCCTTACTCGCACCCAAAGCCGACCTTCTAGCCACTTGACCAAGCCATGGTGATCTCTCGGGGAAAGCGGGGAAGGTGGGCTATTTTACTAAAAATAGCCTACTTTTTCCTTCCGATGCCGGTTCTACTCGGCCGCCGTCGGTTGTGCAACCGCCATCGGTTCCACCTGTAAATGGGCTCCCAAACCAAAACAACGGATGGGAATTTCATTTTGGGATCGGTCGAAGGATTTACGGATCAATAGAGAGCATTGCGAGCGAGAGCAGTCAGATCTTCACTTGACGAGAGCGAGAGGCAGTGAAGAAACCGGAAGTGCTTGCGGTAGAGGATATCAACTTGCATCTTCGCCAAAACCAGTAAGTCATATCTTGCATGTCCTCTGTTATAACATTTCTTCGCGCTCTGTGAATTTCAATCCTCCTAAATCCGTCTACGAATCTACTACCTAACGTGTCATTGCATCTAAGCTGTTATCCTTTGCTTCTAATCATCCCATTTCCTAATATCATCCATAAAAAGCTTGACCTTACAAAACACCATAGCTACAAGAAGATCCGAGAACCTACGGTATCGGTTATTAGTAACCGGCATCGGTTATCGATGAACCACATCGGTTCCTCTCATCAAAACGAGAAAACCAGCCTTTCCCTACCTAGATTCAACGAAACAATTTAATTGATATTTTGCGGTCTTTTGTGTTAATTCATATTAGCGAGAGGAAGTGACCACCTTTGAAGGAAGTTTTATATTTCACTGGGCCCAAGGCGAGTTTCCTCATTTATTGTTTAATCAAAATCTTGTGGTCTTGTGTTCTTATTTGCGGGTAGTCCTTCCCGAGACAAAAAGGAGTTCTCTCGCGATCGGCACGATCTTTCTCTGATGCACGCGCACACTCTCGACATTCTACGGGTATTCCTCCTAACCCTAACCTCATCATTTCTAAAAGGAATGAAAGGATAGAGCAACTCTATTCCCAAGCGAAACATTCCGAAGCGAAACATTTTTGGCACGCCAGTGGGACCCATTTTGGGTTTCTTTCTCTTGCTTATTTTCATTTTAGGAAGCATATTTCTTTATTCTTGCTTTTGTTGTATATTTTCGTAAAGAATTTGTCTTGCTTTCCTAGTTTCGCATTAGTGAAAGTCATCTCTCTTGCTTCATCGAACATAATTTTCGATTTGGGTTTAAAACACATGCATTGCATTCTGCTTGTTGTTCTTGATTCTAGTGAACATAGATTAAGTAGCATTCGTACACGTGGGGGTGATATCCACGGTATTGACGGAAATTAACCTTAGTTTCACTGCACAACACACATACCGAATCACTTCACAATTAACACAACTGTGACTCAAACATCCCCCTTTTCCGCGGTATTCTTCGCCTTAGATTGAGGTAACCTTATAAGCCAAAACAAACTTGACATTTCCCCTAGGTCTTGTTGTTTAGGATTCTGACATCATCTTACGTCTAAAGGCATAAGCCCACGATAACTAAAATTAACCCTAGGATTAGTCTCTAGATTTGCGTGTGCCTCTTGCTTGTTTTCAAATTCTGTTTTCTCTGTCATACTTTGTCTTCTGTGATCAATAAGTTGATAAATATACTCAACGTTGCTAAAAATCAAATTAGCAACCTTTTATATCTTCTTATCCTAGACTTTTGACACCGGCATCGGTTAAGGGACCGGCGTCGTTTGCTCTGTGACCGACACGGTTAGTAAACCGATATCGGTTATTGTCTTCATTAGCCCACGACAAACCAGATGACTTGCCAAATTCATCATTACGAGGTTGTTTTTGTTCTTGATAGATTGAAACTTTCTGTGTGTTCTTGTCCATGGTTGTCATCACTCGGAAGCAAGCGCCGCCATGGTTTCACATGCACTGCTCTGTGTCTTTGCTGAATCACCCCCTTCACATTTATAGGGAACCCTACGGACACCGGTGAGATCCCCAAATTCTGTAGGAGACAAGGACTTTGCCAAATTTCTGGATGCTAATCCCAGTATTTGTATAATACTATTTGTCTCATGCCCACGACCAAATGCCTTTGATGGTCGGCTCCTTATTGGCATGCCTATTAGTATAGCTGCTCATTTAGCTCCCACTCCTCCCGATAACTTTGCCTTACTTCTGCATCTCTAGCCCCGTCTCCCAATCGGCGGCTTCGGAGGTTCATACGACCCGATTAGCTTTCCTTTGGTTAATCTTGGACCCCACATATCGTTACCACCATTGCCCCTATCTCATCTCTCTTTCAGACCACTCCATTCATGACTTACTCTCTGCCACCTATTCACACGAGCTTTCCTTCTCAAGCTCCGCCTACCTTTTCATTCCCATACACGTATCCAGTAACCTCAACACCTTATATGGGACATCCCTATTCTGTGGCACCATCATCTCATCCAACCACAGATTTCATCAAACAAATGATGGACAAAATGCAAAACCTGGAGGCTTCCGTTTCAGGAAGTCGTAGCGCCTTGACATACGAGCAAGTTTGTCGGGAGCCCATTCACCCTTCTGTCCCCCTTCATTCATATCCTCCTCAATGGGAGTTGCCAAAGTTTACTCGTTTTAACAGTAAAGAGGATCCTCAACAACACTTGCGATCATTTAGACATGCTTGTTATTTGATTGCCCATGATGACGCCTTGTTACTCCGCACCTTCCCCATGTCCTTATCAGGACCCGCCTTGGAGTGGTACAGTGCTTTAACCCAGCACTCGATCTTCTCTTTTAACCAACTAGCCCAATCTTTCTTGGATCATTTCTCCATTAACATTGCCAAGAAAGTATCTATCACCGACCTCTATGCCATTCGATGATTTGAAGCGAATCTATCGCAGATTTCGTTGGACGATGGCGGGGCCTTATCAACCAACTTACGTATGCCTTGCCTCAAACCGAACTTATCGAACTATTTACGCGGGCCTGCGCTAAGCACATCTCCCCTACCCTCCAAATTCAAACTTTCCGCACATTCGACGAGGCCTTTACCATGGCTCGGAAACTAGAAATTCGAGCCTTAGAAGAAGAGAAATTGCGGTTGCGTAACAAAAACCCCAATTTCCGAACTCCTGATTCTACCAACAAGCCAAACACCACCACTCCTCACGCGTCCACTTCTTCTAAATCAAAAGGAGCTGTCCACGTGGTAATGGTCAAATCTCAAACACCGTCCAATACTCCGCCGAAAACCACTTATAAGTACAAAGCCGAGCCCACCAATTACACTCCCTTGGGAGAAACTTATGGCGTCATCCTGGAGAAATTGCTCAAAGCTGGGGCTATCACCTTGCCCCCTGTTAAACCTCACTCTGGGTTTGACTCCACCCGCGCAATACCTTCCTGGTACAAAGAAAATGACTTTTGTAACTTTCACCGCGTAAAAGGACATAGTCATGAAAACTGCAAGATGTTGAAAAACATAGTGCGGGAAATGGTTGATTGGGGATATAACCCTCGATAATCCTAACGCCCTGCTTAACCGAAATCTGAAAATTTTCAACAAGCCATTCCCGAATCACTCGTCAACGATGTAACGTAAACCAAGATATCTTAGCGAGGAGAGTGTTCATGAGATCCATGCGGTCTTCGATTCTCGGCTAAAAGCCTCTATTGAAATTTTTTAAATCAAACCTCTCCACCAACACAGAGTCTGAACCTCCTTCACCACCATCAAGCCAAAGTGAAATCATTCCTTTACCCATAGAAGAGTTAAGCTGCTGGACTTCTCTTCTCATCGACGAGTCTTCTTACACCACATCCCTACTGAGGTGTGGCGGATGTTATCTAATTTATCTATTTCCCAAACGTCCCCTTCTACAGCTCTGCTTTGCACTGAGAGGAGAGCTCGCCACTCCTTTTGTCACCTTTAGACGAGAAATCTCTTACACTGACATCACCACATTCTTTAAACATGACAGATCCCCTCAAACACGCCCTCCTACCTATTAGTCCCTCATCACCTAAATCTTTTCAACAACCGGTGGACCTCTTAACATCTATTGATACAGTGCCTCATCTACCTCCTGTGTCACACCCGCAGTGGACTGGAATTACAACCCACCTTTCTTCCGTACAAAAATTACAAATCACACCTGGAGACTGTCATTCCACAGAAGATAGACAGGCCCTATGGGAACGTTTGAGTACCCCTTTTTCTACTCAAATGCAAATGACTGATCCTGATGTCTCCACCATATACCCGAAGTGTTTACAGAAGCTTAAAATGCCCCTGTTCTCACCTTCACCCCCCTCACCTCTACCAAATGCCCCGTCCACTTCTATCAACTTAACCAGATCTTCCCCTACGCTTGGGACCTCACCAATGCCCAGTCTAACGCACCCGCCTAAGCGACTTGATCTATCCAAAAATAAATCCGTCCCACCACCTAGGAGACAAACTCAATCCGTGCCCCTATCACAATCAAAACCATCATCGTCATACCTACCTTCCATATTGGGACCCCATCCCTCTACCTTACATCAATATATCATACCTCCTGCGTTTTCTTCAAAACAACCTACGCCTTCCGCACCCATACAGAAATTCCAGGGTATAGCAACACCGTCACTCCGCGTATCCTGTCCACCTATCAACCCTAAACAAATTCCATCATCAAAAGATTTGTGTTCGGTCACTCCTATTTCCCCGTGGTTGTTTTCGATACCACATCATCTGCGGCTTCATCATCCCACATAGCTTACGCTTGAAGAAATCACGTTTAGTAAAAACCATGTATCAACACCCCTCGGCTAAACCACCACCCGTGCGAACCAATCATGCCCAAACATTACCAAAACCCACACAACCAATACCCTCATCCTCTTCCGATTTTGACCCACTCAAAGGATCTTACGCCAAAATCCTTGCTATGTTGGTGGAGAATGCGACCATTTCCCTACCTCCACTTAGACCTTATGACCCGTCTAAACCCCGACCTATGGGTTACGATGAGTCTAAAATCTGCGCTTATCACCGCACACCAGGACATGATGTGGAGGGATGCAAAGCTCTAAAAACCATCCTTCGCCAGTCACCTCTCCGGATAGAAAGTTAAGAAAGACAACTTACGAAGGGAGAGACCTTTAGTTTCCATTCCCTCTCCTATACCATCTGTCCCCGCCTCACCAAGATCTATCATTATTACAACCCCACCTCTTGAAGACCATGAGTTATCCTGACCATCTTCCTCATCTCGGGTCTACGAGATTAATATGATTAGTGTCGCATTACTCGAGGCGGAAAAACAATGGGAAAGCAAAAGAAAACACACTGCGGCATCTCTTTCTCGTCGAACATCCGATTGCACCACCACCTAAAGTGGTCATTCGCGGACCCGCCTATCCGTCTCTAATGGCATTGCCCACGAAATATGATTAAACGGCTTCACCGATCGCAGTAAAAATGACCTTTGTATGATCTCATTGGACTTACGAATCTCATCGACAAGCTCTCGTTGAGATCCTTGAGGATAGAGGTTTTACCTAATGAAACCCACTGTCGCCTCCATTCTAACACCCGATCACGTTGCTTCTCTCACCAAACAACCCATCTGCCCCACCATACTCTGTCTCTCTACAGCAAGCTGCTGAG
This sequence comes from Taxus wallichiana var. yunnanensis, assembly GCA_018340775.1. Classification (NCBI taxonomy): domain Eukaryota; kingdom Viridiplantae; phylum Streptophyta; class Pinopsida; order Cupressales; family Taxaceae; genus Taxus; species Taxus wallichiana. The sequence goes on along the minus strand of CM031238.1, from coordinate 688,367,061 downwards.
TTGGTCGGTTTCTCTGAAGATGAAATTGTCGACTTTGGTACGAGAAGACCGACCTCGCCCTTTTCATCTCTCGCTTACGTCAGGGACATTCGAGTACGTCGGGTTATGATTGACGGGGCGCTTAGCCTAAACATCATCTCTTGAAAGCCTTCCAACAAATGAATATCCCTTCTAGTTGCATGTGTGCAACCCCATCATGTTGCGGTCATTCAATAGCGCTATTACTTCTACCTTAGGCACCGTGATCCTCAACATTCGGGTAGGACCACGTACTTTACCCGAACTCTTCTATGTCTTGGAGGGAGAGTTCGATATAATATATTCTTTGGGTCGTCCTTGGATCGAGCCATGGGATACGTTCCCTCAACATTACATAGATGCATAAAATTTGAGTACGAGGGAAGTCCTACACCGTAAAAGGTGACCCTCCCCCTTTAAAACCTGCTGATATGTTATACCGCCCTAACGATGTGCTTATACCAATCAAGACACCCATACATTCATTGACCATCCTCTTCAAATGTACCTCAACCATCCACCTCTCAACCACGCCTACGCCTTTGGTGATGAAACCACCATCGCAAAAACCACTTCCCTTCCCGCGGACTAACATTCCAACCTCACCCCTTAGTAGATGTTTTTCAGCGCCTTACGGCTGGGGAGTACCGCTTTATATAACGTTAGTTCTTTCCCTACCCCGGGAGTATGGGACAATTACATGCACATCCCACCTACGACCGTCGCGTGGGGGAGATAATCTCTTACGGACCACCCCATTGCCGCACTAACCTAACGTATGGGGGTGTTGACGCATCCTCCATTACCCCTGAACCTCCTCTTGGTGTGGTTCCTTTCCAATCCGATTTTCAATACTTGACAAATCGTCGTTTCGCCCTCACCTTCTTGACTCGTTGTGCTTGGAAAGGCTTTGGTTTTGGTCTTTACGAACAAGGCCGACATACACTCATTCCCGTGACTACCCGTAAACATAATGATCGCGTAGTGGTCTCGGTTTTCCCGAAACACCTACACAGGAGACACCTCCTGTCAGCTGTATCCTGGAAGAAGAAGACGTCGCCCCTACCAAACCATCATCACCCACTTTGCCATCATCACCCACAGAATCTATAGACCCTGAATCCATCCCTCCTAACTTTTTTTTTTCATAAATGCTATCTTCATAGGTCCTCTCACTTATCAACGCGATAATGAGGACCCATCTTCTCTTCCCCTTCTGTATCCAGACATGATCGAAGAGGATTCGCCTTTGATTAATGTTGTTGAATGCCAGGATGATGACTCCATCCTCACTTACCTTGGCGCGGATGATTCTTATATTCAACGAGCCTTACCATCTGAAACCCAAACTATCTTTGAGCAGATCTACCATAGAAATCAATATCCACGGAGGAGGATCCTCACATTGTGAAGATTGGACAATCCCTTAACACATCGAGAACAAGCCGCCTTTACTACCTTTCTCCGTGCTGCTCATGACCAAGCTTTCGCATGGTCTTACGCTGACATGCCGGGAATTGATCCTACCATTGCCGTCCATAACATCACCCTAAACCCCGATTCAAACAGTCAAGCGAGAAATTGAGAAAAATGCATCCACGCATTGCTCTCTTGGTCAAAGAGGAGCTCAACGACTCCTTTCTGTTTCCTTCATCTTGCTATCGACTACCCTCAATGGATTTCTAACATCGTACACTGTCACTAAAGCGGCAGGGGGACTTGGATATGCACGGATTTACGAGGATCTTAACCTCGCTTGCCCTAAGGATGACTTCCCATTACCTAGCATTGACCAACTTGTTGATCTAAGCTGCAGGTCATGAGATGCTCTCTCTCATGGATGGCTTTTGAGGATCTGACCAAATTTTGGTTGCCCCCTGCCGATCAACACAAAAGCGCCTTCATAACTCCTTGGGAACCTTACATTATCGTGTCATGCCATTTGGCCTTAAGAATCTTTGGTCTTTACCTATCGGCGGGCTATGACCTACATTTTCATGACATTATGCACACTATCCTTGAAGATTATGTCGACGATCTTCTCGGCAAGTCTAAACATCGTAGTGAACATCTCGATGTTTTAACCATTATTTTTGATCACTGTTACAATAATATTCATCGTCCGCCTTCATTGAAGAAATGTGTCTTTGGTGTTCTTTCGGGAAAACTTCTTGGCTTTATCGTCTCTTTGCGTGGCATTGAGGTCGATCCATCTAAAGTCAAAGCTATCCTAGAAATGCCCCCACCCAAAATCTCAAACAATTGCGTAGTTTACAAGGTAAGCTCAATCTATCCGACGTTTCATCTCCCGACTCTCGGATCGGTGTCAACCTTTCCATCACCTCCTTAAAAGGATATTGCATTCCAATGGGCGAAGAATGTCACCAAGCCTTGAAGCTCTCAAATCCTATCTCTTGCGACCACCCGTGCTTATCCCACCCCAAGGCGACCGCCCTTTCTACCTTTACCTTTCCGCCACCGACCACATTTGTAGGAGCCATGCTTGCACATCGTGACTACGAGAATCGCGAACAAGCCGTTTATTATATAAGTCGTACTTTGGTGGACTATGAGACTAGGTACACACATGTAGAAAAATTGTGCCTTGCCCTATCATTCGTGGCCACCAAACTCGACACTACCTTCTAAATCACAAGACTTTCGTCATCACCAATCTGAGACCCCATCCATTACATGTATGCCAAACCTCATACGAACCAACGCATTGCGGATGGCTCATGCTTCTCACCGACCTCGACCTTGAGTTTGTCCACGAGAAATCAATCAAAGGACAAACCATCGCGAGACCAACTTGCGAAGCTCCTTTACAGGGAACAATTTACCAATTTCACATTTTCGACGAACTCATCGTTACTCTTTCCCTCACGGAGGAGTCGTACCCAATGACCCTCTTCTTGATGGATCTAAATGCCAATGCGGCGGAGGAGCCGGCGTTGTTCTCATTCCTCTCGATGCTTTGAACCTATGCCTCTTTCATTCGACTCGATTTCCCTTGCACTAATAATACGGCGGAATACGAGGCCCTTGTTACAGGTCTCGAGTTGCGTTACACTTAGGCATCAAATCTATCAACATTTTTGGCGACTCTCGATTGGTAGTCAATCAAGTTATGGGCGTCTACCAATGCAAAAATGAGGAACTTCAAAAATACAAACACTACGTGGATTCACTTCTAGCCTTATTTACCCACTATTCTATCAAACCATTCCCGCTCCACTAACAAATTTGCGGATACTATGGCAAACTTAGCCTCGCATGAAATTTCCGCCATGTTGACTCTGAATTATTCGTTGTGGTCCAGCAACTTTTTGCCCCATCCTATTCAACCCCGGTAGTTTGTATGATAAATACTGTGTCTACTAGTTCGCAGGATACTTGGTATCACCAATTTCATGATTATCTTACAATCTCTGTCCTCCCACTTGACCTTACTAGTAACGGCAAACGTGCTTTTCTTAAAAGTGTTTCGCGTTATGTTGTCATGGGGGGACTCCTCTATAAACGTGGCTTTGATGGCATCCTCCTTCATTTGTCTAGCTGGCGTGGGAGGCCACTCATACCATCCAGCGAGGTCCATGCGGTATTTGTGGTGGACATTTTAGCGGCCTTGCCGTGGCCAAATGAATCCTTCGCCTTGGTTATTATTGGCCTACTCTCGATATATCGACTGCTGAATATGTTAAGCGTTGTGTTATGTGTCGGCAACATGCCGACCTTGACATACTCCTAGCCACCCGCTCCAGGAGTCGCTCGAGATCTTTGGCCCTTCTCACTGATGGGGTTTAGACCTTATTGGTGAGATTCACCCGACCTCTTCACAAGCGTCACCGTTGGATAATCACGGCGTGACCGAATATTACACAAAATGGGTGGAGGCTATTCCACTCATTTCAATCAAAAAAAAGAAAAAAATTGTCGAGTTCATTAACCACCACATTATCATCGTTTTGGTGTTCCTCATCGCACGATAACGAGATAATGGAAAATCTTTCAAAAACAAGTTGTTGCAAGAGACCTTTGCGACAACTTTGGTATCAAACTTAGTTTCTCTCACCCTACTATCCACAAGCCAATGGGCAAGCCGAGTCCTCTAATAAAACACTAACCAAAATCCTCTCATGAAAGTTGTCGATGAATCGGAAGAAATTGGCACGATCACATTCCCTTTGCCCTTTGGGCTTATCGTACTAGCATTCGTACCTCTACTAATGCCACACCTTTTCTTTGGTATACGGTGCATGCGAGGCTGTTTTGCCTCTTGAAATACAAATACCCTCCCTTAGAATATCTCTTGAGGATATTCTCACCAGCGATGATTTCCGCCAAGAGCGGTTAGCCCAATTGGAGCTTCTTGACGAACGTTTGTCTTACGGCTCTTGATCACCTTCAAATCTATCAAAAACGCATTAAACGTGCTTATGATAAGCGACTTCATGAGCGTACCTTTAAGGTTGGTGATCTTGTCCTCAAAGAGAATCAACATGTAACCAAACTAGAAAAGAGCAAACGTGGAAAATTTGCTCCCAATTGGATTGGGCCTTATATAATCACTCACACCTATGGATCGGTACTTATCGTTTAGCTTAAGCAATGGTAAACTGAGCTGAACCCCTTAATGCCTTGCATCTTCGCCCATTCTCTTTGTTGAAATTAGTGTTATATCACTTCTTATCTACCTGCCGCTCGTCCCTTGAGCTCACTTACCACTACATACACTCTGTTTCCTATACCTCATAATAACAATCAAGCTCACATAGTTTGATTCTCACCTCCCCTTGATGATGCCTTCCCCTTTTTAGTCTAGTCCATGACTTCAAAGTATTAAAATAAGCCGTATTCTTATGGGATTTTCTTGAGTCAAACTTCCTACTAAACTAGATGCTTCACGCCAAAAGAACATCTAGTCATCTAAATTAAATATAAATTTGCTCCCTCGAAGGACATGCTATATATCTTAGAACTATTCTTCTTTATTATATATATTTGCTCCCCAGAAGGACAATGACTATGCATTAAAACCATATCTGTTACTATAAATAGACTGCTCCCTCGAAGGACAGCTATACACAGTCAGCCTTTATCAGAAGCTTCTCGCATTGATCAGCTTCGTGAAGACCTCAAGAATAATACAATCAATATCCCTTGTAGACTTCCCGCATCGATCGGTTTACATTGATAAAAATAAAGCCTCATTCAAAAGAACTTTTGAGTCATGGACTTGTCTATTTAGGGTAGGTTCTCTTTCGTCGAGAACACTCACATTGTAATAAGTTCTCTGCACCTCGGCTATACCATCCACCTCACCTCACCATTTGTTTGACTCAAGGGACGTGACGTACACGATATATTGTGATCATACTGACTCTTTTCACCTATTGACTTCTCGTCATGCACGGTACCTAGGGCTCCAAGCTCGTTCTACGTGGTGTGGTTTGTTTAGCTCTCTTCATCTACGGAGCACTCTTTCTGCTTTGCCTCGCATCTAGGATTGTGTGTTGACCTTAATCAGGACACGATTCCCTACTACTTGGGTAGGCTAACTTCCGCTTCCCTCATACCTTTTACAACATCACCAATTCATTACCAACACCATCAACCTTACCTTTACTAATCTTAATATTTTTACCAACCAACCAATTGCCTAAACCGTACCAAATTGCCTGAATTCGCCTCTCCCTGATCCTAAGGGAGAACTACATCGGTCTGAGGCCCCTCCTTGCTTTGTGCAAAGGGCTATGTAGGCAGCACTTCGGAGACATGGGGTCTCCCAAGGTTAGCTCGACCATCCCCTACCATAACCTATCATGTGTGGTAAATATAAATATTTTTGTGTATTTCTATTTAATCACATTCCTCTTTATCCTTTTTCAAAACACCGAAAGTCAAAACGAAAACATTCTTATTATTATAACTCAAATCAACATACATATCTTGTTTTATTTAGATGTTAAACAAATACATCTTCTCTATCATCGACACGCAGGTCGGCATCCTTATTTATTCTTATACCTTGCTAACATTTACTCAGACCCTCACGCCTCATCCCGAACTAGGTGATGATCGTGATCGTCGACCCCTCTCGCCGGGCCTCTCTGTCCTCAAAGGTACCACGGCTATTGGTACCGCCCACTGATCTGCCAATCTCTCCTGTAACATATGAATACGCCCTCTCGCATGGAGAACTCCAGCCTCTAGTCTCCCGCTTAGTGACTCATGACCATGCTAACAATCCTCTTGTCTCATTCACTGTTTGGAGCTCTTTGAACTAAAGCGCTGCAGACGATCCTCTCTCTGCTATAATCACGGCTATGTCGGGCGCTCACGTACACCTCGCGATTCTGCTACCCACCATAATCTATAGGCCTCTGTCGTTCTGCATCCATTACCTGCGATCGATGCTTTACCTCTTGAGGCCCTTACGGAGGTGTTGGCGGGGAGGTGAGAATCTTTGCCTCGGCGTCGATCCTCATATATGGTCTATAAGCCGGGGTATATCTGCACAAATCAAATTGTCGCCGCACGCGATCTATAGGAATCCTCTCATATTCACTGGCGGCTCGTGCCCCGTGATCCACCTCATTCGCTCTACACCCCTTAACTCCTCGGCTATGCTCTCTGTTACCATATAGTTACCGTAAGGCCTCAAGAGATGTCATGCAACCATCACCCTCTCCCATACCACTGTAATACTCAATATCACCCGTCACGGCTGGGATCGGCCTCTTGTTCTGCATCTGGACCCATCGTCGAATCCCGACCTCTGCGCTCCGGTTTCTCCCATTGGATGGGTCGGCCTATTAGTCGCGCACACAATGTGCTCATAGGCCCAACAGTGTAATAAGTATGAACTATCCGGTGTCGTCTGTGATTTGCCTACAAGCCCATAAACCCCCTGTATAGCTCGCCAAATATGCACGGTGCCCATGCAAAGTCACGTTCCTTTTCTATCATCTCCCAAATAACACACATCAATGCCTTTGGAAATCTTCCCCTTCCGCCTCGGTAATGCATAATACCCTACCGCTATCATTAATATCACTGCTAACCTTGTCTCCTCAGGGTGTGCTGCATACATTACCCCATACGTAAAGGATAAACCTCGCTGTGTCAAATCTCGGGCGTATGGACCAAAATCTGCTTTGTTATCGCTCCCGTGCGTGCGCGTTAGGTAGTGCACGATATCTTGGTTCTCCTGTAATAGGGAGTCTCAAAATCTGAAACACATCTTCGATATTCTTTGTCATCTCCCTGTTGGCGGATAAAGGTATTTGTCTCGGGATTCCATCTCTCAATCAATGCCTGCAACATAGCATGGTTAGTGTAATTCGTGAATAATAGCAGATTCCACTTAACCCCAAACGATTTATCAATGTCCATTCATTTGGTGTTACATCCGCTCGGATCCGTGACAATGATCTTTGGCTTGCACATTATCATTCATCCTCAACCCGCCTCTGCTGCATACACCAAAACAACAAACAACCATTCAATCCGTCAAGTTTTTTTAAACATACGGAAATTCCTCCGATGCTGGCAGGTATCGGTTATACATAACCGTTATCGGTTCAGTAACCGATACCGGTTACCTCTAACCGCTACCGGTCACTGTCAATTACATACATCTTGCCTAAAACAACCACCTACGACAATAAATTGCTCGTTTATTCCTCTCTGTATACACAGACATACCCGAAACCCTTGATTACCTACCACGTAACACTTACCTCACCTATAACCCTTGCTATCATGTTTTCTTCTTCATATCTACCCACTTAATCTCTTATTCATAACACATGCAAAAATCAAATCACAACCAAAACATTTACCTCTGGGGTTGCAGTAGCTTGAGGTGGCCCTTGTCTTCCCTCTTGTCCCTGCCTGCTGGATGTTTCTCCTCGTCCTGCCATTATCACCACTCTTTTCAAATTCACCTTTCTACTTTCTGAATCTCCGATCGCATTCACCTTCCCAGTCTCTTTTCTTATCACCCAAATCTCTCATACAAATTCCTGTCTCTCTTCTCCTTATCACTCAAATCTCTCATACAAATTCCTGTCTCTCTTCTCCTTATCACTCAAATCTCTCATGCAAATACCTGTCTCAGTCGTCAAAAAGCGTCGCGTTCGCGTATTTAACCTCTTGCATGGCTCTAAAATTAAAACTTAAGTTGCCACCCTAGCTTTTCTATTTTTAGAAAAGCTCATACCTAAATAACCGGTATCGGTTACTTTAACCGATATGGGTCTATCATCTACCGATATCGGTTCCTAACCGATATCGGTTACACACCTATCTTTTCTCAACAGCGTTCTTTTCTTCATTTCTCACCTAAATTTTTGTCGCGCCCGCCTCTTTTCCTGCATAAACAACACAATTTACCACATTTGTTCATCCACCACACATAGCATTACAATTTCATTAACATCATTTATTTTATACAAATACACAAACCATCAACTACGGATATCAAGAAACTATCAATCTATACATCATTTGGATCCAACTCATCAGTTACATATATCACAATGTCACAAAACCACCAATTCATCACATAACCTGACATTCATATATACGTGCAAAAACAAAAACATCAACATCATCCATCTATCAACATGTCAACTAAAACTTATCATACATTATATATTACCAACCATTAACAAAATATTTAAACACATTTTGAACACTGCACGTGGATCAAAACATCGTCTCTATATATATACAAATTTTCAAAAATACAATGTGCCCTACATCGGGGCCTCTGTGATCTCATAATCCACCAAAGCCGGCACGCAGGCCGCAATAACTGTCAAAAAATCTCGACTCGGCTCGCTTGGGCAGTGGTCCCTCGTATCAAAAATAGATATATACTCGGCTCGCGGGCCGGTATCCACTATCTGACCCCTACTCGGCTCGCGAGGCGGTATACTGATAAATGAATAAATGAATACATGAATAATACATAGGCACGCGAGCCTCTATCAATACACCGGTTCGAGGCCAGGTGCCCATCTATCAATACACCATGTGCGGGATCCCCTCGGCTCTCCCCACCGCCCTCGGCACCTCTCCCCACTGGTCCCTGTGGTGCCTCTCGCCTCCTGCCTGTGACGGACCCACCAGCTGTGGCTGCGCCCTCACGAGACCTGCGGCTCAGAGGTCTCTGCTCTATGTGCCGCATAGGGGTGATAATCAGCCCGGTACCATCAAGAATATCGATAGTATCGGGCCTCGCTCACAGCCTCCATGTAACACTCTCGAGCCATCGTGAGTCTTGGGGCTGGTCCCCTGACACCTACTACCAGTGCCCCTCGTGCTGTCTTTGGTGCATTTGGTGGTGCTGTGGTGTGGTACTGCATTTGTACACATGCACAAATTTTGTGGGTACTGCATTCTTGGTGGTGGTGGTCTTTGGTACTGTCTTTCTTGCTGTGCACAACTGCGCTTTGTGGGTGTGGTCTTTGGTGGTGGTCTTGCACTTTGTGCTGTGCTGAGCACTGGGCTAGCTGCCCCTGTAAGACACCTATACGTGCTGTCTTTGCAGCTTATTTGCCTGTAAGAGCGCACTTTGACCACGAGGTGATCTCTCTCTCCTATCACTGCTGCCAGTGCATTTGTGCGGTGCGTCTTATCTGGCTGCTCTGCTGACCCACCACACCTGTATGCTGCTCCGTGCACCGGCATCATCTACACCCTCACTGTTGGCCTCTCTGCTACCCAATCGGATCAAAGGTGTGGTGCGGGGGTGGGGCCTCTACATCATCTCTCTGTCTTGAGGAGCGGGAGGTGGCTCGTCTGTCGCGGCCCCATGCTGCGTGCCCTCTCCGGGGTATCGCTCGTACTCTCGGCCTCGTCCTGCTTATCCGGAATGTGTCTTTGGATTAGGCGCATGTAAGCGGGCTCCTCTGCCGGGATGGTGACCTCTATAGGGTCTCCATCTACAATGTCTCTTCTTTGTAAGGCCCTCTGAATGTACATAGTATGCCACATCCCGACTGCCATAAGCTGCTCGTGGTGGCCCACGACCCCAACCACCTTTGAAAGCCATATCGGTATATGACTGTGGCCTTTGCTCTTTGGGGTAACCCCTACTGGCATGATGCATACGATGTGCTCGTATGCCCAACAATGCAACAAAAATGTAGAACAAATACCAAATCGCCTCCTCCGGCGATAGCCCCATAGCTCCCTGTATAATTGCACCAGATATACTGGTGCCCAGGCGTAACAGGTGTGCTCCTCCACCATCTCAGGTACACCCCATCAATGCTCGTGGGAGCGGCCTCCCTCGAGTCGGGAGGCGAAGCGGGTGATCCCGACCATCATCAACACGGCCCGGTCGTGTCTCGTGTCGATGCGCACGGTACATGTCACCGTAGCCGATACTCGCGCTATGGTAGGTCGAGTGGCGTGTAGCAGTGCATCCCCAAAAACCTGCGATATCTTTGTCCATGGCGATCTCTCGATCTATCTACGGAAGGCGCCTCTCCCTCGATAGGTAGCGAAGGATGCGATACACATCCTCCAATGTGACGGTCATCTCCCCAGTCGGGAGATGGAACACATTGGTCACCGGATCCCATCTCTCGATGAGGGCGACCATCAGGCTGTGATCTCTCTCTATCGCTCTGTACCTCTGGACTCCACCGAGTCCCACCTCGCGCATGATGGCCCAATGAGCCGCGAGATACGTGTGGCCTCATCCGCACCTTGCCCAGGGGGCATCTATCCCGCATCGTCAGCTGGCGCGTGCTGCAAAACCAACCCACATCCTTAGACCTACTCTTTATTACAACATCTACTTTATCATCTAAATACCTTTTTTATCCCCCAGACCATACCCCGACTCTCTCCCACCCCCTCTGTGCAACCTACCACCCTAAAACCAAAAACCATCCCACCCAAAACCAACAAAAACAAAACCCCAACACAACACACAAACCCACCCCTTCTGAAACCCCTGACCCCACACAACACACAAACCCAACCCAAAAACCCTAGAAAAACCCTTCTCCACCCCAACCCACCACCCAAAACCCAAAACCTAAACCCAAAACCTAACCCCACACCAAACCCTTCAACACCCACAACCCACCACCCAAAACCCAAAACCTAACCCCACACCAAACCCTTCTCCACCCACCACCCAAAACCCACAACCCACCACCCAAAACCCAAAACCTAAACCCAAAACCTAACCCCACACCAAACCCTTCTCCACCCCCAACCCACACCCACCCCCAACCCAACCCAACCCTTCACCAAATCCTTCTCCCACCTCCACCTCAAACCCAACCTAACCCAAAACCCAAAACCCAACCCAAAAACCCAAAACCCACCCCAAAGCCCCCCGCCAAGCCGGCCGATACATGACCGACGCCGGTCATCACCAACCCTCCTTTCCCTAAAATTGTGTGACCGATGCCGGTCACTTAGTGACCGACATCGGTCACTGTCCTCTCCCGGAGCCGAACCCCCGCGCGGCCCCCAAAACCCATTTTTTACCTATTTCTACCCATCTACCCACCCAAAAACCCTAAAAACTTACCCACCTACCCACCTTAGCCTATCTAGCCTATCTACCCTCTCCCTTTTTCAAACCATTTCCATTTTCTCATTATTTCCTAAAAAAGGTTAATTCTACCCAAACCCCCAATTTAGCATAATCTGACCAAATCACCAAATTAAAGAGTTTCGAATCTACGACGACGACGACATGTCGTCGTGGTGGGATGGGCGGTGGCGGTCCAGCTGGTCCAGCCCCTCCAGCTCCTCCTGCCTGTGTCATGGCTCCAATCCTGATCTGCTGGGTCCCCAGCCAATCAACTGCTGCCTCCTCCTTAATCGGGCCCACTATCAACTCTCTCGCATTAATCAATAGCTCCACCTCACTCAATCAAGCCTCTAATCCCAACTCTCCACGTCAGACAAGTCGATTTGGTTTGCAAATAACAAAAGTGACAATGACAAGCCGTATTTTTCTTTTTATAGGTTTTTCACCTTTCACCGATATCGGTTTTATTTTGCCCTAAGGAACCGGTATCGGTCGCTTAACCGATATCGGTCAGGTAGAATCGACATCGGTTCTCTACCCAACTTTCCCCCAATTTTTTTTTTTTGCCCCTATTTACCATTTGCCCCTTTTTAACCACATCTCCCCTATATCCACCCTTGCTGAACACCATTTGTTTCCCTATTTGGCCCGACCCAAGGCCTCAACCTACCTATTTGGCTCGACCCAAGGCCTCGCCCTACCTATTTGGCCCGACCCAAGGCCTTAACCTACCTGTTGGCCCGACCCAAGGCCTCGCCCTACCCATTTGGCCCGACCCAAGGCCTCAACCTACCCATTTGGCCCGACCCAAGGCCTCGGCCTACCTGTTGGCCCGACCCGAGGTTTCGCCTAACCATTTGGGCCCGAGCCAAGGCCTCGCCTACTATTTGGCCCGGCCAGGCCTCACCCTACCCATTTGGCCCGACCAAGGCCTCAACCTACCCATTTGGCCCGACCCAAGGCCTCAACCTACCCTGTTGGCCCGACCCAAGGCCTCGCCCTACCTGTTGGCCCGACCCGAGGCCTCAACCTACCTATTGGCCCGAGGCCGAGGCCTCGCCCTACCTATTTGGCCCGACCTAAGGCCTCAGCCTACTGTTGGCCCGACCCAAGGCCTTAACCTACCCATTTGGCCCGACCCAAGGCCTCAACCTACCCATTTGGCCCGACCCAAGGCCTCGCCCTACCCATTCGGCCCGACCCAAGGTCTCGCCCTAACCATTTGGCCCGACCCAAGGCCTCACCCTACCCATCCGGCCCGACCCAAGGCCTCGCCCCAACAATTTGGCCCGACCCACGACCGCATCACTTCAATACCATACCCACAATCAACGTTTTATTTTATCCATCCATCATGTACCTTTTGTTCAATCGAGCTCACCTGTTCGTGTTTTAGCATGATTAGGGTCCTTGACTTGCTCTGTCGACCAACTTTGCCTAGACCTAGACCGTGACGTTTATCTCAACCAAACCAACCATTTGGTAGTGCTTGCCGAACATGCCTAAGCGTTTCTGTACCTCACTGTTATATACCACGGAGCTACTTCCTATGCTTGGATACCAGGATTATATCACCCTTGTTTGGATAAACTATCGACCTTTGCCTACACATTCTTTGGTTTGCTTGTCAAATCATGTACCCTCGTCATACTATTGCATTTCAACATAAATGCTTCCTTGGCCCTACCCCACCACCTTACCATCATCTCTACAACATGTACCCTTTATCAACCCTATCCTGTTTTCCGTTCACTCAATCGGTGATAGATTTGAGGGGATTACCTACATCTTTAACATGAGAAACCACTTCATATTATTGTCGCGCAGACTTTACAGAACAAGCTACACGACAATAAGGGGCTAATGTAGACACCAAATTTGTGTCTTACGACCCCTTGTGACCCGCATCTCATCTCATGCAATCTAACCTCATCACCTAAACCTTACACAATTATTTATTAATTACCTTATAATTGATAAATCCACATCACCTTACCCCGCCACCTCACTTTGCACCTCATCATGACCTAGCCCTAACCTAAACTAACCTAATTAGGACCCATGACTTGGTCAGACTCGGATCCATAACTAATGCCTCCTTACTCGCACCCAAAGCCGACCTTCTAGCCACTTGACCAAGCCCATGGCCCGATCTCTCGGGAGAAAGCGGGGAAGGTGGGCTATTTTACTAAAAATAGCCTACTTTTTCCTTCTACCGATGCGGTTCCTACTCGACCGCCGTCGGTTACGCAACCGCCATCGGTTCCCTGTAAATGGGCTCCCCAAACCAAAACAACGGATCGGAATTTCATTTTGGGATCAGTCGAAGGATTTCTGGATCAATAGAGAGCATTGCGAGCGAGGAACAGAGTCCAGATCTTCACTTGACAGAGCAGAGACGAGTGAAGAAACCAGAAGTGCTTGCAGTAGAGGATATCAACTTGCATCTTCGCCAAAACCAGTAAGTCATATCTTGCATGTCCTCTGTTATAACATTTCTTCTGCTCTGTGAATTTCAGTCCTCCTAAATCCGTCTCTGAATCTACTACCTAACGTGTCATTGCATCTAACTGTTATCCTTTGCTTCTAATCATCCCATTTCCTAATATCATCCATAAACCAGCCTTACAAAACACCATAGCTACCAAGAAGATCCCAGAACCTACCGGTATCGGTTATTAGTAACCGGCATCGGTTATCGATGTAACCGACATCGGTTCCTCTCATCAAAACCGAGAAAAGCTTGACCTTTCCCTACCTAGTTCAACGAAACAATTTAATTGATATTTTGCGAGTCTTTTGTGTTAATTCATATTAGCGGGAGGCCGACCACCTTTGAAGGGAAGTTTTATATTTCCTAGGCCCAAGGCAATTTCCTCATTTATTGTTTAATCAAAATCTTGTGGTCTTGTGTTCTTATTTGCGAGTAGTCCTTCCCCGGACAAAAAGGAGTTCTCTCATGATCAACTTTGATCTTTCTCTACAGTACGCGCACACCCTCTCGACATTCTAGCAACGGGTATTCCTCCTAACCCTAACCTCATCTGTTTCTAAAAGGAATGAAAGGATAGAGCAACTCTATTCCCGAAGCCGAAACATTCCGAGTGAAACATGCGAATCACCAAGAAATTAAACTCTAACTCATTGAAAACCCCCAAAAAGACGGATTTTAATGGCTATCCCTCCATTATCAATAAGCCTAATTTGTGGCCCAAGGGGACTCAATGGATAAATTCTAATCGGGAATCTAGATGTGATATTGAAAACGATTGTGAATGATAGAATTCAAAACAAAGAAGACAATTGACACCAAATGTATAATTGTGATTACAAAGTTTTATTATGCAAAATCTTGTACAAGATTTGACAGGTCGGATGTCTACTTACTTTTTGCTTTTATGTGTATCGCCACTCATCTACAAATAATAAAAGAGTGCAAGATGAACCATATTTTGGACCATTACAATGGTTGTTAACAATTTCTTCACAATTAATCATCAACGCACCATCTCTAGATGATGTTATTGCAAACTTGTGTAATGCAATATTGATCTGCAAGAAATGTGGAACATTGTAGAGGAGTTGGGACCTCATGATATGTACATGTTTGTGTGGGATGATGTTGAACCCATTGGTGAAGTTAGATCGACAACAAAAAATGTTATGGTGCCACGAATCATTTGAAGTCCCAGACACTCTTGAATCAACTAGCCCTCTTTAAAGAAGATTGGTCCCCATTAGATGCAATTGTAGAAGATGCAAAAATTTGTTGGCAACTTGAGCCTGTGTGAAGCATTTTCATTGGAAAGGTGCATGACCCACTTTAATGATATAAACAAGATGAATCTATTGTTGTCTTTTCCATTTGACCTTGGTGTCTTTGACTTGATCTGAGTTTGCGGGTGCGTTATAATTAAGATTGATTTTTGATTGTTGAAGAGTCTTTGCAACATATGAAGTATTCAACCAAGGTGTAAAGTAGTGTCACAATATTTTTGCGTTGAAGAATGTATGCAACCCAAGCTAAGAATGAAGATTGGGCTCAAAAGTGTCCTATAACTTGGTGATGGTGTAGGGATTGTATTGAAATGGATGAATCTTGCGATAAGGTCATGTCCGTATTTCCTTTTTTAGGTGATTCCATACACGATCACCAACCTAAAAAGTGTGTGACGTGTAGTGTTTGTCATGACATTGCTTATATTTAGAATTTTCTTCTTTGCAAAATGGTTTCCACTTGTTCTTTGAATGTGCTAATTGAATGAACAACTTTGTCAACTTCCTTTTGAGATGAGGGAGTTTCTAGTATTGATAAGATACATCAATGGGGTGCTAGAGGTTGGAAACCACAACATACCGAAAAGGGATGGGTGTGGTAGAGTTGTGCAAAGATTTATTTTATCTATGTTGAATGAAAAGATGCTTTCATTCCACGTGTATTGTTTCTAAGAGCTTTACATTTCAAGAACATGCATGATCATCCTAATCTATCCATTAGTCTAAGGATGGAATGTGATAGACTTGTTGAACTTTGTGTCCATCATGACCAAAAGTCTTTTCGTGAATTCCCCACAAACCTCGTGTCCCTATTAGAGATGATAGTTTATGGAAATCCAAATTGGACTCAAACATGTTTAAAGTATAGTTTGGTTGTTTGTAGAATAAACAAGGTGTGAGAATTTTCATATTTGAGAATATACTTACTACTATATAATCATAACTATTACCATGCTTGGTAGTATGGTAGCCTGTGAGTTAATCCATGGAAGTGTATTCCCACAATCTCATTGGAACCAACATGTATGTATACATATCTTGCTTTTTATTTCCTAATATGGAAATTGTGTATACAATACAAGAATTGATATATCTAGTGACGTTAGACTTGAGGTGTAGCCAATAAATACTTTTGTAACACCACAAAGGTATTTTCAACTCCGAAGTGTTGTAAAAACTTGTTGTAATGAACTTCCCATATTTTTGTCTCTCTTCCTTATGCAATACACACAAGTGACCAAAATGATATGCATGTCCAAGAATATTTGGTTTAGGCCTTTCTTCTATGGCGGAAATATTGGTTGGTAACTCTTTGTGCCTCTACTATGTATCATAGATACTTTATCTTCCTCATAGAAAATGAACATATATTCATGTTTGCATATGGCTTCGCTTTTGCAAAATGTTGAACACTTGTTGAATATGTCATGAGTGTTGATCCCATGTTTTTGGAAGACTATAATGTCATCAAGGTAGACTACAACAAATGAATCTGTGAATGGTCAAAGGATGTTGCTCATTATTTGCATGAATGCTTTTTGTTGGTAAGGTTGAAAGGTATAACTAACCACTTAAACAAGTTTTCCTTGGATTTATAGGTTGTATTCCAGATGTATTTAGGTTTAACAAGAATATGATGACACCCAATCATAAGGTCAATTGTGATGAAGAGTTCACCACAAAGTTGGTCTAATAGATCCTGAATTATTGGAAGAGGATATTAGTTATTCATTGTATTCTTGTTGAAATATTTTTACTTGATGCAAAACCTCCACTTGCTATCCTTATTTGGTGCTAAAAATTTAGGTTTCCACAAGGTGATGAGTTGGACCTGATGTATCCTTTATCCACAAGTTCATAGATATTTTGCTTGATCTCTTTGTTTTCCATAAATTATTTACACCATAAAAATGCATTAGAAGAGGTGGTTAGAAAATCAAATCAATAGTATGTTTTACCACACAATGCATAGGAATTTTCTTAGGATATTTAAAAGTATCCTTATATTCATCCAACATGTTATGCATTTATTGAAGGAATCATGATATTATGAGATGCAAGGAATTCTTCAACTTAGGAATGATCATTAAGAGTAAAAATTTATTTATAGATCCAAACAACTTCTTATGCTTATTAAAGCTAATGTGTGAGAGTTTAAGGATTCTTTTGGTATGCAATATCTCAGATCCCCAACATATATGAAAACATTTCTAGGATTCACTTCATATACTCCATGTTAATGATACAAATATGATTGACCAAGTAAAATATCACATGCTTCTATTGGTGCAACATTGTAAAGAAACGACATCCACGAAAATGTTTGATTTTATACACTAGGAAATACTAATGAGTATCATGTTTCTCAAATGCTGGGATAAACTATCCAATTAGTATGGTTGTGGGTGAGGTGTTAGTGACATGTTCAAAATGTGACCACTCCAATAGAAATCAAGTACTTCGATTTCCATTCTCAACAATGAAGTGTATTGGTTATCTATTGAGCCATTTTTGAGCATTGAACAATCAATATGCTTCCTCAAAATCTGAATTAGATAAAGAAACAATGTTGGTGGTACCTACATATCACTAGGCTTAGAATCTATGCCATATTTACTGTATGTAATACCATAGTTTGAGTATCCACCACTTTAAATTGTGTGAGTAGAGTCTTCTTAACGTGACACTCATATTATGTGGATTGAGTGCTACAATTATGGGTTGTACATCACTTTTGTAGCCTTGGATTCATTACTATGATCATTTGATGGTGTCTCTATCCTTATTTGGTCAGTAGCTTGTCTTAAGACTTGGATTTTGCAATCTTATAATTTTTCTTCACACTTACAAGCAAATATGCGGGCTTCTCCTATTTTTGACCTATTTTTAGATGAGAATTTATTTCGATTCTTGAATATTTACTTTTTTAAATATTTAATTTGTGGATAGAGTATGAAAAATGCTCGTGTATTCTTGAACAAATTGATAAAAACTTGGTGGAATTGTGCAAACTTGATTCATTGGTCATCATATTTTCCAAATACTTCATGTGTAATGTTGTAATTATCCCACCATTTATTTACATAAAAGAAACTTTTAAAAGGGAAGATGTAGTATTTTCTATATAAAAGAATTGATAAACCATATAACATGAACGTGCGAGGTTAAATTAACGAGTAAGAATTTTATGGATTTGAATTATGAAATTATTATTTCCAAGGTTTTGATTTACAACCGGATCCATCTTTATGTCGGGGTTTATAATTTTAAGTGGGAAACCACTTGATTAAAAACCAGCTAAAGATTGTTAAATTTTTTTGGTTAAAACTTATGTTTAAAACATAAGTAAGTTGATCCCCATGCCGATCGGGTGTAAGGCAACCGCTAATTCAAATTTGAATTACAAGAGTTAAGTGGTAAAACACATCACCCGCCCTGTATATAATAGGGTGATCTCATTTGATATTGGTTACACATACACACACATTATGATGAATGATGTGAGCTATATGCAAGCATAAACAAAAAACATGAATGTAAAACATGTAAGATAGTGCTCGACATTGAGCGAATGGTTATAAAACCTTTCAAATGTTGTACTTGTGTGGAATTAAGGAATAGTGGGAGTCTTTGGGTGAAATTCAATTCTCAAGAAAGATAAGTGATATTGTTCGGTGGATTTTTACCGAAAGGTTTTCCCACTTAAATATTGTGTTATGTGTTATTTACTTTCAGCCATTAATATGCATGCAATCTATGTTTTCATTCATTATCATTTGTTGTACATTTATAAACTATAGTTCTTGGTTGTTTTATATGGTGGATATCTAATATGTGGTTTATTATTTATCCTCGTCTTTCCTAACATGGTATCAGAGCAAGGAGTTTGTGGTTGTGCAAGATAAATCTATTTTGCGGGGAAAATTCATCTCTGATTAGTTGAAGAATATTTTTGAAAGATTTCAAAATCTATGAAACCCTCGTTATTTATTTCACGTTTTTTTCAAAATTCTACGGGGAAAAACTCTAATTCGATGTGAAATAAGTTAAATTTGGAAGTTTTAAATAATTGAGGAAGATCAAAATTGTGTTTGTGTCTTCCGCATGATGTTTTGAGTGTTTGGAATTGTGTTTTTAGTCATCCACGACCTTCCTCAATGTTTTTCAATCTTGCACAACTTTCTTCTTATTATGTTGTGCTTTTTTGTGTTGTGCGGATTTTTTTCTCTGCAACATTTTAATTATTATGCAAAACTCTTTTGTCTCGTGGCTTCCAAATTTGAAATTTTTTATCTTCTTGCCTCTTGCTTCTGACTTCTAGTGGCTTATTCTTTATGTTTTGTGGCCTCCCTTCTTGATACTCATACTTTTTTGAAAGTGTTTATTGAGTTACATGTAATCCCCTTTGTTTTAATTCTACGAAAGTATGTTGTTTTCATTTTACGGAAATCTATTTTTGTTAAATATTGAACTCTAATCGTGGATTTCGTAACCTTTTTAAATCATGAGAACACTAAAATTTTCTAAGTTTTTTCCAATGGCTAGTTTATCTAATTTTTCAATGTATAAATATCATTTGTTGAATGGAACTAATTACAATATTTGGAGATTTAGGTTGAAATCCCATCTTTATGGCCAAAAAGCCATGGGATCTTGTTAGTGGTTTTGAAAAACATTCCATTGGGAGACAAGCTAACCCTGAAATATTGAGTTCCTTCTCCCAAAAATTCTAGGAAGCCATGTCAATCCTATTGAAAGCATAAAATATAAATTCTTACTACATATATGACACTTGGACTCTCTATTTGATGCATGGAACAAATGAAAAACCATGCATGAAGGTAATCGCCTTTCTAAGATAATTAAACTTATAATGAAATTGTTTACAACTCCCATAAAGCGGGATGAAAAGATATTCAATTATTTAGCTAAAATTAAGAATATTAAAGAAAATTTAGATGGATGCAACTGTGAGTTATTTCAAGATAAATTACTATATTTTATCATTTAGATTAACATTCATGAAAAATTCAGAAATTATATCTCAATTTTGAACTCTAAATATCAAAATGAATATGATTTACCTGATTTGGATACTTTGTCTTCTCTCCTAATTCAGGAAGAAAGAGTAATGAAGAAATTTGATTCAAAAGAGAATAAATCTTAAGCATTGTTCTCATAAAATTAGAAAACATTTAAAAATCATATTAAAAAATCCAAATCCAAACTTTAAATCTAAATTTAAAACTAATCCTAAAAATAATTGGAATAGTCAAAAGTTCAAAGTTAAGTATGTTGACACTTGTACTAAATGTGGAAAATTTGGTAAAAAACATCTAATTGTTATTATAATACATGAACACTTAATCTTAGAATTGCATAAATTAAACTCAAAAACATACTCTTTATTCTTGTAATTACATAGGAAGTATTACACCCATTTATACAGGAGAGGTTGTTCCTATATTTAAGGAGAAATAATCTCCATACATATCTCCACACACAACTCCTAAAACAACTCCATGTTATTTTACGCGAGATTTTGTTTTCTCACAAAACTAATATTGTTAATGAGTTGTTTACTCAACAACTCATAACAATATTTACTCACCCACTCATAATTACATTTACCATAATGTAATTAACTATTACAACTCATTATATTATCCTAGATAATATAATCACTCACATAATATTCTATGTTCACACTACAATATAAATATTCCTAACATTCACCCCCTTAGTGTGAACATGGGGCAAGAGCACCTGAAGACATGAGTTTGAGAGTTTTGCAGTTGCTACTAGATCTTGCTGTACATGATCACCTCTCTGGCTCACTAGTTGATCATGATCACCTCTCCATGTGAATCTATTCACTAGTTAATCGTCTTCCAATGAAATACGGTAGTTAGAGGATTGCACAATAGTTAGAGGATTGTACATATAAGCTTCCATACTGTAAACAAAGTCTTACAATATTGCTTCTTCCACACCATATAGACATCTCAGGAATGATTGTTAGAATCACATAGAAACACATCATTGAAAAATGAACCAAACATGCTAAATATAAATTTCCACCAAATCAATTTGTGGCCCCATCATTGGTGACTGACGAGAGGCACTAAAATTCCTCCTTCCTCCAAAAAGTGAACTATTTACCATAAGAATTCCTCATCACTAGGACAAGAAAGTTCTTCATCATAGAGTATTCATCGAATCAGTTTCTTCTTCGACCAAAAGATCTTTTTGATCTATTTTTTCATCAAGTAGATCTTTTGCCCTCTTTTTACAGTTCAAGGCTACGCGTTCGATTCATTCTAGTAGTAACATTTCATTTTACCTTTAGAAGGAAAGGTTTTGGTTTGAACTTTCCTTTCTTAGATGAAGTACTTGATTTATTCTATACATACATTACTTCTTCATATTCTTCATAATTACTCGATCAAGTAATGTGGAGATTACTCCTTCTAAGCTAATTATTACCTTGCTTAAAGTAAACACAATATTTGAATATCTTTTAGGCATACTATTTAGGAGTATTTCTTTAACATCATCATCCTTTACTAACTCTTTAATTCCAGCTAGTTGATTTAGCAAAGAACAAAAGTTACTTATATGATTTGCCATTTTTGAGTTCTCTTCCATTTTCAACCCGTACAAGCATTGTTTAAGTGTAGTATTTTCTATTTCAGCTTTAGAACCAAATAATTTGTTAAGAGACTCCCAAATTTCTTTTACAAATTTTGTGAAATCCACATGATGCAGATATACTTTTGATAAACCCAGACCAATGGTACCCAAAGCTCTCGATCTATTGCATTACATTTAGTGAGATCATTCACAATCGTTGGTGGAATTGCATTAACTTTAACTACATCCCAAAAGTCATTTTCTATTAAATGCAATTGCATATGTAGTTTCCATGTATGGAAATATTTCCCTTTAAACTTTTCATTCGATTTAATTTCTCCATTATTTTGTACAATACTAATCAAAAATATAGAATTGAATCAGTACTTAAATTTTTATATAGAATACCTTTGAACCTCCAAGAAAGCCAAGTCTCTCGTATTAACAACTCAAAATTATTGGAAATTGGAGAAAACTTTCAATAGAAGAATTGATGTCTTGAATTCGATATCGCATTGTGAAATCCATATTTCTTCAAAACTACGAATTAGGTGTTGCTGAAATTTTTGTTGTATTTTTATAACCAACACGTGGTTCAACGTGCAAAATTATAGAAAAACCTAGATCTGAAAACAAAAATACAATCTATTCTTTGAGATGGATTTGATCAAGAAAATAATGAAATTTTCCACATCGGACACGCTTTCTCACGGTACTAAATGAAAATTAAATATTAGAATTGCATAAATTAAACTAAAAACATACTCTTCATTCTTGCAATTACATAGGAAGTATTACACCCATTTATATAGGAGAGGTTGTTCCTATATTTAAGGAGAGATAATCTCCATAAATATCTCCACACACAACTCCATGTTGTTTTACGTGAAATTTTATTTTTCTCTTAAAACTAATATTGTTAATGAGTTGTTTAATCAACAACTCATAACAATATTCACTCACCCACTCATAATTACATTTACCATAATGTAATTAACTATTACAACTCATATTATGGGTAAGTGTAGGAAGTTGATGGACAAATATAGGGTCATCCGTGGATGTCATATTGTAAAAAACAGCGAAATCTCAACTTGTAGGGATTATTAGCTATACGTGCACTCTAAATTAGAAAAAAATATATAAATATGAATCGTAGCATTCGGAATCTAGTTTCTAAAATACTATTTTTTAAAAAAAACAGACAAGTTTAGCTATATTAAACACTTAAAATTATATGACTTAGTTTTTTTTGAAAAAACTTATAAGATTGTAGTTCGTTTGCCCGCATTTTGGATGACCAAATTTTGTTTTTTTATTTTTCCTTTGGTGAAGCGTTAGATGTAGTTGTCTATCTTGGGATGGATTTTATTTTTTAATTTTTAGCAATATTTTTTTATGATTTTTTCCGTGAAAGTGGTCGAAAATATTTAGAAAACGAAGCACTTTCCGTTGCCCGCCATAACTATATCAAAAATATCGAAATAAATTTTTTTTTTTAATGTGTATAGAATTTGTCCATGCTTGGGATGGTATAATTTTTATCATATTTTGATAAGCGAAACAAAAGTTACTGAGTCTTAAACATAGACATGCACATTCACGGGAAAAAATGTCTTAAAGACCTATTGTTAGTAAAAATTATAAATGATATTTATTTTATTTTATTCACTTTAAAATCAATATTTCTATGAAGCTAAGAGTCTCCCCTACGCGATGACACCATTTTTGTGAAATGTTTTCAGTTTTTTAGCATGGTTCAAGTATTTGGAAGAGCAGATTTGAGGTTTTTTGACCTTTTACACTTCATAATGACCTTCCATAGCTTTGGTTGGGGAAAAACAAAGATTTTCCGAGGCTTAGGTTCGGCAGATAGATCCGTGATCGTGGTTTATAAAGCGCGATTGTAGTTTTTTTAACACAAACCGTGATCGTGGTTTATAAAACGCGATCGTAGTTTTTTTAACACAAACCATGAGCGTGCTTTATAAAGCACGCTCGTGATTCATAAATCATATTTACACACATCCCAATGTCTGAATTACCATGTGATTTTTACTCTCTGACCTTACCGTATGAATTACTATGAAATTCTGTTTTTTTGCACGTTTTTCTTATCACCGGAAGCAAAACATCATGGGAGACAAAAAATGAAGTCAAAAAAGGAAGTCATTAAGTAAAAAAACACCAAACGAATTAGAGGCCAACAAAATTCAAAATGCTGAGCGAATGCGGAAACTTCATGAATCAAGAAGAGGTTCATCTTCAACCCCAACTATTGTAAGCAATGAAGAACCGGGTAATGTTTATCTTGCCATCGATGTTGAAGTTGAATTAAATACTTGTGATGAAGATGTTTTTCTTCACAATGTTGAAGAAGAATTAAATACTCATGATGTAGCAAATGTTGAAATTGAAGGAGACAATGAAAATGTGAATAAGGATATTCATGTTGAAACTCGTAGACAAACAAAATTTGACAAAAACACCTCATAGGATTTTACGTAAGAAACCTAATTTTTTTATTGAAATTGATGAAAACATTTTGAAACCAATGTCGACAAACTTTTCGAACAACAAATCGAGAAGAAAAGCCATGAAATTTGGGATAATCATTTTGAAATTTTAAATGATTACCAAAGATGTCAGTTGTTGGTTACTTTGATGAAATTGATTAAAATGAGACCTACATTAAACACCTTAGGATTGACAACATCTAATATACGTGGTCAAACCTCTACAATTGTTGAAAACCTTCATGTTGCAATTCACCTTTGTTGGTGTCAAGAGACGCACTAGGGATAGTAATATTGTGCGTCGTGTACTTGCTACTAGTGTTGTAAGTGAATCAATAAAAATAACATTTGATTACGCAAACAAGTTGAATGTTGCAAGTTAATCGAAAAACTCTAATGAAAGCAATTGAAAGATGTAATATCCTTCAATCACTCAATAATACTAATTTTTGGGCATTTTTTGCTAGAGCACCGCGTAAGGACAAAAATAATTCTGATGCTATAAGAGAAGTTGTTATTAAATTTTGGCATGATAACACTAGATTTTAATACAAGAGATGTTATAAAATGGAGAGTTGGTTCTACTAATCGTGAACCACATCTAAAGCATTTCTTAGATATGAATCAAACTCAATTTTTTGTAAGTTTGAACAAGAGAATTTGGAAATTAAAATTAGTCAACATTTTTTTGAAATGTTGAAACCATTCTATGTGAAAATCAACCACGCTCGCACCACTTGTTGTTGTAGGCAACATGTTGAATTTGCGATGCATTATGCTAAATTTTTACGTATTCGTTCTAATTTTCATTCTGAAACTATGTTATCGGAATGTGGTGTTCAAGTTCCACCAATATCTTCCAAGGATTTCATTCCTACTATATTTTGTGAAAAAGAAGTTGGACAATTTTTTTATAGTCAGGATTGTTTAGATGGAAGTTGTAGTACATGCGGATTACCTAAATTGGAAAGTTACATCCATGAGCAAATTGAAGGTACAATAGGACATAATTTAGTTGAGTTTGATAAATATAAATCAGTTGCATACCAATTGAAAGATGGAAAAGAGTCTAAACGGTGTGAGCTAGTTACAGAACAAATGCCCGTTTTCCAATTTTTGAGAAAATTTAAGGATGAAATTGTTTATGAGTATGCGAGGCATACACATAGAGCTCGATGGTTGGATGAATAGTTCAAGCTATGTAAAGACACATTTCCTATTGGTACTATTGTTTCAGTGGTTGATTTTGCAGAGAATTACACATTGCAACCACAAATGGAGGTTCAATCGCAATATTACAACTCAGTACAAGTTGCCATTTTTGTGCATATAACATTTCTACATTCTCCTGACAGTACAAAGAATGATCAAATTTTTTAAAGAGAGTACCACTTTTATATCGTGATGATCGTACTCATTCTCTTTGAATTTGTGCAAGGGTGTTTCTAGTTATTTTATGGAAACTTATCATTAGGGACATCCACTTCAAACAACATTATATATAGTCAGATAATTGCACGTCTCAATTTAAGAATGCACGAATGTTTTATTGGATGAGCAGAATGCACGTCAAGATGGGTGTGCAACATATTTTGAGTTTCTTTGACTGGACATGGAAAATGAGAGCATGACGGTGCAGGGGCATGTGTGAAAAGAGCTCTTGCAAGAGAAGAGTTGAAGTACAAAGATGGTGCCAAATTAAAAGATGCAAAGAGCATAGTGGAATGGTGTACTGACAACATGGCCCGAGGTTCTCAAGAAAATTTCACAGTTCATAGATATTTTTGGTTGATAGAGGAAAAAAAAAATTCTAACTACGAGGATTGTATGACACTCACTTTGGGTTCAGTGATATGCACTCATTTTTGTAGCTCGACGCTATTTCGTGGGCCGTATGGACAAGAAAGTTGACATGTTTTTGTGCATCTTGTATTGAATTTGTCACACTTGAGTGTGATTTCAAAAGAATGGGTGGAAGGATGGATTTGTAGGCCTCTAACTCCGCTTCCTAGTTATTAACCTCCACAAGCATTAATGACTTGTTTCTCGTAGATGAAGTTGCAACATCTAAGGACTTTGTGAAATTCTGATTTTGGTGCAACAAGGTATTTATGGTTATTTATTTAATTTTTGTATTGAGTTATGTCCATTGAAATTTTAATATGTAATTTAAATTTTAGTTGTTCAACCTTTATTTTTGTAGGACATGTGTTTACAGTAATTATGACAAAAGACAATGAAGAAGGAACAAACTATTTCTTATGTCGTTGCATCGAGGAAAGAAAGAAGTTGACTTCTCCTATTATAGATGGTGAAGATATTGAGTATCCTACAGGGTCAGTGGTAGTTACTGGAACTTGGCTTCGACGGTATCCATTAAAAAAATCCTCTGTTTGGGTGTTTGAAGACTTTGAGACACACAAGAAAAATACTCTTATATTCGCATCTAGTTCTAGCGAAAAATATTCAAATATATAGATATCAAGGAAGGCCTAATAACAAGATTCTTTAGAAGGTTCAAGAGTCGAGATCATGAAGTAATCTTTGTCTGCTATTCAGAGTAGATCCGATCCTGATGGTTCATTGGAATGAATTTATAATGCTCATGTCTGGTACATATATAATTTCTTTTCAATATATATAAATTTTTTAGAACTTAAAAATCTAGATTTAAGTTTGAATATATTTTATTTTAAATTTGTGTATTTTGTATATATAGATAGTATATGGTTTTGATTTGAAACTTAAATTTCTTTTCAACTAACACTTTTATGTTTAGGTTAGTGGTGCCAGAAAAGCTTCCACCTTCACGTGGTTGGCACTATTAGTAGAGAATTTTAAATTCTTGAAGCTAAGAGAAGCTTTCATTGTTTGAAAAAGTTGTAAATTTTGAAAAAGTTGTAAATTTTGAAAATGTTGTAAATTTTGAAAACGACTCCTCCCCAAGTGTTTACAAGACCATACCTACGCGTGTGCACCAATCTGGGAAGGAAAAATCTAAGAGAGGATATTGTAGAGGGTCCCTACGCCGAGGTGTCGGATTAGACGAGCCGTCTCTAGGTGCCACGAAGTTCGAGTAGTCACTCGTCGAAGTTGAACGATATTTTAGTCTTAGGGCTCTTAAGGGACTACGCCTGAATGAAGTAGCCTAGAAGAAACGACCTTGTCGTGTACCGAAATACCACCTTCTCTAGCATTCACCTGGTCACCTGACATGCTGACATAGTCGGTTTGGTGCCACGACCCACCGTTTGTAAAATATAGCGTTTGACAACCAATCACTGGCTCTAACTGCACTATTTCGCATGTTTGCAAATAATAGGGCAGCGAGAGCACCGAATGAGAAGGAAAAAATTGAGAGAGGCTTTTGTAGAGGGTCCCTACGTTGAGGTGTCGGATCAGACGAACCGTCTTTAGGTGCCACGGAGTCCGAGTAGTCACCCGTCGAAGTTGAACGATATTTTGGTCTTAGGGCTCTTAAGGGACTACGCTCGAACGAAGTAGCCGGAAGCAATGACCTTGTCATGCACCAAAACACCACCTCCTCTAGCATTCACCTGGCCACCCGGATGTCTTTGGCGTAGTCGGTTCGGTGCCACGACCCACCGTTTGCAAAATATAGCGTTTGACAACCAATCATTGGCTCCAACTGCACTATTTCGCGTGTTTGCAAACAATAGGGTAGTGAGAGCACCGAAATGAGAAGGAAAAAACCGAGAGAGGATTTTGTAGAGGGTCCTACAGGGTGTTGGATCGGAAGATCCATCTTTAGGTGCCACGAAGTTTGAGTAGTCACCGTCGAAGTTGAACGATATTTTGGTCTTAGGGCTCTTAAGGGACTACGCCCGAACGAAGTAGCCGGAAGCAAC
The DNA here is from genome assembly GCA_018340775.1 of Taxus wallichiana var. yunnanensis. Taxonomy (NCBI): domain Eukaryota; kingdom Viridiplantae; phylum Streptophyta; class Pinopsida; order Cupressales; family Taxaceae; genus Taxus; species Taxus wallichiana. Next base: position 688,338,676 of record CM031238.1, on the reverse strand, counting down.
GACCTTGTCGCGCACCAAAAACACCACCTCCTCTAGTGTTCACCTAGCCACCCAGACATGCAGCAAAGATAGTTGGTTTGATGCCACGACCCACCATTTGCAAAATATAGCATTTGACAACCAATCACTGGCTCCAATTGCACTATTTTACGCGTTTGCAAACAATAGGGCAGCGAGAGCACCAAAATGAGAAGGAAAAAAATGAGAGAGAATTTTGTAGAGGGTCCCTACACCAAGGTTTCGGATTAGACAAGTCGTCTCTAGGTGCCATGGAGTCCGAGTAGTCACCCATCGAAGTTGAACGATATTTTGGTCTCAGGGCTCTTAAGGGACGACGCCCGAACAAAGTATCCCAAAAGCAACGACCTTGTCGGGCACCGAAAAACCACCTCCTCTAGCATTCACTGGCCACCTAGATGTCGACATAGTTTGTTCGGTGCCACGACCCCTTTGTTTACAAAATATAGCGTTTAACAACCAATCATTGGCTTCAATTTGCACTATTTCGCGTATTTGCAAATAATAGGCGGTGAGAGCACCGAAATGAGAAGGAAAAAATTGAGAGAGAATTTTGTAGAGGGTCCCTATGCTGAGGTTTTGGATTAGATGAGTCTTCTCTAGGTGCCACGTAGTTCGAGTAGTCACCGTCGAAGTTGAAGCGATATTTTGGTCTCAGGGCTCTTAAGGGACTATGCCCGACGAAGTAGCCCTAAGCAACGACCTTGTCACGCACCGAAACACCACCTCTTCTAATGTTCACTGGCCACTCGGATGTCTTTGGCGTAATTGGTTTGGTGCCACGACCCACCATTTGCAAAATATAGCATTTGACAACCAATCATTGGCTCCAACTGCACTATTTCGCGTGTTTGCAAACAATAGGGCAACGAGAGCACCAAAATGAGAAGGAAAAAAATTGAGAGAGGATTTTGTAGAGGGTCCCTACGTAAAAGTTTGGATCAGATGAGCCATCTCTAGGTGCCATGGAGTCTGAGTAGTCACCCATCGAAGTTGAACGATATTTTTGTCTCAGGGCTCTTAAGGGACTACGCCCGAACGAAGTAGCCGAAGCAACAACCTTGTCGCACACCAAAAACCACCTCCTCTAGCATTCACTTGGCCACCTGGATGTCCCTGGCATAGTAAGTTGGTGCCATGACCCACCGTTTGCAAAATATAGCATTTGACAACCAATCACTGGCTCCAACTGCACTATTTCGCGTTTGCAAACAATAGGGCAGCGAGAGCACTGAAATGAGAAGGAAAAAACTAAGAGAGGATTTTGTAGAGGGTCCCTATGCCGAGGTGTTGGATTAGATGAGCCATCTCTAGGTGCCACGGAGTCGAGTAGTCACCCGTCGAAGTTGAACGATATTTTGGTCTCAGGGCTCTTAAGGGACTACACCGAACGAAGTAGCCGGAAGAAACAACCTTGTTGCGCACTGAAACACCACCTCCTCTAGCATTCACCTGGCCACTTGGATGTGCTAACGTAGTGCTCGGTTGGTGCCATGATCCACTGTTTGTAAAATATAGCATTTGACATCTGGGCCATCGGCTCCAACTGCACTATTTCACGTGTTTGTAAACAATAGGGCAGCGAGAGCACCGAAATGAGAAGGAAAAAACCGAGAGAGGATTTTTTAGAGGGTCCCTACACTGAGGTGTTGGATTAGACAAGCTATCTCTAGGTGCCATGGAGTCCGAGTAATCACCCATCGAAGTTGAACGATATTTTGGTCTCAGGGCTCTTAAGGGACTACGCCTAAACGAAGTAGCCTAAGCAACGACCTTGTCGTACATTGAAACACCACCTCCTCTAGTGTTTACTTGGCCACCCAGATGTATCAAAGCACAGTTGGTTTGGTGCTACAACCCACCATTTGTAAAATATAGCGTTTGAAAACCAATCACTGGCTCCAACTGCACTATTTCGCGTGTTTGCAAACAATAGGGCAACGAGAGCACCGAAATGAGAAGGAAAAAACCGAGAGAGGATTTTGTAAAGGGTCCCTACACTGAGGTTTTAGATTAGAAAAACCATCTCTAGGTGCCATGGAGTCCGAGTAGTCACCCGTCGAAGTTGAACGATATTTTTTTCTCAGGGCTCTTAAGGGACTACACCCGAATGAAGTAGCCTAGAAGCAACGACCTTATCGCGCACCAAAACACTACCTCCTCTAGCGTTCACCTGGCCACCCAGATGTGCCGGTGTAGTTGGTTCGAGTGCCACGATGTCCTAAGGCATGACTTCTCACTCCTTGCCTCCATTCATTTCCTAGGACTCAAAACATTCAATGTCACTTGTTTACCTTCCATCTCTCTTGTTCTCTTTGGACTTGCCTCTGTCCTCTTAGACCTACTTCATCACTATCCTTTCTTTGCTCTCTTGAGCTATGTTGTTGTGGTGATCTCTCTCCATCCTCTGCTACCCCAGCTATGTGCTTACATGCTCATTATTTTTGCATTGTAATAGGATTCTTCATCACAGATCACTAGACACGAATTAGGAGTATAAGTAAATCATCAAACAATTAAGGGAACACATGTGTGAGGACCTTTTATTCATAAGTGCCATCATTTATTGCATGAGATTAATCATCTCTGCCTCAAATTGAAGCAATGTCTCCCATCTGAAACTTCAACCCCCCAGTCCAACAAGCAAGATCAAGCATTCATACTGCAAAGAAGGACATGTGACCATTGGGTGAGCATGATCCTTGAAAAAGGGAACATGATCTATTTCCTGAGATTATCTCTTTGTTTAGATTGTTCTTGGTCATATTTTTGAAAATCAATAGGAATAGAGTTGAGATCAAGAAAGAGAAATTCCATTGGGAAAATAATCTCCCATTTGCGAGTGAGATGAATAATTTTGATTCTCATTCCTTGGTGAGCTCAGGTGTGTTTTCATCTGACTCAGAGAACTTGTATGACATTTTGTCCCATACCATCACCTAGAGGTTTGATGCTCTAAAAGAAGCCATTTCTGATTTTGAATCCCATGAGGAGAATGTATCAAATTTTTGGAAGATCTTGGCACAAGAATGCATGAGCTTGGTACTCCTCTCAGGGAGAATAATTCCACATGAAGAATCTTCAGGATTCAAATTTTAAGAATTGGTTCAGGAAAATATTTGTGACCCTTTCCTTCAATAGTCAATACTTTAGTTCAGCCCTTGTAGAGATCATAGGTTATATCTCTAGAATCCTATGAAGAGTTAAATGAAAAATATTTTAGTCAATGTGGAAATATCAATGCCATTCCTAAGAATTGACTCAACACATTAGAGCATGTGAACATCTTGGAAGATGAGAAAGTTTCATTTGTAGTTTCCAGATTCAACAAGATGGTCTATGGAAAAGCCTCATCATTCAAGATCTTGCGGAGGAAAACATGAGTTGATTCTTCATTAGAGGAGGATTCTTCATGCGATGGGTGGAACCTAAGAATACTAATAAGGGCTTACTGTCAAATTTTTACCCTTTTCAACTTGGGACATCAGAATGCACCACCACATGAAATCTCTCCCTTTCGTCACTTAAGGCTTGTAACATTCTCACTAGGTATTCAATTCCTCAGCACCCCAACTTGATTATGTTGCCCCCTCTCATGAATACTTAACCCCTTCTCACATTATCACCCCTTTAAGTCCCTTTGTCACTTAAGGCTTGTAACCCTACCCTGTCATGCCATGTAACCGAGTTAATCCAGAATGGTCAAGGATGAGTTAGAAGGTGAGTTAGCTAGGTTAATGTTAAGAGGTGAGTATAAACATACACTTAGCCATTTTTTTAATCCCTTTTTAATATTTCCTTTTCCTTCATTGCTGCTAGTATTTAGTTATGCTACTAAATTTTCAAGAAACCCTATTGCAAAAATCACATTTTTGCTCATATCTCCTTCATTTTTGCTCCATTTCCCCTATAATTTTGCCCGTAACTTCTACTCATGAACTCCTTGAAGATGATCTAAAAATATTTTCCATTGGTACCCTAATTTTTTATAGCATCCCATTTAAAATTTCAGAGAAAAAACTTTCCTTTTTAGATCCTTGCAATTCTAGAGATCGAAAACACTTGAAATTTGAAGCAGGAAACCATATGAAAATACCTAATCTAATGAAAAAATTTCATCTCAATCCAAATACAAGAAGACATGATTAAATATTTAAATCAAACATGTACATATCACAGAACTAATTTAAATGGTTATGAAAACATACATAGAAGGATATCATACATGCAATGAAATCAAATCAAACATATATAGTTCAGATTTATCGTTATGAAAACCAACACACATGGATATATAAGAATCAAACAAAGTGTGCTCCAGATGCACGTCTCTGAAAATATATACATAAGTTCATAATGTATGTGTACATCTCGAACTAAGTGTGTCATAATGTACATATGGGACCACATGCGGTCGCAAAAGGCTATATATATACAATGGACTATATGAAGAAACATGTTCACTAGGACCAGATGGCCCATATATATATCTATGTACATCTAGGTGGACTATGAATCTACTCATGAAACATCTTCCCTCTCTTCGCCCTGCTAGAAGTAGCACGTCCACGACCTGGGGATGTAGTGGAGGGAGATGCCACTACGGATTTCATCCGTGTGGTCCTAGGTGTCTCTAAGCATGCCTACAACCTAACACGAACATTCATTAACAACAAGTTTTAAAACCCAAAATTTTAAAATACATTCAAAATTTAGAAACTTGTACCATTTAGTTAAAATGCATGTGAAATCTTACCGCAATGTCATGATCCCTATCAATTTGTTGTTGACGCATTGCATGGACAACAATAGACTCTGAGGGTAAGCTACATCAAATAATTAATTTTCAAATTAAATATTTCACATATACATACAAAATTTGATATTGTAGATTTAAGTAATAAGAAATAATGAACCTCCAAAATTTAACAAATTTGAAAAATTATACCTCGGTTAGTGGATCTGCGAGATGTTATGGCAAGATATCTACAATGACCTCCACCATGATCTGCATATATGGAGGAGTCTCTCTACAGTAGTCATAAGCTATACAAAAATATGTACAAATCAATATTAAAATCTACACATTTGTGCACCACATAACAGAGGTCGAAAGCATGTAATCCACGTGAACTTCTAGTAATTAGCAACAAAGTGTAAAGATATTTACTAACCTGCGTAAAACTCATGTGAGGCGTGCCAGTAGCCTCAGTTCCTTGAGAAGATGATGACCCACCAGGCTCCTGTGTATAAAAGAGAAACATATTAATATGTATAACATACACGTGAAACATTATAAAAATAATCTAGTGCAATCAAATGAAATTAAAAATGTAAGTTTGTACAACTTGAAACTTACGTTTGAAACACGCCAGTGCATAGTTTAGAAGATGTCGACGCCGGATGTTTCCTTCACCGGCTCTTGCTATTTAAAATAAAATAAAAAAATAGTTTTTACATGTATGTACATGACGTATAATCAAATACATACATACATACATACATACATACATATATATACCAACAAATGATGTCTCGCTCGCAGTGCATACGACACCATATGATCCACAGTGGTGTGGTGCGTTAGAACTGGTGCCTCCACCAACATCACCAGATGCAATTTGGTCATTATCTTTGGTCGAGTGTCAGTGAGCTCCTCAATGCATGCAATGTATCAATCTCCACAACCTCCTTCACTGTAGGAGGGATAACTGAAGGCAGTGGGGGTTTTGGGGCATGGGGGATCCTAGGTTGACCTATGCGTGCACTAGGTCTACTCTGTGTAGAGCCACCTCCTCGACCAAAAAATTCAGAAAAGTCAAAATAATTCGGGACCTCATTGAGCACGAACTCACAATATAATTTCTTCAAAAAATAAAGAGGAACCTCATTGTTGTTGCATGGTGGATAATCAAAAACCATCCACCATCGATCCCAAAAATTGTTTTTGATTCAGTCATCATGGCACCAATGGATTGGGAACCGTTTGTAAGTAATGGGGGGCATTGGTTCTAGGGTCGGTAAATAATGCACAAATGAGGTATTTTCAATTTTTTTGTCTTTTACGGCCGCATGGGATAGTTTATCCGCATACCACCACCTACAGTCACCTCTAAAGGTATTCCATCTATGTATTTGGTTGGTTGCAGACTTGACTTCACCAATCAATGTTTGCAATGTATTGGCTAAAGTCATGCGGGATGGATTTGTAGCATGATTTTGTCTTATAGTCTGAATTAGGTTCTCAATGACAATTTTATTTTCTCGAGATTCTTCCAATGATATTATCTTGTGTTCCTGTTGGCTCAGTGGGGACAGAAGGAGCCACAGGAGGCGGATCTATGTTTGGAGGAGGGTTTTGAGGAATGTTCGGAGGGTTTTGAGGAATGTTCGGTGGGTTTTGAGGAATTTTTGACGGTTTGCACGATTTCGAGCTTGCCAACCAACTGATAAAACAAGAAAATTGTATACATAAACAAACATTTCAAAAAACCCATGAAAATGCAAAAAAAACCTAAAATGCAAAAAAATGATTAAAATCGGGGGCTTACCTCCTCGTCTTGGTGGCATGGTTGAATCTATTGCTATCCAGAAGTCGATGAGCAATTTTGAGGTGGTATTCAAAGCTCGAGTGAAAAACGTCTAGGAAAAATCACGGTTTGAAATGAAAAATGGGGAAAATAAGGAGTCACGGGACTACTAATTTTTGTCTCAAAGTTCGCGATTGCGGTTTATAACCACGCTCATGGTTCTAAACCGTGATCATGGTTTTAGGTTCGATAATTGCGACACGGAATTTAGGAACCGTGATCGCGATTCTGAATTTTGGGTTTTTATGTCCACGAAATTGTCCACCAACCGTGCACTTACCCTTATATTATCTTAGATAATATAATCACTCACATTATTCTATGTTCACACTACGCTATGAATATTCCTAACAATACAAATAAGATGAATAAAAATGCTAAAGGTATGAACTTCAACAATAAAAAGAAGAATAAAAATCAGAATCAAAATAAAAACCAAGCAAACAATCTTGAGCAAACTATTGCTCTTTATAATGCACTCTCAACATAAAATGACAATGAATAGATCCTAGATAGTGGTACTTCTAGGCATATGACTTCAATGCATGGAATACTCTCAAATGTTGTAGAATGCCATGATAATAAATATTTGAAAGATAATTTTTCATTCAATATGAAAGTTGTGGAAATGTAAAATTATAAATTGGTTCAATTAAAAATGTTTTATTTCTTCCTAACTTAAAAAAGAACCTGTTATCTTGCTCACAACTAACTAAATAAAATTGTAGAGTTGTGTTATTGCAAAATAAATGGTACGTGAAAAATGATCTTGGTAAAATTATTTCTTTTGGTATACAAAAATGGTTTATACATCTTTGATGGATTTATGTCTAAAATCTATTTTTTTCTTCTTCTAAAAATGATGTTCAACTTTGGCATGAAAGGCTAGGACATGTGAATTTTAATATTTTGTATGAAATGTCCCATCTAAACCTTGTGATAAGTCTCCCTAAGATGAAATCAAACCATGGATTTTATGAAAGTTACTTGCATGGTAAGAAACATATTGAACCATTTCAAAAACATCACAAGTCTAATTCCTCTCACTTACTTGAGCTAATCCATAATGATGTAGAAGGTCCTTTAGAAGTCCCCTCTCTTAGTAGAGCCTTGTATGTTGTAAGTTTTATTGATGAATTTTCTAGAATGGCTTGGTCATACTACATTAAGAGAAATTCCAATGTTATGTTTAAGTTTCAAGAGTTTAAATCCTTAGTCGAAAACATGGCCAATCTAAAAATTAAAAGAATCATAAGCTGGTAATGGGGTTGTTAGTGCAGAATCACGGCACCCCGAATGTCTACAACCGAGATAGGTGAGACTCTCGGTGTGATTGCACAACATGGATAATCTCTCAAGGTGTGGGACCTTGCGAGTTGGGATAGCTCTTCGGATTGAGGCGGTTCCTATCCCTCTATTTTGGTGTACACAAACAAATTGTAGAGGATCTATTCTAAGTCTATTCTATCTACCAAGGAGACAGGGTTAGAGAGATGCAAGAAAATAAACCTAAGCTAAAGAGGTGATGCACCAAAGGAATGTTAGACACTCATTTTCAGTTTAACACAGACCACGAAATGCAATACAAACACTATGCACAGATGACCAAATTGTAATAAGAGATTAGAGAGACAATAACGAATACATGAGAGGGTCGAGAATCATCCACAGAACATATATATTATTGCTCAGGAGTCGATACAATATATTGTAGTAGCCAAGAAGCAAAACTTGCATTACAACCTGAAGGAGAGGTTAGAAAAGCTCCACAAATCCTTTTGTGAACAAAAGAAGAAGGGAGGGCGCAAAATAGAAATGTCCAACCTTTTACAATGAGCCCTGACCCTTCTTTTATAGATTCAACACAAAGGGAAGAAGGAGAGAGAAGCGGGAAAACTAGTTCAAAGCTCAACCACCATCATCAATGCCTCCTGAAAATCCACCCCAAATTTGTCATGTCTACATCAATTACTTGTTCGACGCCTCGAAGGAGGAGGAATGACGGATCAAATCAAATCCGATTTGGTTGTTGGGGAAAATAGATCTTGTATTAATGGCATGAAGATGTTTCTTCATTTTTCCCCACCTAACCTCTCCAAAATTAAAGTTTTAGATCTCCATGGCGTAGACGAGGCCGAGATATTTCCAATGGTTCCAGATTTGTCATATTTCGAGCCTTCGAGTCAAAAGATATGCCCATTTGAAATTTGAATTGGGTCCATACAAAATGGTGGGAACCAACTACCAAAACGGGCCCCTTTTTGAAACTGGACACGTGGAGGGTTGGCGCATGTATAAGGGTAGCCTTTGTATTTTGCTTTTGAAGTTGCGTTGGGATGACACATGGCTTCTTCCGCGGCTCACTCAGTTTCTTCATGTTTTGGCTAAGTCTTTTGCTTGATGGGGTCATATATCTGATTGGGGACATGCGGAGGCTTGATGCTTGTTTGGAAACCTTCCCCCAATTTTAATCTTGAATTAGCACCGTGTTGACACTTGGCACCCTCCGCTGGCCTATCTCTACTTTGACTATTCAACCCCAACCCTGTCCCTTTATGAAACTAGACATGTGGAGGCTCCACGCTCATTTAGAAACCCGCTTAGGATTTTTCCTTTGAAGGAGCATTGGGTTGACATGTGGAATCCTACACAGGCTCTTAGAATTTTTAATGACCACTCCTACTTTTTCGGCCCTGAATACATGGTGAGATGGTGCTCATTTGGGAATCACCATTTGGGCCATGCCTTGAAATTGCATTGATGCAACACGTGGCGCCGTTTGTTGGCTCTCTATACTTTGTTGATTTTGGGCCTTCTTTTACCCACTTTTTAACTTAGACTACGTGGTGAACCTGTGCTCATTTGGATCTCTACTTTTGGATTTACATTTGGAGACACACCGAGCTAACGTGTGGTAGCTTCCACTAACAACTTTTATACTTAGTCATTTTAGGCCCACCCCGTCTGCTTTTTGACTTTTAGCTATTAACTCTGTCCCTCTTTGGGCTTGGGACACATGGGGGCTTGGCACTTGTTTGAGTCTCCCTTTTTGGATTCAATCTTTGGAGGTGTGCCATTTGGACACTTGGTAGCATCTCGTTGTCTCCTCCATACTTAGTCATTTTTGGGCTTGTTCTGAACTATTTCCAAGCCCGAAGACTTGAACCTTCGCCGTTTCTTCTCCTTTGAGCCTCTAGTTTCTTTGACATTGTCTTCTCCTTCCCCGACCCTGTTATTCCATTTTAGAGCTTGCCTATAACTTGTTTGTTAGATTTGAAGCATGGGTTCATTCAACAGAGATATTTTTTTGAATTTCTTCTTGCATGGGGTCGTTTGATCTTTCGCAGGCCCTGCCACTCCATTGTAGAGTCCCTTTGTTGCTTGATTGTAGGATTTGAACGTGATTTCTCTAGTTTCTTTTGTGTGGGGTCATGGCTAACCAATTTTACAGGGGGAAAAATATGGATAACAATTTAGCGACTCATAGGGGCATCTTTACGCTAGATGAAGGGACCAGTAGCCTTGAAGCATCCATTGGGCATGGAGTCAAGAATGATGGCCTGATACTGATCCTACCTCTGATCCACTAACTTGACCATTTGCACTCTCAATTTTCATAAGAAATCTTGAAACAAGGCTTCTGAGAGTAGAAAATTGTTTTGACTCGAGGCTTTCATCTGTCCCTGAATGGAGTGTTTGGAGACGACTTTAGTTGCTTTGCATTTGTTTTATTTTGAAATTTGCAATTGTTACAGGAAACTATGGGTCTTCTTCCATGAATACTAAAAGGGATAGCACGTTCACTTAGAGGCACGTTGAACTATCTACCGATGCAACCTTGAGTAATAAAGAACCAAAGTGCCACAACACTAGGGAAATAATAACTACACTACAACAAAACAATGTGCATACACACTTAGGGAAACTAAAATCCTATGCTAATATTTACAGGGGTAGAAACTTCCCACTCAGTAGAAATGTTTGAGATGGATCATATTCTTTGGGATTTGTAATTCTTTTCCATCCAATTTAGCTAGCAAGAAAACATTGCTATTCTTGCACTCTGTGATCATGTAAGGGCCACTCTAGATGACATCAAATTTGGAGTGTTTTCCTGGCTTTGCCCGATATGCATCCCACTTTAGGACTAAGTCCCCTTCCTGAAAGGTCATCATCCTTACCTTCTTGTTAAAACTATTTTTTATTAATGTCCGATCCTTTTCCATGACTTGCATTGCATGATCTCTTGCATCTCCTACCTCCATCAGCTCTGCATACCTGATTGCCATGGGTTCAAACTCAGCTAGCTCTAACTGTTTCATGAGTTCCAAAGTGGGTAACTCCATTGAGATGGGAAATACTGCCTCTTTTCCATATACAAGCTTGTATGGTGAGCTACCTGTGGACCTCTTTGATGTGATCCTATCAGCCCATAGAGCTGATTTGAGCCTTGTATGCCAAGTCCTATGATTTTCATCAAGAGTCTTACTGATAATCCTTAATAGGTTCTTATTTGTGGATTCGCTTGGCCATTACTCGAGGGTAATAATTTGATGAGGTCTTTGAGATACACACCATTCTTAAGCGCCCATTCGGTGATCCTTGTACTAAGGAATGCGAGATGCATTATCGATATAATAGTGGTAGGGAATCCAAACTTGGTGACTATTCCTTCATATAAATCAAAGATGTTGGATTCATGTGCTTCTTTTAGTGCCATTGCTTGATCCACTTGGTGAAATAGTGCATTGCGATAAGCATGCACTTGTGGCCTTAGCTTGAGTTTGGGTTAATCACCCCAATGAAGTGTAGTCCCCATCGCATGAATGGATGATTCACTTTGAAATGGGATGAAAGGAAGGGTTGCTAGCTTCTCCTTTCCTGTGAAGAATGCACATTTTTTACACTTCTTGACCCATGAGTAGCAGTCCCTGAACACTGTAGACCAATAATAACCAATTTTCATGATCTTGAGAGCTGTTACTCGAGGGGAAAAGTGACCTCCTGCTTCTCCATCATGGAGTTTATGCAACACTCTCTCAATTTGCTTTGTCTCAATACATCAGAATACAATACCATTGATATCCTTCTTAAACAAGTCACCACCAACAAGCACATATGGGATAGCTTGTAGTCTGGCGTATATTCTCTTTTCCTTGTTCCACTATGGGGGGCATAGACTTGTTTGAAGGTAATGCACCAAATCTTGGGTCCAACATGGAGTAGGTGCATCATTAGCTGATTGTTCTTGATCATTCTGTAGAAATAGGACAACCTCCTTTTTACCCACTAACTCAACCTGTTGCTTGGAGGCTAGTTGTTCACACAGTCCCTTGCCTCTAACCAGTTTGGTCACCTAGATCTCAATGTCATATTCCATTACCTGAGTGATCCAACCTACCCTCTTCTCATTCATATCCTTATTTGAAAGGAAGTACTTAACACCAACATGAGATACTAGCAGTTGAATCTTGTTATTTGAGACCAAGTGTCTGAACTTCTTTAAGCTCTTAATAACAGTAAGGACCTATTTTTCAATGAAAGATTATTTTACCTCATAGTCCTCCAAGATCTGACTGTAGAAAGCTATGGGTTTCTCTGAACCTTTGCTGTTGGGATGGACCAAGATGGCTGAGATGGTGTCTGACCCTCCAAGAGCATATAACATGAAGTCCTTTTGAGAAGTGCGGGTTAATGAGAGTTGGGGTTTATGATATTGCGATCTTGATGGCCTCAAAAATATCTTTGCCTTCTTCTATCCATTTAAATGCAAGACTCTTCTTTAACATCATTGTTAAAGGCTTCACAAGAGTAGCAAAATCAGGTACAAACCTGTGAACAAATTTTATCCTCCCCAAGAAGCTTTGGAGAGACTTTTTATGTTGTGGAAATGGAAGTGTCTAGATGACTTCAACCCTTTTAGGGTCAATTGTCAATCCATTTCTTGAGAAAATGTGGCCCAACAATTTCCCTTCATGAGCCAGGAACACACACTTTTTTGGGTTTAATGAGACCCCAAACCTTCTACATCTCTGGAATACCTGTCTAAGGTGAAAGAGATGGTCTACAAAATTCTTGGAGAAGATAGTGATGTCATCAAGATACACTAGGACTATGTTGTTAATTAAGCCTTTGAATGCCATGTCCATAGCTCGCTGAAATGTTGCTCTAGCATTTGATAGTCCAAATGGCATCTTCTTATAAGCATAGGTTCCCCATTTGGTGGTGAAGGCTATCTTGAATTGATCTTCCTCTTTCACCATTATCTGGTTATAACCTGAGTATCCATCCAATAATGAAAACCTCTCAGAACCAGCTACAACTTGTAAGATATGTTCCATTGATGGGAGTGGGTAGTGATCCTTAAGTGATGCTCTGTTCAGATCATGAAAGTCCACACATAGCCTGATTTCTCCATTTTTCTTCCTCATAGGCACCAAGTTAGCAACCCAACTCGAATGCTTGATAGGAAAGATGATATTGGCCTCAATTAGCTTGTTCAATTATTTTCTCATGAGAGGCTCAATGTGGGGATTTATTGGCCTTTGCTTATATCTGAAAGGCTTGGCTCCTAGATCTAGCTCAATGGTGTTACGTGCGACTTTGGGTTGAAACCTCTTAAATATGTATAATTCCAGGTAAAGACATCTAGGAACTCTTGTGAGTTGAAAAAAATTCAGATTTTTCTTGTTGAGTGCTTACCTTGCCAATCTGCAATGTTTTGCCTTCTTCTATAAAAATGGGTTCTGAATCTTCACCCTTTACCTCGCATATTTGCTTTCTCCTTTCGGAATTAGTCGTTTGGGTTGAAGATTGATTCCAAAGTGACAAGACCCCTTGGTAGTTTTTGGTCCTCAAGCGCACCACTTGATCACAATATTGCTGCTCTAATCTGTCTTGATTCCTGGAGGAGAAATCAGCTTCTTCTTGTAGAAAGTTGACAATTTATTGATTATTTTAAAAAACTTGCCAACTTATGTTGTTGTCTGGGACAACTGGCCTTACAACCAACTTGATATGGGGCTAATGCTTATCATTCTTAATACTCTCCACAATGTCAAATGCTGCCCCAACTGAGGCTAGGTTGTCTGCTGCTTCATTCTTCTTCCTTGGGATGGACTTGATGTTGAATGCCTCAAAATCCTTAATGAGGTCCCATACCCGAGTTCTTGTAATTCTTTAACATGTCATTCTTGGAATCATTTTGTCCTCGGACACGATTAGCAACTAGTTCACTATTGCCAAATAATTTCAAGTTCTTGATTCCTCATTTCCTTTCCCAATGCAGTCCATGAACCAAAGCCTCATATTTTATTGTATTGTTTGAACATGCAAATTGGAAATGGAAAGCTGAGTAGTATTTCATACCTTGGGGTGACATAATAATAGCTCCTCCTCCGGCTCCTTGCCTACTTCTTGAGCCATCAAATAAAAATTGCCATACTTCATTTTCATCTTTATGTTATGACTTAATGATGTCGGGAGCAGGTGATTCTCCTCATGCAAACATTAGAATCCTAGCTCAGATTCCCCATCTCTTTATAAGGGTCAAAAGAATGCCTCTCATTCACCCATTTGTCGAGAGTCAAGTGCGGGATACAACCCACCTTGGTATATACTTTCACAAGTGCTTAGGAGGTCCTCCTAATCAAAGGTGAACAATCGGCATTGATTGGGTTGGGTACATAAGATTAAATGTGGTAATCTTTTATGGGCTCGAGATATGATTATGGCCTTATCTCAACACCTTGTTCTAAAGAGCATGTGTGACCAATCAACAGACGAGTAGCCTCCAATTTTGGCGGTGAAGTCCTGGACAAACACAATGCAAAATGTGGTGGCAAGTCTACGACGATATGTTTTGCAATATAGTCACATTGGGGTAGGCATGCTATGTGAGGCTCAAATATTTGATGACTCAAAGCAGTTCTCACTCTTTGTCCCATCCAATTGCGGTACCCCTCTAGAGATGAATTTGTATTGAAGACCCAGTTGATCGACTATTTGTTTTGGCATTACAGAACTACTTTCCCCGAATCAATCATGCAATTATGTACCAATTTGTCCCCAATGATCAATGAAACATAGAATGGAGGAGGATTCAGATTCTTACCTTGTTGTCCTCCATGATTTCCCCCAGTCTGGGCTGCATTGGAAAACACTTTCTCTTGCTGGCTAGGGGGCCTATTTGAGCTTGACCAATTGGCCATGGTAGTCTGCAACAGATCCCTCTGTCTGGAATGGCCAGTGACTCCCATAGTGAAATGTTCACATTTGTCTTCTTCATTTTCTCAATGATATTAAATGAGCTATCCTTCTACTACCCCTTTCCTGACACACTTTTCTCTTGCACATGGGTTGTTCAATTGGTGCACGAGTGGATTTGGAAGGTGGTTTGGAATAACTCTACATATTGGGAGTTACATTTTGAGTGGTAATACCTTGTGGAGTAATGGAGGATTGAGGATTACACGATTTTGGGGATTGTCCTTCTCCAATATTTCTCTTCTTGGACTGTGCATTGACAACTACACTTTGAGAAGGGGCTTGATTCATTCCATAGAAGTCTTCAACTTACCAATTAACAAGCATAGTTTCACTTGGAGATGCCTCTTGCTGAGCTCCTTTCTTCTGATTTTCTTCTTGGCTAGACTATTGTGACACACCAGTGTTCTATACCATCAAGGCTTGGTTTAGTGCACCATTGAAGCACATTGATTGATTATGTGGCTGATTGGATGAGAAACACCAATCATATTCTTGTGCCATGTTGTTTTGTGCTAGAACCAATGCCCTTGATATTGAAGTTGTGTTTGGATCATATGACCTGAAAGGTCTAGTAGCTTGAGGTTGTCCTTGGTTTTGATTCTTATTTATAGCTGTCTTTGGTGGCCTATTTTGCTGATATGGGGGTCTAGCTTGATACTGAGCTTGAGGCTGATATGGCCTAGAACTCTAGGCTTGTTTCCTCTTGATAGTTACTAACTCATTCCCTAGGTTCTGCAACTATTTCATAACTTCTTGAAGCTCTTTTGAGGTGTTATAGGATGAGGTGGAGGCTTCAAGCTGAACTTTGATTCCTAGGAGTAGGTATAGGAGCTAATGTGGGTGTCTGGATAGTGCTTGGATCTCCTAGTTCTGGGTATAGAGGCATAGGTGGCCTAGGAGCAAGTTTTCCAACCTGAATTAGATAATTTTCAGCTCCTATGGAAATTCTATAAGCTGCAGGTAAGGTTGTGCCTCCCATTGATTGAATCATTAAAGAAATATAAAAATTTAGAGCTGTAAGAAAGTATAAGAAAGCACCTTCTTACGTGGGGTTTACACCAATGGAACCTGTCCCAAGTCCTTTAGAATCTTAAGTTGAAATCTGTCAACTTTTCATTAGGGACCATCTTGATGGTTGTCAAATGTTTTAATAAGGACAAGTTATCCCCATTTTCTCCAAACTGGTCATGGAGAGGTTAACACAAATGGTCCTAAGTTTGAATAGAGCATCTCTGTTAGACTCTGAACCATTGTGAAGATTTACCCTTGAGTGAAGAGGCTAGAAAATTGACTACAATGTCCATCTCAATGATCTCATGGATTGCATAGACATTCACAATGTCTTGAATGTGGTTATTAGGAGAAGTCTCGTTCTCTTTAGTGAAATATGGGATGCTTTTTAATGTTGCCATTGGGACTAGATTTTGTACATTAAGAGCGAGTGGGATGCTACTAGTGAAATTGACATAAGGATTTGGTTGTGCCATCCTGATCGGCCTGAGAACCCTCATTGATTGAAAGAATGACCTATTAGGAGGAGGTGTTGACAAGGTTGTGTTTGGTGGAGATGATGACCTCTGGGCTCTTCTCCCCCTTCTCCTTCTGTCTGGAGACAAGTGCATGTGGACAAATAGTCCCTCTTCTCTAGTTCTTGACCTTGTTTGTATTCTTCTCATGAACTTGGCAAGCTTGGACTGCTAAAACTAGTGGATTATGTCCCTTTTAGAGTCACTAGATGTGCAGTTTCAAAGCTTCTTAAAAGCTAAAATCATAGCAAGTGCACATCAATCTTACTACAATAAAGATGGAGACTTCTTGGTCCCACCAGGCATGCCAAAACTATTAGTGCAGAATCACAACACCCCTAAATTTCTGCAACTAGATGGGCTAAGACTCTCAGTGTAATTGCAAAACATGGAGCATATCTCAAGGTGTGGGACCTTGCGAGTTGAGAGAGCTCTCTGGATTGAGGCCAGTTCCTATCCCTCTGTTTAGGTGTACACAAAAAAATTGTAGAGGATCTATTCTAAGTCTATTCTATCTACCAAGGAGACAGGGTTAGAGAGATGTAAGAAAATAAACCTAAGCTAATGAGGTGATACACCAAATGAGTGTTATGCGCTCGTTTTGCGGTTTGAAACAGAGACCACAAAATGCAATACAAACACTATGTATAGATGACAAAATCACAATAAGAGATCAGAGAGACAATAACGAATACATGAGAGGGTCGAGAAACATCCACAAACATATATAATATTACTTAGGAGCCGATACAATATACTACAGTAGATAAGAAGAAAAAATTGCATTACAACTGAAGGAGAGGTTAGAAAAGCTCCACAAATCATACGTAAACAAAAGAAGAAGGGAAAGCACAAAACAGAAATGTCCAACCTTTTGCAATGAGCCCCGACCCTTATTTTATAGATTCAACACAAAAGGAAGAAGGAGAGAGAAGCGGGAAAACTAGTTCAAAGCTCGACCACCATCATCAATGCCTTATGCAAATCCACCCCAAATCTGTCATGTCTACATCAATTGCTTGTTTGACGCCTCGAAGGAGGAGGAACGATGGATAGATCAAATCCGATTTGGTTGTTGGGGGAAAATAGATCCTATATTAATAGCATGAAGATGTTTCTTCATTTTCCCCACATAACCTCTCCAAAATTAAAGTTTCAGATCTCCATGGTGTAGAAGCCGAGATCTTTCCAACAAGTGCAGATTTGTTGAATTTTGAGCATTGAGTCAAAAGATATGCCTATTTGAAATTTGAATCGAGTCCATACAAAATGGCGAGAACTAGCTACCAAAACAAGCCCCTCTTTGAAACCGAACACGTGGAGGGCTAGCACATGTATGAGGGAAGCCTTTGTATTTTTCTTTTGAAGTTGCACCAGGACTAACATGTGGCTTCTTCCGTGGCTCGCTTAGTTTCTTCATGTTTTGGCTAAGTCTTTTGCTTGGTGGGGTCATATATCTGACCAGGGGACATGTGGAGGCTTGACACTTGTTTATAAACCTTACCCCAATTTTAATCTTAAATTAGCGCCATGCGACACTTGGCACCCTCTCTGCTGGCCTGTCTCTGCTTTAGCTATTCAACCCCGACCCTGTCCCTTTATGAAATTGGACACGTGGAGGTTCTGCGCTCATTTAGAAACCCACTCAGGATTTTGGCTTTGAAGGAGTGTTGGGTTGAAAAGTGGAATCCTCCGTAGGATCTTGGAATTTTCAACGGCTGCTCCTAATTTTTGGGCCTTGAATACGTGGTGAGATGGTGCTCATTTGGGAATCACCTTTTGGGTCGCACCTTGAAATTGCATTGATGCAACATGTGGCGCCGTCTGCTGGCTCTCTATACTTAGTCAATTTTAGGCCTACTCTGTCCCACTTTTTAACTTGGACTATGTGGCGAACTTGTGCTCATTTGGATCTCCACTTTTGGATTTACCTTTGGAGACACTGATTGAGCTAACACGTGGTAACTTCCACTAACACCTTTTATACTTAGTCATTTTAGGCACCTTTCTGTCCACTTTTTTGACTTTTAGCTGTTGGCTCTACCCCTCTTCGGGCCTAGGACACGTGGGGGAGACAATTTTTGAATCTCCCTTTTGGATTCAATCTTTGGAGGTGCACCGTTTAGAAAATTGGCGGCGTCATTGTCTCCTCCATACTTAGTCATTTTTGGGCACGTTCGAACTATTTCCAAGCATGAAGACTTCAAACCTTCACCATTCCTTATCCTTTGAGCCTCTGGCTTCTTTGACACTTTATTCTCCTTCCTCGACCCTGCTATTCCATTTTAGAGCTTTCCTGCAACCTATTTGCTGGATTTGAAGCATGGGTTCGTTCGATGGAGCTATTTTTCAAATTTCTTCTTACACGGGGTCATTTGATATTTCACAAGCCCTGCCACTCCATTGTAGAATCCTTCCATTGCCTGATTATAGGATTTGAATGTGATTTCTCTAGTTTCTTTTGTGCGGGGTCATTCTCGACCAATTTTACCCAGGGGGAAAAATATGGATAATAGGGGTGAATATGTAAATAATTTTTTGATGATTTTTGTGTGTCATGTGGAATTCAACGAGAGTTAACAACTCCTATTCTCCAAAACCTAATGAAATTACAGAAAGAAAGAATATGACCATAATACAAATGGCTAAGACTATGTTTCATGCATCTAATATGCCTAAGTTTCATGAGTGAAGCCATGAACATTGTTGTCCACATTCTAAATAAGGTTCCCACTAAATCCTTGCATCAAAATACACCTCATGAAGTATGGACCAAACAAAAACCTGATATCTCTCATTTAAAGATATTTAGTAGTCATGCTTCCCTCTTCATTCCTAAAGCTAAATGAAAGAAACTTGATCCTACCTCCTACTCTTGCATCTTTGTTGGGTATGACGGTCACACAAAAGTATTAAGAGTATATGATCCATTCAAACATGAGATTGTAGAAAATATGAATGTTCATGTTCTTGATAAAACATTTTTGAAACTTCCTCTCTTCCCTCCTCTATTTCCCTTAAGTATGAAACCCTTAACCCTTCTCTAAAAATTATTGAAACATAATTTCAAGAGGATGAGCATCCTTCTTTAGATATGATGGATGTGGATATTGAGGGGAGTTTTCTCAATTTGTGTCTCAGTCTAGAATTCCTAAATGGGATCAAAATCTAGTTTCTAATTCTCAACCTAATAATCTAAGGAAGATGAAACATAATCAACATAATTATCATGCCTTGTCAACTTTGTATGAGGTTGAACCTCAATACTTTGAAAAATCAAACCTAGATGAAAAGTGGATTAAAACTATGAAAGTTGAATATAATGCTCTAATGAAAAATAAAAAATGGGAATTAGTCCTTCTTCCTCCTAAAATAAACATTGTAGGATTGAGATGGATGTATAAAATAAAATATAAGTATGTTGGTAAGATATTCAAGTTCAATTGATTAATTATACTTCCACTTCGATTATCTCGTATGGCGAAAGTATGCAAAAGTGCGAAAAGTAGCGGAAGAGGGTTTAAGAGGGAAGGCTTATTCGAGGTGGTAGTTTTCAAGTGAAAAAATAAATGATGTCCCATGAGTGGGTGGTAATATTCGGAAGGAGTGTTTGGATGATAGATCATGTGGTTTAGGTATAGCGGAGGATAGAAGGTACGGGTTTTGCAGGAAGCTCGATATCCCATAAGGATGGTGGAATTCTCTTGTTTGGTGCGAATGTGATCCCTGCGGGGAGGAAAAAGGAGGATTGAAATTTGAGGCAGGATTGTGAGGCTCGTGATGGAAATAAGAAGGTCAAAGGCATGTCCCCTGAGACGAGATTATGGTTCTTTCGAAGAAGTTGATGTCGGGTGAAATTCTAGTTCGGAGAGGTCGGTCTAGGATGGTGGATTTTCTTTGGAAGAATCGGTGGATCGGAGAAGGTTTTGGCGTTGATTTCTCTAGGGGAAGTAGAACTAAAAGTTTCCAAAGCGGTTAAAATGGTTGAAGTAGGATCTGACTTTGGAAGAAATTTTGAAATAATGGGTAATAGATTGATAAACAAATTTATTGGTATTTGGCCTTCGAAGGATGAGCTCTGGAACTAGATTGATAAGAATTGGGATTCTTTGTGAGTGCCACGGCTAGAGATTTCTAACTAAATGTTTTCCCGGGTTTTTTCGACGAGTATGGAAGATAAGGAAAAAGTATTTTTTGTGGCCCTTGGTTTTTCAAAAATGTGGGGCTCTATCTGAGGCCATGGTCCCCTCTCTTCAACTCGGAAGAGGAACTGGTTTGAAAAGTCCCATTGTGGGTTAGGATTTACAAGATTCCTCCTAAATTATGGGGCCAAGAGACTTTAAGAGTGATTGTAGATGCCTTAGGAGAGCCAATAAACTGATGAAAAGAGATGAAATTTGTGACCTTTTCTTCTTATGCTCAAATTTGTATTAAAATTGATCTCACCAAACCCTTAGTTCAGGCTATTAGAATTAACACTCTTATGGACATTTGGTTTCAACTAGTTAATTATGAATGCTTACTTTGTTCAAGTGTTTCAGATGGAGAGAAATTGGTCATAAAATGAATAAGTTCCCTTCGTTGGCTAATAAGTTGGGAATAGTTGTTTGGTAAAGGAGCCCCCCAAAGAAGGCTGGTGAGTTAAGGAGGTTGGTGGTTCGGTTTGAGAAAAGATGGTGGAATGTGCAAAGATGGTTATTCCAAATAATGGGGATGTTCCTAAAAAGGAGGAGTTGGTTTCTCCCCCTGGGTTTGGCTTTGGAAGCTCATGTTGGGGAAATCTTGGCAAAAAATGAAGTTGACTCTATCTTCAATCAAGGTAAGGAGGTCCCTCTGGATGACCCCTTAGAGCAGGAGGATTTGGAAATTTTAATGGAAGCCTTCAACTGTGAAAATAGTCGAGAATTTGAAGTCTTCACGAGAAGAAAGATCTTGGTACTTCGAATAGGAGTGATCAATGCTTGATTACAATAAGGATAATGAGACCTCTCTAGGTGTGATCAAGTCAGTTCTAGAATTAGTTTTGAAAGATGTTGACATAAACAAGAAGGGATTGGTGGCCATGTTGTAGAAATAAGAAAGCTTAGCCTCTTCCCAGTCTAGACCTCATCCGGATACAAGTTGTGAAAAATCAGCTAGGTGTCGATCCAATGCTCAAAACTCAGTTAGAATCCAAATTGAATATTGACATTGGAAGCCAAAGCACCTTAGAGGATTTTGTGACTGGTGGAAGGGACTCCCCTTCCACGCGTGAGCCATGAAGCTCATAAGTTGGAATGTTAGAGGATTAAAATCCTCTGACAAAGGCCATAAGGTGAAGTGGCTAAGAGAAATGGATTCCCAGATTTTCTTTTGTTGCAGGAAACTAAATTATGAAGGATGATGTAGGAGTCTAGAAAAAGTCGGCTTAATTACAAGGTGGTATTGGTGGAAGCGGAAGGTAGCTCGGTGGGATGGAAATAACTTAGAATCCTTACAGATTTCAATTCTTTCCTTTGGAAAAATGTAAGTAGTTCATAGCTCTTAAGCTATGTCTGGATTTAAGGTATAGTGAAAATTTTGTGCTAGTTAATGTTTATGGTCTAATGTTATTGGAGGAGAAAAAAGAAATTTGCTGGTGTGCTTTAAGAATATTATTGAAAGATGATGAGAGAAAGAAAATTTTGGGAGGGGACTTTAATGAGATTCTAATCTGAAGGAAAGAAAAGGTGGGAAGAAACTCTTTCCTCTGAGTTCTAGTGATTTCAAATATTTCTGCAGTGAAATGGCCCTGATTGATGTTGAGCCTAAATATGGTGGGTTTACTTGGAATAATATACTAACTAGGTCTGAAGCTATTTTGGAAAGACTAGATAGGTTTTTGATTTATTTAGAATGGGGTTTGAAGAATTTATTTTTCTCCTCAGAAATTTTGAAGGTCGCTGGGTTGGATCATGTTCCCATTAGCTTGATCTTTATTGGTAGATGATCATCTTGTGGGATCCCTTTCAAGATGGAATTCATGTGGTTCCTAGATCCCTCTTTTGAGGAGAATTTGAAGAGTTGGTGGGGTATAAAAATGGAGGGGAGAAAGAGGTTTAGACTGATGAGGAAAATGAAGCATGTTAAATTTGAAGCTAGGAAATGGAATAAATTGTTCTTTGGTAATCTATTCCAAAAGAAGGAAGAATTATTTTCTGAACTGGAATCAATTTAGGAGGAATTGATGCGAGATGGAGCTTCGGATCCTCTGATTTCTAGAGAAAAGGAGGGCTTTCTCAATTAGATAACATTCTCCAGATGGAAGAGGTATTTTAGAAGTAAAATTCTAGAGTAAAATGGTTAAAAGAAGGTGACAAGAATACAAAATTCTTCAATATTTCCACAAAAATAAGGCAAAATGTGAACAAAATTAAGAAGTTGACTCTCCCTTCAGGTGAGGAAATTTCAGATATGGAAATGATTAGAGAGGAAGGGGTGGCCTTCTTTAAGCAATTATTGTTGGAGGAAGAATTTGGTGGATGACTAGAGGAAGATACATATTTATCCAATATTCCCAAGGTCTTGAATGAAGGGGAAGATTCAAGTTTAATGAAGTTGATTTCCCAAGATGAAGTGCATGATATGGTCTTTATCCTTTTGGCTAATAAAGCCCTAGGGCCAGATGGTTTTCAGATTGGTTTTTTTCAAAAATGATTGGTTGCGGTAGATGAATGTAGGAAGAAGAAAGCTATTTTAAAAGAATAGAACTCCACCTTATTAGCCCTCATTCCAAAAAAAGAGGATGCTAAGTATTTTGATGCCTTCCGGCCTATTGCATAGTGCAACAAGATCTACAAGATTGTTTACAGAGTAATGGCAATAAGATTGAAGGCCTTCTAGTGCTCAGTCATCTCAGATAGTCATAATGGTTTTGTTGAAGTTAAGCACATTCTTGATGGTATAGTGGTGGCTCATGAAGCAATTCACTCTCTCTCCCAAAAGAAGAATCTAGGATGATTATAAATTTGGATATGATGAAGGGCTATAACAAGGTAAATTGGAGATTTCTAGAATCGGTCCTTTCTAGGTTTGGATTCCCTCTTGATTAGATCCAATTAATCAGGAACTGTTTCTCAACTTCTAAATTCTCAGTTTTGATCAATAGTGTCCATGTTGGGCACTTTTCTGCCTCTTGTTGTCTCAGGTAATGGGGGATCCAATTTCCCCTTTTCTTTTTATCATTATGGTAGAAAGTATTTCAAGAGTTATCTAGGGTGCAGTTGAGAAAAAAAGGAGTTAAAAGGTCTGAAAATCTCTTCAAGGATCGAACCTATCTCGAAATCTTAGTTTTTTTACATTATACAACATTTTTTGGTGACCCCTCGGTGGCTAAAGCAAAGAAATTCTAGGATATTCTTGCCCAATATGAGAGAGAAGTGAGTCAAAAGGTGAGTGCTCCTAAGTCTATTATTTTCTTCATTAATGTTGATCCCAAGTTACAAAGGAGGATTGCTAGTATTTTTTGATCTTCAATTGGTTTACTACCCAACACCTATCTAGGTATGCCTATAATTGGGGGTGTGGCTGGTAAGGACACGTGGAAACCAATGGTGGATAAGATCCAATTAAAATTAACCTCTTGGAAGGATAAGTGGTTATCTCTTATTGGTAGAGAAGAGTTGATTAGGTCGTCTCTCTAGGCTATTCCTTCTTATTTCATGTCATTTTTTAAGGTGCCTGAAAAAGTGGCCAGGTGCATCGTGGGATTGCAAAGAAATTTTTTGTGGAGTGGCTATGTGGATAAGAAGCACGTTCAGCTTAGTGGATGGGATGAAGTATGCCACCCCAAGAAGGAAGGGGCTTGGGCTTTATAAATTGTATGCTAATGAATAAAGCTCTTGGGGGCAAGCTTCTTTGGAGGGTGTATGAAGACAGAGATCATCTATGGATTAGAATCATGGTGGAAAAATACCTAGAATCGTAGGACCGATAAATATATTTTTTCCAACAGCTTCCTTTTGGTTCAAATGTTTAGA
The DNA here is from genome assembly GCA_018340775.1 of Taxus wallichiana var. yunnanensis. Lineage (NCBI taxonomy): Eukaryota > Viridiplantae > Streptophyta > Pinopsida > Cupressales > Taxaceae > Taxus > Taxus wallichiana. Next base: position 688,314,277 of record CM031238.1, on the reverse strand, counting down.
ATTTTATTAAAAGATGTCATTCTTTTGTGGTTCTAGATCTGAAATGGCAGCCTCACAATGGTAGAAGGGTCGATATGTGGAGTGATAATTGGCTTCCTTTTGGCCCCTTAGCTAAGGTTGATTCTTTGAAAATGTTTAAAGATGAAGCCATCTCGAAATGGGGACCCAAAGTGGATGGCTACATAGGTGATTCTGATTGTGTTAAAGGTTATATTTCCCCCTTGGATGAAATCGAGAATATGGGTGGTGCTTTATCTCTTTTCAAAATTCTTAGTTGCATCCCTTACCCTGATTGTTTATTGGAGGATAGTCTGGTTTGGTCGGGTTCAAGCTCGGGGTCTATAACAATTAAAGACCTATACAACAAGATCTATGTAAGATTGATAACTCACAAGGCTTCGAGGTATTTCCCATTTTCCTCTATTTTGATTAAAGAGGACTTGCCCAAGGTGAACTACTTCCTTTGGTTGGTTTCACTGGGTATGTGTTTGTCCTATGATAATCTGATGAAGAGGGCTTTCATGGCCTGACTTTCTACTTTCTATGTGAGGAAGGAGAGGAGACAGGTAATCATCTCTTCATTCACTATCCCTTTTCTCTCCAAATTTGGTCCATAGTCTGGATTTAATGGAATTTAGCATGGGTTCTCCCTTTTTGGTGTTCGATCTCATTTCATAATAGTAGAGGAAAGTTACTCACAAAGGTATTCTTCTCCTTTGGAATTTGACTCCAGTGGCAGTCATCTAGATCCTCTTCTTGGAAAGGAATAGAAGAATTTTTCAAAGCTCCAAAATTTCAGTGCGTTAGGTATGGAATAGGATAGAAGGTCTTCTTTCAAAGTTGATTGGTACTTGGTGTAAGGATTTTGACTACATAAACTGTGATGACAGGATCCTTTTCAGAAAATTTCCCTCTATCCCTTAAAAGAATGATGCTCTCCCTCCTAATAAGGGGAGTAAGGATAAAATGTTGGTAAGGTGGTAACCTCCTACTGAGGGATGGATCAAGCTAAATTTTGATGGTTCCTCTAAAGGAAATCTAGGTAAGGCAGGGTGTGGATGCGTTTTTAGAAATTGATTGCTAGCCTATTTTGGTGTTGGCTTTTGATTGTGATGTTTCTTCTAACAACTTTGCGCAAGGAATGGATCTTCTTTTGGTCTACTGAAAGTGAAGAAGAGGAATTAGTGTCACCTCTGGATTGAAGGGGATTATATGGCTATCCTTGATATGGATCAAGGGCATCCCCTAAGGTATGGCATTTGAATTCTATTTTCTCAAATATTAAGGCAATTTTTCCTTCACTTACAGAGGTAAAATTCTCTCACACAATGAGGGAAGGCAATAAGATGGTGGATTGTTTAGCGAATAGAGGGGTAGGATTATGGGATAATCATAAATTAATATCCCATTCTTATGAGTCAAGATTCCCCAATGATATTTAGGCACTTTTTACATGGGATGCACGAATGGCATCGGATAGAGAGGGTAAGTATTGTGAAGGCCGCCTTATATTTATTTCCCTACCTCTTGGAGTGATGATGTTTGAGTTGAAATATTTTGGTAGAGATTTAGGATTCTCTCACGTTTAAAGTTTTTATTGTTTTTGGGTAGAGGTGTGTGTTTTTAAGGTTGGTCAGTGGTGGGTGATATTCACTCCTCACATCTTTATTTTTCTTTGTCTAGTGATTCTATGGCCTTTTGGGTTTGGTTTCACTTATTTTTCTATCATCATGGCAAGTGTGGAGGGTCCGGCTATGGGGTCTAGTCATAAGAGGGGACATGAGCTCAAACAAGGGTGATCTTGGGGGATTCCTTTATGGATTAGATAAGCGGGAGAATAAAAAATGTTGTGATGTATAGCTGGTTGGAGAAAGTATGGTTGATTGCTCAGAGTTTTGAAGAAGAAGGCAAAGAGATTGACATCTGCAATAAGATGTGGAAGCTCATGCTGGATATAGGACAATCATTTGGTCACGAACTTTCTTTGAATTTCTCAAGGGTTGAAAGCGTTGTGAATATTCTGTCAAATTTTTTGGGCCAGTTCATTCTACATAAAGAGCATTGGGACTTGAAGGAAATACTGTTAAGCATGCAATATCATATTCATGGTATGGCTCATGGGATTCAGGCTCTTTCTTGTAATTTAGAGGTTGTTGCTAAGAATCAAACGTATGAGACTTCTTGATAAGGCAAGGTACTTATGCCATAATGTTGTGTCACTCACTCTTCCTCCTCCTTGCACCCTAAAGTGACTCTAAGGTTGAAATTCTCGTAGAGAATTCATCCTGCGAGGGATAGAGTAGTGGGTGGTGATTGATTGATCTTAGTGGAGGTTTTTTTCTTGTGCCATGGCGGGTTTTATCTCTTGGTGTCTTTGTATGCTTGGTCTCCAATTTTTGATCAAATTTTGGGATATTTTGTAAATAGTAGCTAATAGGTATGTAATATTTTATATTTTATCTTTAGATGCATGATAATGTGCCTATAATTTTTTTTTGAGAGTCCATAGATGATTGTAAATATCATGGATATGCTAAGATAAATAACTTCCTTCAAGATCTTGGTTTCAAAAACTGTTTTGCTAGTAATGATTTATTTGTAAAATATGAAAACAATCATATTATGATTATTGTTTTGGTATGTTGACGATCTCTTGATTAATAGTAGTGATAAGAATATAATTCTTAAAATTAAAGAGAGATTAAGACAAATCTTTGAAATGACTGATTTGGGTCTATTAAATCATTTTTAGGTATGGTTATTTTGCAAGATCACAAATCTATTTTTACATCTCAATCACAATATGCTACTAAATTACTTCAAAAATTTAACATGATTGATTGTAAATTTATTTAACTATTACTAAGTTTGACATATCATATGCGGTAGGAGTTGTTTATGTATTCATACAATATCCTCATGAGGATAATTGGAAAATGAAAAATATATTTTGAAGTATATTAAAGGTACAATCAATTATGTTTTGTATTATTCCTCTAGTAATGATGCAAAGCTATTTGGTTTTGTTGATTCGACCATGTTTTTAATATTGTGGATAGAAAATATACCTCTAAATATGTTTTCAAGTTGGGTGCATGTGCAATCACTTGGAATAGTAAGAAGCAACCAACAATATCTATATCTTATCTTTGAAGTAGAGTATATAAGTGCTATGGAAGCAAAAAAGGAAGCTATATGGCTGAAAATACTGTAAGATGAACTTCATGTGGGCATTAATGGAAGCACTCTTCTTCTCTACGACAACCAAAGTTGCATTTCTCTTGCAAACAATCCAATTTAACATAAAAGAACTAAACATTTTGAAATATAAATGCACTTAATTCGGGAGAAAGTTATAGATGGTGACATCGATCTCAAGTTTTGTTCCACTTTGAAGATCAAGTAACAAATATTTTTATAAAGCCATTATGTGCTTTATAAATTTTGTGAATTTCATGTCATGTAAGGCCATTCAAAGTTTCCCTTGTAGGGAATGTGCATGACAATGCCACCTCTTAATGGCTTGATGAAAAATCCTAATACTTGTTATGTACCTTGGGATATGATATTATAATGTATATGGGTTCATGGAGATGTCGACATGTGGAAAACACCGCCCCTAGTTAGTTATAGGTTTATAATACATGGGGTCACATAGGAGTTACCCATCCATTAAGAGTAATGCATGTATATATAAAGGATATGAGTATCATTATGAGTTATTTCATGTGATGTATGCGTGGATACTTCTACTTGGTAGAGGTATATTAGAGGTGTCCCCCTCGAAGTGGATTCCCATCTTGGGAGATTTTGGAGTTATTACTCCTTCCTTAATGAGCATTGTATGGTGTTTCCCTACCCTAAGGGTATTAATTTGAATATTTAGGCATCTTGACCCACCAATATCTCTTGTGTTGTGTTATCTTCTACACAATATTCATTTATTATATGCAAAGATATTATCAAGTGGTATTAGAGCATCGATCTGGGTAATTTGTGGGATGAAACCCTAATTTTGGTGATTCACCTATATGTTGAGATCGAATTTGAAATTTTCTAGAGATATTTTATGTGAAGTGAAGAAATCATTCAAAGAATATTCCCTCAAAATTTCATATTTTTGGATATGTTTTGTGAAAGTTATGTCAGGTTTAGTGTTGAAACCCTAATTTTCATGTTTCATCTATATATTCCAAATTTTGGAGAATTATTTATTGATTTTTTGGGTTGAGGTGAATATATTTCTTAGTAAAACTTTAAAAATTTCAGAAATTTTGGATGTGTTTTGTGAAAGTTATTTTAAAATTATGAGCTTTAACAAATTTGATCCATAGGCCTAAATATTAGGATTTATTCTAAAAAATTATATTTTTAGAAATATCTCAAAAATATAATTGGGGTTTGTGTTTTGTATTTTCTAATTTTTGGCTGACTTCTAGCTGAAATGGTTAGGACAAGTTTTGATCAAAAGGGTCTATTCTTAAAATCCTAGTTTTTGTCAATCATGACATTGCAAATTTTTTTGGTGATGGTGCAATTGATGCTAGAGAATGGTGGATACAATTTAAAGAGAAATATTTTTAGATAGATTTCTAGATCTTGCTTTTCTAATTTGTCTTGGTGGTCTAACACGACCTTGGTGGTATCATCAAGGGAAATGAGAAATGCCAGATTGTCCTTGGGAGGAAATGGAACATATTTTCTTAGATCGATGGGCCAAAAATATGAGGAAGAAGAGGATGTTATAGATAATGATGAAAAATAATATTCTGTTGAAGAAGATTAAGAATATGAAGAAGAAAAAGTTTATCATGAAGAAGCTATGCAGATTCAAAAGGTGAGACGACATATCATATTACAAGTTCGAGATAGTGCATTTCAAGGAAGGAAGCTTCAATGTTTCATTTTGAAGGGTGAATTCAAAGTAAAAAGGTAATTTTTTCCATAAACCATAACATCAAGTATAACTTCATTAATATGGATGTAGCTCAACATCTACATGTTTAAGAAAATCATATCAAGGAATCTCAAGTGGATGGAAAGAAGATTCAAGTTCTTGAAGATTTAAATATTTATATGGATAAATATGTTTTGCATTCATATTTGTATGATATGGATATTGTTCTTAGATATCCACTGGTTAGATATATTGGGAAAAAATAATATTAATGTGCAAAATAAATTCATGAAATTATGGTACAAGAGAGAGATATTTACATTGTAATAGATCACACTTAGCAAGGGAAAAATTCTTGTTAAGATGGATCATGTTAGAGTAGGTATTTACCTTATCTCATGTTCACCTAGGTACTTTATTTACCTTTATTGTATTTATCCTCACCCACTTATGTGTGTAGATATTTCATTTATTTTATTTAGATATTAGGAGATATTATCTAGTTGTTAGGTATAGTTCTTTCCTTGATCTATGGTATTGAATAGTTCTTTCCTTAATCTATGGTATTGACTAGATACTTGATGTATAGTTCTCTCCTAAATCTATGGTCTTAACTAGTTCTTTAATGACTACTTATTTCCTTGATTTATGGCTTGATCTACGACCTTGACTGGTTGTTAGATTATTATTCATTGCCTATATAAGCAAGGCCCATCCTCATTGTATTTCATTGAGTTCCATAATAATATATGACATTGTTGCTAATTTATTTGCAAAGGTTTTATGTAAATTTATTATGGTAAATTGCTTTCATCTTATAGATCGTGGTGTTTGATTAACATATGTGTTCTTGGCTTGGTGCGATCTGGTTATCATTCCTTTTAGATCATGAGTATGAATTTGAAGATGATGAAGAAGGGAATAATGATATTTCAAAAGGAGAACATGATGAAAAATAAGAAAATAATTCATCTACTCAAGATAAAAAATAAATAACAAACAACAAGGTGGAAGAGGAAAATAAAGATGAGGAAAAGGTTGATAAGGTTGAGGATACTAAGGTTGCACCATATAGACACCCACATCATCATGAGAGGAAAAAATCATGGAGAAATGTTAGGAAACATGAGGGAAGCAATCTATATGGATATACATGGAATTGGAGGAGAAATCATTATGGCTATACATGGCATCAATGGAGAAATAATTATATGACATGAAATCACATGAATAATTATTATGGATATGCATGGATGCCAAGGAGGAATAAATATGGACATAGATGAAATCAAAGGAGTGTAATGGAATATGGAATAAGGTTTGGAGAAGTATCACTCAGTAATATTTCATATGGGTGGATAAATGATCGAGCATGGCGACATGTGTGCAATGATTTAAAGCACACTTGCTATATGGTTTATTCTTATGTTTTAGGGATGAAACATGTCAAGGAGGGAGGGGATGAAAGTTTATTCTTTTATAAAAGACTCCATAATATTATGTAAGATTTCATAATTTATCACTTTATCTTGAAAATTTTGTTCTATTCATGTGTATCGATGTTGTCATGCAAAATGTTTAGCATGAAAAAAAAATAAAATTTGTCATGAAAACCTAGCCCACATTTGAAAATCCCTCTCCTGGTCAATGTAAACTTGTCATCCAGCTAAATCAGTTAATTTTTACCCTCATAATGGTTAGGATGAATGTGATAATTTTCTTTTCAAAACTATTTTTGAGCCTTTTTGTACACAGGGTATAGTCCCTTCAAAACTATTTACCCATAATAAAAAAATGTGATAATTTTATTTTCAAGTGTGTTTCATGTGTAGAGAGGTGATTCATAGATTCATTTAGAACCATTAAAAGGAATTTCTCTCGGTGGACCAAAAAGCCTATCCTTAGGTTTTTTTCACACTAGTGGACACCCCTCAGAAGAGTGACAGGTTGAGGCATAACCCACATCGGTTGTGCAAAGGATATACAAGATTAATTGGAGTGATTTAGTAAAGTTTAGAAAATATTTGGAATGTTGGGAAAATCTTCTCCAAAACTAGGCTATTTTTAGCCGGTGATGGGGATCACTTTTTCCTAAAAAACATATTTTCAAGTTTCAAATGGTTTGGGAATATCTAGAGGTATTTTGAGCTCATTATATAGGAATTAGAGATATAAGAGTGTCTACTTCATTTTCCAAGAGGTTTCGAATGATTATGAGGGAGCAGATTTACGAGATATTGGTCCGATAAAGCGGTACATATAAATACTTTCAATCTGGTAAAGATTAAACTAAGGAGTGCTGGGAGTTACTAAGGAGAGTTAGAATATGTTTCAAAGAATAAAAAGAATAAAATTTTACCCTCTACATTTTCATAGGTTTAGTTGGATAAAGAGGTATATTTTTCTTCGGTGGCAATTTGACCTTCCTCTGGGAACTACATGTGACGAGAATTGAAAAAAGTTTTAAATTAAAAGAAAAGGACACATAATGTCGAAAATTGTGGCATTGGATTACTTGGGTGTTTTATACTCAAAATTATATAATTTTTGCATAGGAAACACCAAGGGAAGCTCTCACAGAAAAAATACACTTTGACAGACTATTTTTAGCAGTGCAATAGTGAGAACATGTTGTAAAATTGGAAAATGTGCACTCAGAGACTCTTGATGTCCCTTTATCCCTTTGAAAAAAGTCAAAAAGGACATGGGAAACACAAGAATGTGCCAACACATGAGGAATAGAAGTTGCGTCACTTAAATGACAACTTGGGTGGTTAGGAAAAGTATTCCTCTCACCTAACCCCACCTACCCCCTTTCTCATGACATGTAGACCCTTGACACAATTTAGAGACCTTCGTGTCCATTTGTACCTTTTCAAAGGGACATAAGGGATAAAAAGTGCATCACCACATGAGTGCTCCTCTTTTGTCACTTAAGTTTCACAACGTAGTGGTTATACTAGTGTTTTCAACATCACAATATCAAAACAACATGTCCCCTTTTCATGATGAGACTAACCATGGAGCATTTTTGAGGAGCTGGTGTCCCTTGTCCCTTTTCCCCCATTTTTAGGGAAAAAATTGAGTGCATGCTTTCACTTGGGTTGGGTTTAAGGTGAGTAAATTTGAATTTGAAAGGAGAAAAATGGGGGAAAACATGTTTGGATAAAAATGGTGAGATTAAAACCCAAAATTATTCATTTATTCATGTTCCATTTGATTTTTACCACCCTTGAATTTTTTTGTGATTAATACACCATTCAGGAAAAACCAGGCATCCACCATGGCCAAAACACTCATTTGCTCATTGCTTGCAAACCCCACCTCCGATGGCCCTGAAACTCAGATTATGGCTTCCCCATGAGAACACCTTTAAGAAGAGTGTTTAAATTCCATCATTAATGTTATAATTCATTTTTTACAGCCTCAGGAAGTTTCTAGAGTTTGAAAATTGCCTCAAAATCGGAGCATGTGATCTACAAAAAATCAGCTTTCTTTTGAGCATTTGATTGCTTCATGAAATTGAGTGTGCTTCAAGATACTGAGATGACTATTATTTTTATATTCTTACCTATTCGAAGGTGAAAGTATATACCTAAAATTTTACTTTTTGTTTTAAAAATATACATACGAGAGAAACCCTTGAAAAGTGGAGTAGAGCATCCCAATGTGAGATAATTTTTGGAAACCATTATCACTCGATATGAAACTCCATGGAAAATGCCTATTTTTATTAAGTTACTATTAAATAAACTTACTAAGAATAGTAATTCCAAATAATGAATGGATTCCATTCACTTAATTCATTCCCCCACGAGGAAAAGCACTCAAAAGTGATAATTTGACAAAATTACCAAAGCTAGTCACCGGGAAGAACTTACTAAAAATAATAAGTGTCCACAAAATGATCAATATGGTTATGGTTATTCATCCTCCACATTCCTCAATAATACCAATATTCATGGAGGAAAAACTCAAGCTTGTAGAGGGTAGACAAAGGAGTTGTGTCTCGAAAAAGAGGAGCCCTCTCGGTCCCCAATTTTGGTCACGATAGTGCATTTTGGTCTCGGTGTGCTTCTCACTTCATTACATGGGTTGAAAAAGGTAAGATGTTGGAAGAAAAATGGACTGAGAGGGGGGGTGAATCCATTAATGTGTGCATAACATCAAATACCATACATGCAATCAACCATAAACAAGGAAATAAACACCATAAAACAAGATATAAGTGGGAAAACATCATAGGGAATAAAAACCACTGAAACACAATATTTATATTGATATGTTTCAAATTTAGTGAGGCACCAACCCTACAAGGAGCACTAACCCCTAATTTTGTGAAGCACCAACTCCACAAGGAGTACCAACTCCAACCCCCAAGATGATCAAGTACCAAATAAACCACCTTATGATGAATATATTTGAGATTTTTTTGTTCCACAATTTAGATGGAGATCACAAATTCAGCTCACACACACCTTCAAACCCTTGTTCAAACCCTAGGTCTTTCAAACTTACACAATCTTGTACTTTCTTCACTTCTCAATGCATAAAACCATTACAAACACTATTTATATCATTATTCAACCTATCACACACTTTATCAATCCTCAAAACATGCCTTTGTACCTGCAAAAAACTCTCACACCTAGGTCACACTTTTCATCACTCACTCAACTAGTTCAAATTACACCCAAAACATCACTTTTATAAGTGATTCTTGATTTAAATTAAAAAGAGGTCAGGTTTACCTCATTTATATTGACCAATAAACTTAATATGAAAAATTTTAATCATTAAAAATTCACATATGACCCATATGGTAGGCCATGCCAAAAACCACTCATCATGCACCAAAATCCTCAAAACCCATCACTAGAATGAGAAAAAATCCACTAACACCAAAAATATTTTTATTAAAGCTCTAAAAATCACCAAACATGAGTAATATGACATTTAAACATCATCCATGGTCTCAATTTTACTTTAACCAATCAAATTATTTCATTTAATGGGCCCACTAACTCATTTCCTTCACAAAACATTTGTTTCCAAACACCCTGATTTCACCTTTGGGCCTCAAGATCACCCAAGATGATATAAAATATGACATATGACCACTATATGGAAAAATTAAAACCTTTAGAACAAATCTAAGAAATTTATACATCATGAAACATCCATATACTCAAACCACAACAACTTTACACTTCACCAAAACAAGCTGCCCAAAAACTAATTTTACAAACTCAACTAGTTTACACCCTTTCTGATACTTTCAAGACCTATAATTTCCTTAAATATGATGAAAAATTCATCCCTATTCACTTTCCAGGTGATAAAAGCATCAATCATCCATTTGATGCTCAATCAACTCAATCTTTCAACAAAAGTAGTCTGTCCTAAAAATCAAGAAACCTTCATCTCACAAACTGACTGAGAAACCACATAAAATAAACTCATCATGAGAAAAAATTATACACATTAAATATATCTAAATATTATTTCCATAACATATTGGAACTCCTTCCAAATCCAAGTGGAAGGCCTTCAACCAAATCTCATCTCAAACTGCCTAAAACTGCCCCAAAACTACCCTTTGACCAGTCAACATAAATGAAGCATACTTGACCATTTAACTATGCATCACCATGACCTAAAACCATCATGAAATCAATAAAAACTCACATACTTACCATAATGATCATTTAGTTTGCAACTCCTTTGGACAACCTTGTCCCAAACTAAACTTCTTCAGAAATACCTATTTGAGTGGGGTCCACTCATCACCACAACCACTACCATACCTTTTATGGAAACCTGGAGGAGTAATATACATCATATCCAATCATCATCCATGCACTATAAAGAAATTTTGTCCACTTATGAGCATTTTCTCCTACCGCTTTTGAGTTAGGGTTTCAAACACATAAAAGTTGTTTACCTTCTTAACATTCGTTCATAAAAAAATATGATGATGAATGAAATGACCTCATTATTTTTTAAACCTTATAGAATCAATGTAGAAACATCCCTGAAATCCACAAGGTCCCATGCAAAGAACACAATTTAGGGTGAGCATCAGAAGATCCAATTCGAGCTAGAAATGACCTTCTTCTTGACCTTGTTTCACCAAAACTGACATAACACTTAAAATAATCATCATGGAAACCTAAAATTTTTCCCACAACATCATGACACACCTAATAACATCTCCAATCATCACCATGTCACAAATATCTCTCAATATTTCCATCCATCTAAGACTTTCATAGCTATCCCTTAGGGTTTTACACTGTAAAGGCTAGGGTCAACTGAAAAAACATCATAACTCATCATATAAAAACAATCCAAAAGTCCCTAAAATACTTGTTACATCATGAATCAACTTACCTACATGCATCCATGAGCTCATATGGCTCCAAAACTCATCCTCATGCCTTCTAACAACCATACCTGGTCTAAATGAGCACTGAAACTTGGTCATCCACCAACATGTATCTACACCCTAAAACTCATGTGAGTGCCCAAGAACTCTCCAAAAATTCTCTCCATGAATCCAACATTGCTTCTCAAGCTCACCAAGAAGCTCAACCTCCATGCACCATCACCTAGGCTAGCTAGGTCACCTGAATAGGCTTGCAAGAACAAAACAAGCAATTCTCACTGAATCAACATATGCAACCAAGAACATACTGAATCTCCATGTCATCATCACTCATGAGAATCATATGACTCTACTCCATCATCCAATTTTTCATTAATGGTTTTACATCAATGACAACACCTAAACCACAACATGCTAATAATCTCCCCTTTGTCATTGATGGAAAACCACCTGAACTTCTCCCCCTTTTACATTAATGAAAAAGGCATACCATATACCTACATATTATTCACCTTTCTCAGCTTCATTTATCACCATTTGGTTGGAAACATCAACCAAAGGTCTCATTCTAGCTCACAAACTTGAATTCATCTCTCTCAAAAATCTGATTTTTAGCCATTTTCAAGCATGAAAACACTATGCTCCCCCGGGAAAAGCACATACAACACCTAAACATGCCAATAATCATGAAGAAATAAAATCATCATACCTCTTCTTTGAGCTATAACATCATCATCATCCACCTTCTAAACATGTAAAACTTGTCATTTCACATCCAAAACTCTTTTTACCTTTAAGAAACCACTGCAGCAGACCTATACCTGAAGCATACACCATGTGAATCATGCCAAAAATGATGTATATGAGATAAAAATTCCTCCTTACCTTCATTCTTAGGCTTACTAAAAATTTTAAGGCAAAAAAATTGGATTTGTCTCTTACCATTTTGACCTCAAATCTCTCAAGGGTTGAGATCCTGTTCTAGCTCTTTAGTGGTATTTGAAACAAACTTGACATGATCTCTAGAACACCATACACACCATGAAAATGCATTTCAAAACTCCCCCTAGATTCATGACATCCTTCCCTAAGTGAAAACACAACTTTTCTACAAACCTTACCTTGTATTCCTTGAGAGAAAACTCAAACACTTGAGCACATCCCTAAATCACATTTTAGTTCTTATAGCCATATTGGATGAGATAATGCAATTTTGAATCCTAACATATTTTCCATGGGGAAAAAACAAAATCATACCTCATATATGCCTTGAAATCATCAATTCCACATTCATCTTGAAACTCAATGCTCTCGATGATCTTGATTTGATACACCTACTCTACCTATAGTACATCTTTTCACACATTTATACAAGAATACAAAGACACAACTTTATTTATATCAGCTTCAATTTTATCAAGAAATACCATAGCACATGAACCTTCTTGAACCATCAACCCTTGAGACAATGATTTTACTAAATCTTCATTCTTACTTTTAGAGATGACTTAATACAATTATGAATGAATTTAGATCATATTTGTACATAATAAAATCTTACCTATGTCTTGGTGATTAAAACTCCTATAGATTCTCATCATCATGATCTAAATAACTTCATACACACTAAGTCACCCATCACCAGGTTATTCATAAAGCAAATGATCATTCTATACACCTCAACATTTACTTATTTTGAAGATGAACATACACTTTCTAGATCACATGGACAATTTATGAGAACATATTAAACACATCATAAATGGACTTAACACACACCACTTACCATGGAGATACATACTCTGCCTCTTCATCATGTACTTACATACACATACATGACATGTCATTTAGCTCATGATGCAAACAAATGAACCAACAATACTTACCATACCTGAGATAATTTTATTTTCAAAATTTAAGACCCATAACATCTTCACATATGTCTATATAATACTCTTTAAGGCTTATATTAATCAAGGAGGTAAAAAATTTATCCTTCATACATGTAGATGCACAAAAAAACCTAGATGATCGAGACACACTTTACATCATAAACACTTCCTTATATACTTTTCATGATGACTCATCATTTGATGAAATGATACATGAAGACAATTCCTTTTCTTATTCAAGATACATTATCAAGTTCATTATACCAATGCACAAACATTAGAGATCTAGAGAAAGCCAAATGTATGACTCTACATGCCTTGTACTATATCAAGACATTGCTCAACATTATCTTGCTCTAATGAGTCACATAAAAACACAACATTTTTTTCCCTTTCCATCATCTAGAATCCATTCATATATTTCATAATCTTACCATGCATTAAGAAGCTCAAAATCATCATGAAAATACTCACCATTACCATTTTTCATCACAACATGCACACACACACACATAATTACTAGCCTTCAAAATGGTTTGAAAAATCATGCCTAAATTTTTTAACATTCACACTTTTATGATGAAACTTACCTATTATAGATACCCATTTGGCCATAATAACACCTCCATAAACCTTGAATCATCACACTCTTGAAGAGACTTACCCAAATTTATCATTTCATTTCATTTTCCAATTAGGTCTCTTTACACACTTAATTGTCAAAACTCAAACAACACATAGAAGATCCCAAAAATTTTAGGCATTTTCAAGGTCTGAAACCACTTGAATCTCAAAAACATTTTCTAGATGATTTGTACAAAATTTTAGCTTTGGAAATCCACCATTTTCACCTTCAAACTCAACTTTCCCTTCATACCACTCTACAAGAACACTTAGAACCTAGTTAAGACAAAGATACTCAAAAATGCACAAATTTTGATTTCAAGAGCTCAAACTTGACCACCAACACTGTAATAACACCTCCTAATGTCTTGAGAATATTTTGACATGATTTGGAAGCATGAACATCACTTGCATACCTGGATCCACCTTATTTTTCACTTGAACTACCCGATTTGACCAAGAACACTACACAACCATTCCTTGTCATGATGGTCTGATCAAGTCATCATTTGATGACTCATCACATTCCATTTCAATCTTATTTTTTCATGATGAACCTACACCCTTTATAAACTTGACACAAGATACAATGAAACACAATCCAATATGCATACCTAGAAAACTCATGATGACCAAAATCAACTTCCTCCTGAATGAAAATGTAAGACTTTGATGACTCTTCATCATTTTCATCAACCTTTTGAACCAATTTACATAACTTCAACACATCATACATCTTATACACTTGATTCATGCACTTATAGCTCATGAAAAACTCATGACATACCATTTTGACTCAGAATAGACTTCTTGAGATACCACAGACCTTAATCTTGACAACAACACTAGTTTCACAAACTCGACACTACAAAAAAGACACTTCATAGATGACATGACATTATATACCTCCTTTAGAGACTTAAACATGACCTATACACACATACCAAGTCATCTAGAAAATGACAACACACATGATAAAATGCAAACTCGAGATTGAGACACATAACATACACACAAAAGAGACATAAGACTGAGATCTTGAATTTCACAACATGATCAACCATATAGAACCAAAAACATGCTTAAATGACTTAAAAATGACATACCTTGACATCATGGAGGAGACACACACATACCAAGACAACTCCCCTCACTCCAATGCTTCATATGAATTGATATACCTCTAAGAAGCATAGTAGAGGCATATGAATCACCATGAATGGAGGAACTAAAAGAAGGACTTGAAGAGGTCCCAAGCCCTCTTAGACACTGAAGAACTCCTTCTTCTTCTTCTGATATGATCTTTGAGTCATACCTTTTTTTCCATCAATACTTTTCATTTGATGAGACACCATGATCTCTTCTAGGCTCCCACATTCTTCCTTGATTTTATCATGCATCCTAGGCCTTTGAAAGCCCTACTTTCTTGCATCTCTAGGACCTAAAAACTCCTATTTTTCCTTGAGAAACCATAGTCACAATCCCTTGCCACATGACCAACCTCATTACAACTGAAACACACCACTGGATTCTTCCTCTTGTAACCATCAACATGACTAGATGAATCATACAAAAAAAAGAAATATGACCTACCTCATTACACTTGTAGCATACCACATTCTTAGCATATTCACTTATATCTCTCCATGGATGAGTATCTCTAGAATACCTTCTACACTCTTTTTCCTATGACCAAATGCATTACAAGTATAACAATAATCCATTGAAATTTATTTCATACCTTGAGGCATTAGGTTTCCTAATAGGCTTAGTATTATCATTGTCCTTGATGAGTACCTTCTTCTTTTCTTCCTTGATGCTAGGTTCACCTACTTCCTTTCTTGGAATCAGGTCCTCTTTCTTCAATTCTTTTCCTTTGGATTCAATTTGAAACTCAAACCATCTCTATCACATGCTGATTTTGTTTTCCAAGAAGATCATCTAGATCATTGGCACTTTTCTCAAAATTTTTAAAAGGACATAGTCTTATTTCCAACCTCTAGATAGCTCTTAGCCCTTAGAACTCTATATATTCTTAAAATTTTGAGCACACACTTTCTTTATCCTGCAAACTTAAGACAAGATACTTTACCTTCTCTTCTAACAATTTGATTGACTCATTTTGCTTTTTGATTTAGACTTGTACTTTTCTTCTAGATTATGAATCTTTTTTTCATACTCCTTGACTTGAAGACTCAAATTTCTTGTTCTCTTTCTCAACATGATTTAACTCTCTTTGATTGCCTTCAAGATCATATTTGACATCCTCTTCATCCTCATCAAAGTAGCTTGCAATAACCTGATATAAAATCACCTAATAAAGAAGAACCATCACTAGAAGACCTTATTGCATCATTGGTCATGAAAATACCTCATTTCCTACATCCTCATGATTTGATTCAAATTCAAAATCTGAAACACCACTACTAGCATCAGACAATTCATCATCTTCCTTTGAATAAAAACTTTTTTTCCCTTCTTCTTATAGTCAAATCTCTTAAAGTTATTTTTACCTTTGTTGAACTTATGATTCTTCTTATTATGATCATCCTCATGATTTTCATCTCCTTTTTTCATGCCTATGAGGACACTTAGTAAAAAAATGACCTACTTCACCACAATTGAAACACTTGAATGGAATTTTACCTTTATACTTACCAGATCCAACATTCAATCTTCTAGCCATCATTGCAAAGAGTTATTCATCATCAATTTCAGGAGAAATCATCATCTTTGTCCTTCTTGCATTTGGTCTTCATTTCAGATTTGAAATAAACCTCTCTCTTGGCTGGTTTGGAATCACCTATCCTCATTTCATATGCATAGTCAAAGTTCCATGTAACTCATCCATCTTCAAAGTAGTCAAATCCTTTTCCTCTTCAATATCAAGATACTTTAGAATCAAACCTAGGAGTTAGTGATCTCAAAACCTTTTGAACAAAAATTCTTCTTCACATCTTCTCCTAACCCTTTCATATTGAAAACCTTGTCAACTCTAAGATATATAGCAATAATAATCATTATCATTCATCTTAAGACTCTCAAACTGATTTCTAAAAGTTTGAAGCTTAAAATTTTTACCTTTGAGTCACCTTCATACAAACTTGAAGTTTCTCCCATGCTTCTTTTTTTTGATTTGCAATGCATTACCTTTCCCATCTCATATTCTCCAAGACCACATATGATAGCATTAAAGGCCTTTGAATTTTGTCATCACATGCCTTCTTTTCTACAATACTAGTAGGAGGAGTGGTAGGAGTAGTATAACCATTTTCCACAGCTTTCCAAACATCAAACCCTAGAGACATGATATGATTATTCATCCTCAAACTCATAAAAATCATAGTTTGTTCCATCAAACAATGGTGTCTTTCTAGTAGAGAAACCACTTTGACTCACCATTTTTGTGCTTCAAAGGATCTCCTTTCAAGTGATCAAACTTCTCCAAAAGGACCTTCTATGATACCAATTATTGGAAGCAAAATGGACTGAGAGAGGGGGTGAATCATTCCTTACAAAATTAATTCAATTTTAGATTACTTACTTAAATCACAAACCACTTATCCAACCATTAATGTGTGCACAACATCAAATACCATACATGCAATCAACCATGAATAAGAAATCAACACAATAACACAAGATATAAGTGGGAAACCCTCATGGGAAGAAAAACCAATGAAACACAATATTTATATTGATATGTTTCAAATTTAGTGAGGCACTAACCCCACAAGGAGCACCAACCCCTAGTTTAGTAGAGCACCAACCCTACAAGGAACACCAACCCCTAGTTTTGTGAAGCACCAACTCCACAAGGAGGATACAACCCCCAAGATGAAAAACACCCAAACTAAAACCAAATTATGATGAATATATATTATATTTTTTTCTACCAAAACTGATGGATATCACAAATTCAGCTCACACACACCTTCAAACCTTCAAACCCTAGTCTTAAAACTTGCACACAATCTTTACACTTTCTTCACTTCTCAATGCATCAAAACCTTACAAACATGTTTCTATCATTATTAAAACTATCACACACTTGATCAATTCTCAAAACATGCCTTTGTACCTAAAAATCAATCACACCTAGGTCACACTTTTCATACTCACTCAACTAGTTGTAAATTACACCCAAAACATCACTTTTATAGGTTCTTCTTGATTCAAATTAAAAAAGAGGCCAGTTTCCTCCTTTATCTAGACAAATTAAAATTAAAATATCCCATTTGAATCATTAAAATGGTCAAATATGACCCATATATGCCGACCATGCAAAAACCACTCATCATGCAAAAAAATCCTCAAAACCCCATCACTAAAATGAGAAAATATCTAATCACAAAAACATTTTTATTAAAGCTTAAAAATTCACCAAACATGAGTAATATACATTAAAAAATCATACATGGTCCCAATTTTACTTTAACAATCAAATTATTTCATTTAATGGGCCCACTGGCTCATTTCCTTCACAAAACAATTGTTTCTAACATCCTAATTTCACCTTTGGGCCTCAAGATCACCCAAGATGATCTAAATATGGAATTTACCACTCTATGGAAATTATAAAAATCATTAGAACACATATAAGAAATTTAACTCATGAAACATCCATATACTCAAACCACAACAACTTTACACTTCACCAAAACAAGTTTGCCCAAAAACTAGTTTTGTAAACTCAACTAGTTTTCACCCTTTATAATACTTTCAAGACCTATAAATTCCTTAAATAGATGAAAAATTCACCCCTATTCAATTTCAGGTGATATAAAACATCAAATCATCCATTTGATGCTCCAATCAACTCAATCTTTCAAAAAAATAGTCTTGTCCTGAAAAGTAAGAAACCTTCATCTCCATAAAATGACCTAGAAACCAAATCAAATTAACTCATCATGAGAAAAATTATACCATTGGAAATCCCTATGAATAATATTTCCATAACATATTAGAACTCCTTCCAAATTCAAGTGGAAGGCCTTCAACTAAGCTCATCTCTGCAAACTTCCTGAAACTACCCCAAAATTGCCCTTTGACCAGTTAACATAAATGAAGCATACTTGACTATTCAAATGCATAACCATGACCTAAAAAAATCATAGAAACAAATGAAAAAATCACATGATGACCATAATGTCAATTTAGTTTGCAACTCCTTTGGAAAACCTTGTCCCAAACTAAACTTCTTGAAAATGACCTATTTGAGTGGGGTCCACTCATCACCACAACCACTACCATACCTTTATGTAAACCCAGAGGATTCTTATACATCATCAAATCATCATATATACACTATCAAGTAATTATCAACACTTAGGATAATTTTATCTCCTACCACTTTTGAGTTAGGTTTTAAGACACATAAGAAGGTGTTTACCTTCTTAACATTAATTCATAAAAATATGACGAAGAAATGACCTAATTATTTTTTGAAAAATTTTCAACTCAACTTATAAAGATCCCTAAAATCCACAATGTCCCATGCAAAGTACACAATTTAGGGTGAGTATCAGAAGATCCAATTCTAGCTGGAAATGACCTTCTTCTTGACCATATTTCACTAAAACTGACATAACTTGAAAAATACTCATCATGGAAACCTGAATTTTTTTCCCAAAACATCATAAAACACCATAAAAACATCTCCAATCATCAAAATGTCACAAATATCTCTCAATATTTCCATCCCTTAAGACTTGCATAGATATCCCTTAGGGTTTTGCCTTTGTAAAGGTTAGGGTAAAAACACTCCAAAAGGCCCTAAAATACTTGGTAAACCATGAATAAACTTCCTACATGCATCTATGAGATTAAATGGCTACACAAATCATCCTTATACCTTCTAATAACCATAGATGGTCCAAATAAACACTTGAAACTTGGTCATCCACTTATATCGCACCCTGAAACTCATGTGAGTTACCAAGCGTTGGAAACTAGGAAATTGAGGGGGGGGGTTGAATCAATGTCTAATCAAAATTTTATAGACATTTCCAATTCATTAATCTTACTATGAATATCACATGAAAATATATGCAAACAAATAATAGGGGAGAACACACAGAGACAAAAAATTTAATGTGGGAAACTGAACTAGGAAAAAACCCACCGAAACCAAGAACTCTGCTAAGGAAAAGCTGGTCCTATATCTACTACATTTATTTCATGGTTGAGCTTCAACTCAACCTGGAGCTACAACTCCAAATTTTGACCAAGCTACTACTCATTATGGAAGCTTCAACTCCCAAAATTTAACTAGCTCCAAGCTGATCTTTAGTGAGCTTGACTCACAAGGAAAATTCAAATCCCCCTTTGCTAAGTTACAACTTAGAATTATTCAAAAAATTTGGTCACACTTAATTTTTGTCTCACACACTGCTTAATGACCTCTAGATTAGCTCTTCTCTCGCTTCTCAATTCGCTCCTCATTCTCCTTTCTTTTATGATGATCAATTCAATATCTAGTTTGTGTCACTAGCATATTCATGTGATGTATCCACTCTCTCTCTCTTCACCTAATCACAATCAAATTTTCTCATACAATATTCAAATCAATCAATTTTTAGCAATCTCTATGAATATTAGATCTTGACACAATTATCTCTGATTTACTCTTTCAAACCTCTCAAGCATCTGATCTCCTCCATGCTCCTGCTCACTCTTCTAATTTATATCATACCAGGCCTATCAATTATATCTTTAGTTACTTGTATGCTCTTAAACTCACATGTTTGATTACAAGACTTCATTCATAATATATCAAGTATACATGTCCATAAAATCAGATTCCTATGGTTGTTTACACTATTTGCACCACCAATCCTTTATTCTTAGATCATCCTTCTCTTACTTTCTAGATTTACCTAAACAATACAGTACACTATTTCACAAGATTCAATACCCACATAATTTCCCTCAAATTTCCAAGAGTAGTTTTTTATTCTTAGTTCTACATTTGATCTCTATAGGATTTTCACTCCCCTAAATTCCAAAACTTTATCGGGACTTTTCACTATCTCTTGGTATTCTTCTAGTTTGCTTTTTGATCCTACTAAAATTTTCAACATTTTAACTCTTTATATTTAATTTGTATCCTACAATTATATTTGATATCACATGATTCTTTCTTTTATACTCAACACCAATGCATATGTCCTGTATATTCCTTCCATACATCACGTTTTTACACGATTCCCTCTTTCTCATGTACCATAATTCAATCTAATTAAGTCAAATGTCTATTCAAATTATTTTATTGCTCGAATGTGCACCAAACCTATATTCAAATCTTCAACTTCCATTTGTTTATTTTCATGTTTTTTGAGTTTATTCAATGTTTTATGACCATAGAAGGCTCTTCATGTTCCTATTCTAGCTAGATGAGGAGATCATGGATTTCTAAGCTCATTCAAGACTATGAGATAAGACATAGTTTCATGTTTGTAATTTCTCTACTATCACGTGGATTCAACCTTTTCATACCAATATGAGGTCACACCAATATTGATTGACTCATTACATAGTAGTTGAGGTCTTTACATGAATAATTAGGACATTTTTTGAAGAAGTACACCAAAACAAATTTTTGGCTCTTCACAAACATGTAAACTAAGATTTGAGGGCGGAAAATGATCTTTCGTGCCTTTTTAAACCTACTTGAAACATTTTACAACATTACCATGATCTCTATATAGGTTTGTTTAAGTTTCAAGGAATTTCCAATGGATAACTTTAGTGATTCAAGCATTTTACACATGCACGAACCATAGCACGAAGGTTTAGTCCTCTGTGTAGGCCTAAGGGGCTTCAAAAATATTTTCCCAAGCAATTCTCAATGGTATTCAAAATTCCAACTCTTATGGATCTGTGTAGGTATCGACATCTTTTACATGCATTTATTGTACCTAAAACACTTCAAATTGTTTCCACAAATAAAAAGACGGTGCACCATTTAGTGAAAATTGTGATAGTGCTACCGGGTTAAAGGAGGATGCTATTAGGTTTGGAATGATGTATTGTAGAGATTGAATGATACATTTTATGTTATAAAGATTCATTATAATATCCACCACTTCCCTTGAAGTCAAATTTTCACCTTTAGTGAAGAATTTGTTCTTGCACAATCACACTTAACCTTATTTAGAAGCTACATTTGGCATTACAAGATTCTACAATATCTATGGCTTACTCCGACAAATTTAGATAAATAAAACATAAGAGGTAGACCACTACACTATCTTTCACACCCTAAGAACATGCACAATGAGGTAGAAACCACATTTGCACTCTAAGCCTCACACTTCATGACTTGAGTCTACAAGGAGTTTAAGGGAAAAGCAGAAATGTAACATCCTTCCACTATACTTGGGTCATCTTGAGCCTTGACCAATCACCTTGAGATTTAATAAGAATACCACTTACTTTTCAAGCTTAACATTTACTCCAAACAACACCTTCAGGATTGTACCTTCATATATCCTAGTTGTATCCACTTAACTTGTACACACTGTGAGGGATTGCATTGAACTTGACCATCTGGAAGATCATTAACAACCCAAGGAACATGAAAAAATTATTAGTTAACCCTTACAAGCTTTAAATTTTCTCATCCAAGTGATTTGAAGTTAAACAAACAACTTTTTCCATTGTTGACTCAAGAAAGTGCTTGGGAGTGAAAAGAACAAGGCTAGAAAAGTGATCATAAATTTGTAAATACTTGTCCAAATTGCCTCAAAAGTTTCACCGCATTTCAGGATTAGAATCCTATCCAAAAATGTATTCTATTATTTATCTGAAGAATCCTTCATATTTTTTCTTGAGTGCTAAGAAGATAAACAATTCAATTTACATTTTTCAAATAACTAGTTTTAGAAAATTTGGCATAAATTTCACTCACCTCTTCAAAACTTGATGAAATTTGGCCACAAAGCATAACAAATCACCCCTCTACATGATCCATGAGTTTATTTGTGATAAATATGCATGTAATATTCAAACATATCTCATTTACCTTACCTTACACTGTTAATCCTCAAGTCCAACTTTGGTGAACTTTTGGATTTTTCCTCCAGGAGATAAACTAAGCCTTGTTTTTATCACACATGCCCTAGAAAACATTACTAGGCTTCTCCCATGCTCACATGATATTTTCATGACATGTACCAACCTTTCACACCTCATCAAGCTCTAGAAACAAGCCTAAATGAGCTAGTTTCAACTGAGAATTCCACCAAATGACATGGAACTAAGCGTAGGAGCTCTTTAACAAGCTAACATCATCATATCTAACCTGTATAACCTTTGAGCCAATCATTAAAACATGTACTCTGACTTGGTGATCAACTACCTCAATGCTTTAGCCTATAACACCCTTAATCCACCTTGAAACCATCACGAATGCTCAATACACCACTGATAAGGAACTACCAATCAACCTTCATGCCTTTGACAAAGCCTCACTTCACCACTCACTACTTTTCCATCAATTCTACTTGACATCAATGACAACACCAATGACAAGGGTCAACAATCTCCCCCTTTGTCATTGATGGCAACATACTCATAAACCTTTGATGGCAAGTTCAAATCACCCTTCCTAGTTTCGATAGAACAATCACCCCCTTTGACATCTATGAAAGAGGATTATGCATTCAACATAACAAATAACAAGTAGATGACCATTTGCAAAGAAATGGATTACCTCAAGAAGCTTCCCTTGGGATTAGCATCACTATCTTGCCACATGTGTCTTGATAGGATAAACAATTGTTTCCACCAATCAGCCTCATAGCTCCCCCTAAACCTATACTCTCCATATCATGCATCTCACTTTAATTCCCTAACTTTGTCATCCTATCTTTTCACTTTTTGTATTAAATTTAACTACTAGCCCCCTCTGAAAACACTTCCATGTGATATACCATTCTCACAACTTTACCTTCTTCAACCATGCTAGAAACATTCTTGAGTCACCCACATGATGAGTGAAAATCAAATTAAAACTTCACTCCATTTCTTTCTTTCTCTAGATTTCAAATTGGTATTCTCAAGACAAGCACCTTTGATAGTATAATGATTAGACTAATCTCATCGGATTCCTAATAAAATAAGAACATTGTTTATGACCCCTTTTTAATTTTCTGATCATCTTTCAAGTTTCTTATACATTCCTTTTACATTAATACTCTCCAACCATGTTTCTTTCACTTTTCAGCTTTACATTTTCAATAACACATGTTGCTGCCATAATGACTATGGATATCTACATTCTCAACTTTCTCAATCATCACGTCTTCAAAAACTATCTACATGTTGCTGCCATAATGACTATGGATATCTACCTCATTAGTCATGTCGGCTCTCTTAATTTTAATATACGTGTCTAATTTGTCCTTAATGCGTATCTACAATTCTTCTAAATTCAAGACGTTACTCTCAACATGTTGTATTTACATCCGATATCACATTTTTAGATATCCATCTATACATTCCACCATTTAGGATACTCAAGGCACTCACTAACTGATAATTATTCATAAATAATAAAAATATTGTAGCATGTAGTCATGTTTTCTACTAAGTCGATGGCATATTTGATACATTTCACCAATCCTTTGACCTTCTTCATACTTTTGATAGACCTCTATAGTGTCTTGTGGAATCTTCACACTTATATCTTACCTCTTATAATGCATGATATTAACTTCATAATTCGAGCATAGTAACTCTTCATACCTTGTTAGAAGCAATATTGAACTAACTTCACACAAAATTTAAACCCTAGCTATAGTTCTTTATCAATTGTAGAATATGCTAACCTTTTACATACCTAGTTCACCAATTGTTGGAAACTAGTTTCCTTTCTCAAGCATGCAAATTTCTTTGGCCTTTGGTTTCCTCCAAGGTTACTAAGATCCATACTCCTATTACAACCAAATTAGATTCTTGCATATATTTTGATCTTGATAGATGATTGTCCCGATGCCACTTAGATTGACATTCATCAAGTTTTGTGTCTTTCACAAGCTTGGAAGTACTTTCGATGCTTATATTTGATGAGAGTTCACATGTTAACCACTAAGAATATTTTCTTATTCTTGTAACTCCTAGAAAAATCACTTTTTGATATCTATCGATATTAGAATATCATTTTACTATGCTTTTGTAAGTGAGGATTGATGAAAATCTTATAGTTCTCCAAAATATTTTCTAGCTTTCACTAGATCACCCTGGAAAATTCATATAGAGATATAGCTTTACTTACCCTATTGACCGATCTTATTGAAAGTTCAAACGGTTGTTAGTACTTCGTAATTTATATTTATGATCTCCATTGAATCAAAAGACCTTTATTGTTTCAATTAGACGCAATTGCAACTTACATAAACAAAATCCTTGATTTCTTGAATCTTGCTTGATACATTTTCTTCATACCTTTTTGAGATACCTTGATTCATCTTTTATTTCTAGAGAGTAAATACATACTACAACCAAACAAATCATGGGAACTTGAAAACATTACAACTCTTACAATTTTATGAAAGGGGCAACAATGTTAGATTCAAAACAAGACAATGGAGAGACAAGTGACAGAGGTAACAATTCAAGATAACACGACCATCGACTAGAGACAACATATATAAAAGAGCAACTTGAAGACTTAAACCACTTCAAGAACAGATTGTGACAAACCTTGTTCACTAATAGTAATGAAATTTATGAGCTACATGTGGTTACAACCAAAATTTATGACACTTGAGACTCATTGATGAGAAAATTGAATGTGACAATGCCTACCTAGTGAAAAAACACAAACCCTTTCCTTTAAAGATCAAAAACATAGAACTTATAGTACATCAATGAGACCTAGATGAACAGATTACAACCTCTAATAATTTTAAACATATCAACTTGCATCTATACACTAAGAAAGAATTTGAACCATCATAAATTTCACCTCTTTTCATGATTGTTACACCTTGACAATTTGGGTTAGGATCTACCAAAATCTTCCTTAAGAACATATCAATGATTCTTTCAATTTAGTATATAACTTCTAGAAGCCTAGAGAAGGCATGCCTTCTCTTTATATCACCTCGAGAATAAGAGAAAGTCATTAAAACAACTTGATGAATCAATTATTTCTTTCCTTGTTCTCTTGTTATCCTTGGAATCATTCTTTGGTATGACTTCCATATCACACAAGTTCTCACCTTCTAATTGAGCACTTGATAAGCACACATATCTTTGCAAGTCATACACTTATACCAATAATGCTTGAGGAATAAATTCTTTATTCTTTACACTAGAATTGTCTTCCTTCATCTTGCATTTTCCATCACATGCTTTGATGTATTGTTGACCAAAATAAGCTCACACTTATTTTTGAGTCAACTAACACCATTTTCCCATTTTTTTCTTCAATCTAAATATGTACATATTTTAAGCACATAAGGTCCCCTAAAAGCATTTCCATCAGATAGGAAATTTCTTCCCCTTTCCAAAGATATAAAGAAGTCCTAACTCCTCATATTTTGTAAGTTACGGGCTACTTGGCCTTGGAGGGATTTTTTTGCCAAAAGAGGGCCAACGAGCACGGGGAATATTTTTGCCAATATTATAATTGCGGGCACTGTGGGCCCGAGAAGGATTTCTTATGAAGAGTGGAAAAAATGGGACAATGGGCCCAAAGATGTATTTTCACCAAACATGGAAAATGCGGGTCGACCAGTAGGGGATGACTTTTGCCAAAAGTGGGTCTGCAGAGAAATTTTTCAAATAGTATAAATGCGGGCCAGCGGAGTTTTAGGACTTTGGAACTTTTACACTTTTTACAAAATGGCATAGTTTTCAAGTGCGGGCTTGCGAGATCGTAGAGTCTTTTTGCCAAATGTAAAGTCACAGACCCTTGAAGGTTCCATGTGCCTCAATGGTGCACTCCAAAGGTTAATCCGAGGGCGGTATCAAACAAGCATGGGCTTGCCACATGGTCAGAGTCAAAATAAGATAGGGTCAGCCATTGAAGAGTCCAAGATCGAGAGAAGGAGCCATGTGTCAAATCGATGTAACTTTAAGGTTAAAATATAGAGCGGGTTCCTAAATGTGTGCAGAGCTTCCACATGTCCCAGGTCCGAAAAAGGGATGAAGCCACCTATTTAAATCGAATAAGTATAAGAGTGTTAGTTGAAGCCTCCACGTCTCTCATCGGGAAACACCAAGGCTGGGTCTAAAGAGTGAGTTCCCAAATGTGTGCAAACTCTCCACATGTCTTAGGTCCAACATAAGTCAAATGGATCAAGGCCGAATCAGTTAAGTATAGAGAAATGGCAGATGACGCCATGTGTTGTATCAACGCAAATTCAAAGGCGTGACCCAAAGTGGAGACTTAAACAAGCACTGGCCCTCCATGTGTCTAGAGACTAAAAAGGTAGAAGTGGTCATTGAAAAGTATAAATAGAGGTAGGCCAACGGAAGGAGCCACATGTCATCTTAGAGCAACTTTAAAGGGAAAATCTAGAGGTAGTCCCCAAATGAGTGCCAACCTGCCATGTGGTTAGATTATGAAAAGGTAAGGTCGGCCATTGAAAAGTCCAAAATCTGTGGAGGCCTCAACATGTCTTATCCACATAACTTTAAAAGAAAAATTTGGGGTAGTTTCCAAATGAGTGTGAAGCCTCCACGTGTCTCGAGTCAAGCATAGGGTCTCCGCCAACAACAAAGACTTAGGAAAAATACAAAGGAAACCGAGGAGCTCGTAGAAGCCACCACATGTCAGTTCAATGCAATTTCAAGAGCGAGAGGAAGGAGGTGAATCTTCACAATGTGTAAAGCTGCCACATGGACCATGTATGGATAGAACCTTTTAAGTATTGAGAGCCCACGTTAAGCCCACGGCCTGATCTTCAGAAAACCATATATTTCGACTAGGAGCTTAGATTTGGGCGGGGAGAGGACTTTTAGAAAGCTCTCAACGTCGGCCTCTCACCTGCCTCCATTAATGTTTCGGCCCACCATTTCTGAGGTTGTCAAGTCTCCCACCTACCGCCATGATGAAGATTGGGCCTCTTTCTTTCCCAGTAAGGGACAATTACAGAGGTATGGGGGTTGTAATAAAGCTCTTCATTATGGTAGGTGGATTCAATGTATTGCATGGGTGGTTGGAACAGGTTCGAATTCCTCTCTCTTTTCTCTCTTATTCTTCTTATATATCATAAAGGAGGGTCATTTTCTAAAGGTTGGTCATTGTTTCTCTCCTGCCCCCTCTCTCATTCTTCCTTAGGGTAGAATGTGGAGTCTAAACCTCCTCCCTCGGCTCTGTAATAACATTTTCTTGCCTCTTTCCCACTGATGATGTACTGTGTGACTTATGGAGCAATAAAATCTATTTTGTGATGCATCTTATCCATCCTTTGCTATTTTTGTCTCTTCTTTCCTCTCATCATTGCAGGGTATATTGTGCATACTATGATGTTTATTGTAGGTTATGGGAGCTATGTTTAATGGGTTTTGAAGTGGTGTTCCATGTGACATTTATCTTTGGTCTGTGATGCATCTGTCCATCCCCTCCATCGCTCACCTCTCTCCACTTCAGGCAGTTGGATTTGTGATCAGCCACTTCCTTTTCTGGTGTATCACCACTTAGTGTAGGCTCTCTTTCACTTTCTCTCTCTCCTGTCTCCTTGGAACAGTTAGATTAGGATAGATTAGTTATTCTTGCACTAGAGTAGCTTGTGGCAGGTAGTTTAGGAAGTAGGAACCAACCTTCTCTGGAGGTCCATCTCAATTTCGCAAGTCCCACAGCTTGAGAGATGGTCCAATGTTGTGCAATCACACCGAATGCCCCACTTAGATCCAAGGCCATTCGGGGTGCTGTGATTTTTCCACAACATGTATTATTTGTGCTTGCTTTTCTGTGGCTCTCTTAGATTATTATGTCTTTTCAACATCTACCCTTTTTACCTTATTATCATTATTTGATGTTTCAAATTATGACTTTACTTCCTTGACGTTGTATATCCAATTTTATTTCTTCTTTCTAGTATCTTTCTCAATCATGCCTAACTTGGTCTTACTCTTAGAGTTTGTCTTTTCTCTGGATATTCTTTTGTCTTTTCTCTGGAATGCATTCAACTTATAAATAAATCTAGGTGGTTTATAATAATGTTTGGCAAAATGCCCTTACCCATGACAGTTGAAGCATATGACTTGGTTCTTTTCCCAAAATTGACTTACTGGATCTTATCAACAATACTTGGCTATGCGGAATTTTCTTTACAATTGAAGCACACTATATTATTTTCATATTATGTATTACAAGCTCTCCATGGGTGTTATTTGTAAAACTTACTCATGAAATCCCTAGCTATATGTCAAAAAATGTTGCATGAAATTTTTTTTCCATGGAACTTACTTAAGAGTCTTCTTGCATTTGGCTGCCTAATGGTCTTCTGTGTTCTTTTCTATTCTTCTTATTCTCTGAACATCCTTGGCAAGCTATATGGCTTGGTTCAACCTTCAATTCCATTTTCCTTTCTTGTTCTAGTTCCTCTATGAGGGTCTTTAGATCTGAATTTTAATTTATCACATTATTCACTCTTGGCTTGAATATATGCCTAACATATCTCATGCTCTACTTCACCAGAATGTTTTTGTTTTCTTTGCAAGCTATTAAGCTAGTTAGTAACTTGTACCAACTCAATATTTAGGGTATTTAGTTCCTCTTCAAATTTAAGGAAATCATTTTCTTTGTCTCTCAAAGCCTTTGACACTTTCTCAACAAATGAAGCCATCTCATTAAGTTATTGACCATGGTTAACTTCCTTGAGCTTGATTTTTGTATTTAACTCATTTATAAGAGCTTGAGAAATTTCATACCTCTTTTTCAACACTGATTTTGTTGATGTACCCATGCTTGTGTCTTCAGGATCACCTCCAAGTTGTTAGGATTAATTTAGGAGGACCATGCTCTGATACCAATTGTTGGAAACTAGGACATTAAGAGGGGGTGAATCAATGTCTAATAAAACTTTTACAGACATTTCCATTTCCTTAATCTTACTATGAATACCACATGAAAACATATGTAAGCAAATAATAAGAGAGAACACACAGAGACACAAAATTTAATGTGGAAAAAATCCAATTGGGAAAAAACCCATTGAAACCAAGAACTCTACTTAGGAAAAAATTGTCCTATATCTATTACATTGATTTCATGGTTGAGCTTCAACTCAACCTGGAATTTCAACTCCAAAATTTGACCAAGCTACTACTCAATCTAGAAGCTTTAACTCCCAAAATTTAACTTGTTGCAACTAATATTTAGTGATCTTCTAATCACAAGGATGCTTCGACTCCCCACTTGCTAAGTTGTAACTAAAACTTATTCAAAAATTTTGGTCACACTTATTTTTCTATCTCACATATGTAATAATAAACTCTAGATTAGCTCTTCTCTGCTTCTCAATTCTACATTTCCTCATTCTCCTTTCTTTTTCGATCATTAATTCAATATCCAATATGTGTCACTAGCATCTTCAAGTCATGTTTCTCTCTCTCTCTCTCTCTCTCTCTCTCTTTACGATCACAATAAAATTTTGTTATATGATATTCACTTAATCAATCTACAACAATCTCTATGATTATGATTTCTTCACATAAGTATCTCTGATTTACTCTTTCAAACCTCTCAAGCATATAATCTCCTCCATGCTCCTACTCACTTTTCCAATTTCTATCATACTAGGCCTATCAACTATATCTTGATTACTTGTATGCTTTTGAACTCACATGTTTGATTATAAGACTTAATTCATAATCTATTAAGTATACATGTCCATAAAATCATATTCATATGGTTGTCTACACTATTCAAATCACCAATCCTTCATTATTAGATCATCCTTCTCTTACTTTACAGCTTTACCTAAGTAATACACTACACTATTTCACAAGATTCAATACTCACATAGTTGTCCTCAAAGTTCCAAGAATAGTATTTTATTCTAAGTTCTACATTTGATCTCTATAGGATTTTCACTCCCTAAATTCCAAAACTTTGTCAAGACTTTTCACTATTTCTTTTTATACTTCGGTTTGCTTTTTGATCCTACTAAACTTTTCAACCGTTTAACTCTATTTATTTTATTTGTATCCTAAAATTATATTCGATATCACATGATTATTTATTTTATATTCAACACCAATGCATATGTCCTATATATTTCTTCCTTAAATCACTTTTTTACACAAACTCCCTCTTTCTCATGCACCATAATTCAATCCAATTAAGTCAAATGTACATTCAACTTATTTTCTTGCTCAAACTTGTAGAAACCTATATCCAACTCTTCAACTTCTGTTTGTTTATTTTCTTGTCTTTTGAATTTATTCAATGTTCGTGACCATAGAAGAATCTTCATGTTCCTATTCTAGCTAGATAAGGAGATCATGGATTTATAATTGTTCAAGACTTCTTGAATTCTTCATTGAACTCTTCAATATGAATGAACCTGCCTCATGCTTTTGTAGCTTCTCAATAAATCAAATAGAGGTCTTGGAAACTCAATCAACAAGACATAAAGAGCTTTAGAAAACACTATCAAGAACTAAGGACTTTGAATAAATTTTATCACCTCTCTATTGTTATCAAAATATTCAAACTTCAATGATCCAATAACCTTTTGTATAATTTTTCTCCCATTCAACTGACTGTGAGCTAAGACAAATTTGCATGTTTGTAATTTCTCTATTGTCATGTGGATTCAACCTTTTCATACCAATATTTAGTCACACCAATTTTGATTAACTCATCACATAATAGTTGCGGCCTTTGCATGAAGAATCGAGAAGTTTGCCTTTGAAGAATTGCACCAAAAATAGATTTATGGCTCTTCACAAATTTTGTAAACTAAGCTTTGAGGAAAATTTTAGAAAATTCTCCTTCGTGCCTTGATAAATCTACTTGAAACCTTTTGCAGCATGACCATGACATCCATACAGGTTTTTGTTCAAGTTTTTAGGAATTTCCAATGGTTAACTTTAGTGATTCGAGAATTTTACTCATGTAAACCCTAGCTGAGGGTTTAGTCCTCTATGTAGGCCCGAGGGGCTTCAAAAATATTATCTAAAGAAATTCTCAATGATATTAAAAATTCCAACTCTTATGGATCTATGGAGGTATAGGACATCTTTTACATGCATTTATTGACTTTGAAACACTTTAAAATATTTCCGAAATAAAAAGACAATGCAACATTTAGTAACAATTGTAAAAGTGTTATCTAGGTAAAAGGAGGATGTTGTTAGGTTTGGAATGATGTATTGTAGAGATTGAATGAGTCATTTGATGTTCTACAGCTTCATTATAATATCCACCACCTCCCTTAAAGTAAAATTTTCACCATTAGCGAAAAATCTATTCTTACAAAATCACACTCAACCTTAGATAGAAGCTACATTTGGAGTTAAAAGCTTCTACACAATATTTGGCTTGCTCCAAAACTTTAGAGCAAGAAAACATAAGAGGTAGACCACCGTACTATCTTTCACACCACGAGAACATGCACATTGAGATAGAAAATCATACCAAATAAAATCAACTCTTCATGAAACCAAAATTATACCAATGGAAATCCCTATTAATACTCTTTCTAGAACATATTGGAACTCCTTCCAACTCTAAGTGGAAGGCCTTCAACCAAGCTCATCTATGTAAACTTCCCTGAAACCACCCAAAAACTACCCTTTGAACAGTTAACATAAATGAAGCATACTTGACCATTCAACAACATCACCATAACCTAAAACCATCATTTAAATAAAGAAAAACTCACATACTCACCATAATGTCAATTTAGTTTGTAACTCCTTTGGACAACCTTGTCTCAAACTGAACTTCTTTAGAAATTGACCTATTTAAGTGGGGTCCACTCATCACCACAACCACTACCATACCTTTATGGAAACCTGGATGATTCCTCTTAATCATCCAATCATAATACATGCACTATCTAGAAATTATGGCCACTTAGGAGAATTTTCTCTCCTACCACTTTTGAGTTAGGGTTGAAGACACATAAGAAGTTGTTTAGCTTCTTAACATTAATTCAAATAAATATGATGATGAAATGACCTCATTATTTAAATTTTTTTATATAATCAATTTAGAAACATCCCTGAAAGCCATAATGTCCCATGCAAAGCACACAATTTCGAGGTGAGCATCGAAGATCCAATTCCAAGTGAAATGACCTTCTTCTTGACCCTATTTCACCAAAATTGACATAACTTGAAAAATACTCATCATGGAAACCTAAAATGTTTCCCAAAACATCATGACACAGCCTAATAATATCTCCAATCATCATGTCAAAAATACCCTCAATCTTTCTAGCCACTTTGAGACTAGCATAGCTATCCCTTAGGGTTTTGCACTATAAAGGCTAGGGTCAATTGAAACAACATCATAAATCATCATATAAACTCTTCAAAAGGCCCTAACATACATAGTACATCATGAATCAATTTCCTAAATAAATCCATGAGCTTAAATTTCTCCATAACTCATCCTCATACCTTCTAACAACCATACCTAGATCCAAATGAACACCTGAAACTTGGTCATCCACCTGTATCTGCACCTTGAAACTTGTGTGAGTGCCCAAGAACTCCCCAAAAATTCTCTCCATGCAGCCAAAATGATCCTTAAGCTACCAAAACGTATCAACCTCCTTCCACCATCACCTAGGCTAGCTAGGTCACCAAGTTGGGCTTGCTTAGAACAAACCATTCTCGATAAATCAACTTAAGAAACCAAGAAAATACCTAAATATCCATGAAATTATCACTCTAAGAATAATATAACACTACTCCATCATCCACTTTGTCATTGATGGGGTTTTGCATCAATGACAACACCTAAACCACAACATGCCAACATTAGAATCATCTTCCATCCAAGATCTCACATCCAATCATATCATGTTTGGAATGTTCTTCACCCCATCTCATTGGTTGATCCATTTCCTTAGGGATAGGATCATCATGTTCAATTATGTGGGAAATGATCTCAAGTTACATCAAGAACTTGGTAGTTTTGAAGCATGTTAATATTTTAAAGGTTGGAAGGCTTGTTTAAGAGAGGGAAGGCATCCTTCATTATTTTCAATGGTAAAATTTTAACCACATCTTTATGGAGGTCTCGAAGGGAATTTTTTTTTCAAAAGATCAATCTTAATCAACAGAGAATCATAATGGAGGTTCATCATATATCAAGATTTCATATTCATCATCATTGGAGCTGATCTCCATCAAGGGTGGAGGTACCTTCATGAGCATATTTTATCCCCTATCTTCATTCTTTTTCCTCTTACCCCCTTTCTAATCCTTCATTATGCATGATCATGATATTTTGTCTTATTCACTTAAGTGACTCTTTAATGTTGTATTATAAAAGTCCCTTTTGGTTTATAAAAAAGGGACTTATTTCTTAACTTTTAAGGAAGATTAAAAGTCATAAGTGGAATAAGAACTTGAAAGGTCATATGGGGGTAGATGAGAAGACAATTTACAATGCTATAAATTGGAATGACTTCTCCATTCCAAGGAGTTTTGAAGTTTTAGTTTTTGGCTAGTAATTGTGGATTATTGTATGTTTTTGAGCTTTGTATCACCACTACACAAGAAATAAGATCTACATTTATTCCATTTCTTTTCTTATTCTTTCCTCTATTCTCTCTCTTTCCTATCTTTGCAAGCATAGTGATCTTGAACAACCAAGAAAAGGCTTTGTACTTTTGAGGAATATATTAATGGAACTTTGTGTCTTTAGTTTTTGATCTCATTTTTTTACATAACTAAGATTCGTCTAAGTGAATGTGGACCTACTTAGTTTATTTTTGATGAGAATCGATAATGCCTACTCATAATAGTAACCCCCTCTCTCTGTTTCTCCAACTCCCCTTTACATCCCTTCACTACAATTTCCTCCCTTGTACTTTGTACAAGCACTTTGCCAAATGTTTAATGGAGTGTTCCTATATGATCCATAGCCTATTCCCCCAAATATTTAGGTAGTTTACAATCAATAATGGGAGCCTCCCATATCCAAGAAGGAGGAGGGGCTTAACCCTGTGATAGTTGGTGGAAAAAATGATTTGTAACACAAAAATTATTTCACCAACACTTTTTGTGACTTCATTGAGAGAGATCTACCCTTGTGCACCCGTAAATATATATGAAAATATAAAAATTAGATATTTAAAAATCCATCAAAACTTAAAAATTGAATAATACCAAAAATACCATCCAAATGTTTAAAATCCTTGTTGCAATCCTTTTGAAAAATATGCACTTTTCCAGTTTCTTTCCTTTCAAAGAACTTGAGAAAAACTAGTGAAAAGAAGGTACACCTGAGCTGATCATGCATGTGGCATTGTTGATCCAACATTTGAAGAATAATTACAAGTTGATTTCAGACTTCCCATTATATAGGTAAGAAGACAAGTTCCTGAAAATCCTCTTGAAGATCATACTAAAGAACCAGTTGCAGAACCACTAGTCCTCATCACATTCTCGTGGAATTTGTGGGGTACAACATGAAGATGTTGCAGTGTAGATATTCATGGAAACATTACAAGATGCCATTGTGGACTGGTTTTACTATTTTCCATCACACTCAATTGCTGATTGGGGTAATATGAAAATAAAGTTTGAAACAAGATTCAAGAATGCAAAATATGTTCATGCCCTCCTTGCTCAATTAACTCAAATGAAGAAAGAACTAAAAGATTCCATGAGATACTTCATGGCAAAATTCAATAAGTTGATTAACAATATTCCCACCATTTCTCATCTTACTGCAAATAATTTGAAAAGGTTCTTTGTGAATGCCTAATTTCTGAAGTTTGTTTTTTTCTATAGAGAATTCAAAAAGAAATTTGGACAATGCTCAAGAAATTTCCATTAAAGTGGAAGATGACCTTGTCTTGTCAGGAAATATCAAGAACCATTCAATAAAGGATAAGGCCCAAAATTCCAAAGATGAGAGAGATGATCCATTATTGCAGAAGTTGGCTAATGACTTGATAATGTTGAAGAAGGAATTTTTCAATGAGTATCCCACCCAAACTGGAACATGAACCCGATTGCAGGGAGACGATTAAAGGCTTACCTTGGAAGCTCCACCAGTCAATGAAATATGTGGAACTGATGAAGATGAAGGAGAATAAATTATTGAATCAAAAAATTGAAGAAGAATAAGAAGAAGAATGTGCCAGGATTGGATATTTTGAATTCACACTAGATGAAGAGTTTGAGGAATGTACAGATAAATACTTCTA
Source organism: Taxus wallichiana var. yunnanensis (assembly GCA_018340775.1). Lineage (NCBI taxonomy): Eukaryota > Viridiplantae > Streptophyta > Pinopsida > Cupressales > Taxaceae > Taxus > Taxus wallichiana. The sequence goes on along the minus strand of CM031238.1, from coordinate 688,278,121 downwards.
TGCAGTGTTCACTTGATCAAAAATAGAGAAATAAGGATCTTCTTATGCTACCCAAGATAAAAAATTGAAAATGTTAGGAATTATTCCTAACATGATTATTGTAATGCTCCATATTAAATATTATTATGTGTGTGGAGAAAATAAATTAATGTTGTGAGTTGTGAAAAAAATCATGTAAGGTGTGAGTGTTTTTAGGGATGTTTAGTCATTGTAGAGAGTATCGAGTTGTTATAACATATAACCTAGATTCATATTTGTGGTTAGAATATCTAGCCATATATAATTGTCTATTGTAATATTGTTTAATACATTGAATGAATGACTGATAGAATTATTGTGCTCTGTACATTTGAGCTCCAAATATTCCCAAAAATAGGGCTCTTCTTTCATTTGGTATTAGAGTAGGTTTTGTGAGACCTCTTTTTTTGCCCTCCATTCATTGTTCTTGCATACCAATGGATCGTATTAACTAACATTGCAGTGCAGACCACGTGCAACAACAATTGTTACATCTGTACATTTATCTTGCATTTTGTCAATCTCTTGCAGTGTAGACCACATGCAAGCTCTTGGCATTCACCATCCATTCTCCTCTCCTTTCCACTTTGTTCATCCCTTCCGCAATGTGCCCACCCATTTTTTGTTCACCGTATTCATACCCCAAAATCAGAAAATTAAAAATATTTAGATATACATATATTAGCTTTTGATTTTGTTTTGTCTGTGTGTATTTACTTTTTGGAGTGGTGTTTGGAGGATTTTGGATATGCTTCTGAGAAACCTAGGGATGCATGGAAACAATATTTGGCAAGAAAATCATGGCAACAAATGGTATCCTCTTGAAAATGACAACGGTGATCCCTGCAGCTCCTGTTCTGCATTGGATGATGATCTCTCTCTTTGAATCATTCCATTGTTGGATCGTTGCACAAACCACAAATTCTTCATTTTAGATTTGGATCAATGACTACTAGGTGATCTTCACAGGCTTGTGATAAGAAAATAGTTCATTTGTATTTAGTGAATCTACCTTGAGTAACACAACTCAAATCAACAAAAGGCAAGTAATTGGAAAAGATGTCAATTTGGATCTCTGTGTTGCTTGGAATCAGACACCAATTCAATCTATTTGAATTTATATCAAAGCATTGACATGATAGTCAAAATTATACCTCAAAGCAGGTCTCCTTTGCTTTACAATATTGACTGCGTCAAGAAGATCATATCATCCCCCTCTCAATGCCAAACCCCATGAAATATTTTGTATCTTCTGGTTCATGTACCACCCTCTCTTCGTTAGGAAAATGCACTATATATGGTTTGGCTGCGAATTTTTTCTTCTCTCCATCCCACTCAATCTCATATAATTGAGATCTCTTTGATAGGAATGAAATTCTTTTATGGGGCCCCGACTGATTTGTTAAAGTTTTCTCACTCGAAAAGATCGGGGGAGGTGTACCTTTAGCTAGGGATAAAAACATATGGGAATATCCAACTGGGTTAGATTTTTATTGATGGATATTAATATATAATTTAGAGATGGATGTTCTTGAAAATTTAGGAAAGACCTCAAATATTGAGCTTTTTAGAGTAAAAATGGCTTCTGGGTTGGTGTTTTTGGTCCACGAAGCTCATATCAGCAAAGTGATGAGAAATCACCTAAATTGCATAAAGTATGGTCCATGTTGCATCCTTTTCTATCTTCAACTCAGAGTTGGTTACATCTCACTGCTTCAACGGAGAAAGATTTAATGACCCTTGTAGATGATCTCTACACAAACTTCCAAACCAATGCAATGATAATATCTCCTAAATGAGCTATAAGAGATAAATGATGCCCAAAAGTGGGTAGGTGAGATATTGTGTTTTTAAGAAAGAATATTTTCTATGTAAAGAGGTTGATTATTACAAAGGAGAAAATTTTGTAAGAAGGGAGTATTTTTTGAAAAAGGGGGAAATATAAAATTCAATAGCAATAAAATTGTTTTCGAAAAATAAAGGTGATCAAATTGTGATTGGATGCATTATCGGTTGAAGCTGAAATCCATGGTTTTTTCAATTAGGGGGGGGAATTTCAAAATAGGGTAACCTTCAACCATCAGTAACCACCAAGAAGATGGAGGCAACAACCGACCATGGCCAACCATCATCATGCAACTCTAGAAGGTTCCTCACCCCATGTTAGAACTAAGGGGAGGAATGTTAGGAATTAATCCTGACATGATTATTGTAATGCTCCATATTAAATATTATTATGTGTGTGGAACAAATAAATTATTTTTGTGAGTTGTGAAAACAACTCACGTAGGGTGTGAGTGTTTTTAGGGATGGTTAGTAGTTGGAGAGAGAATCGAGGTTGTTATAACATACAACCTAGATTCATATTTGTGGTTAGAATATCTAGCCCTATATAATTGTCTATTATAATATTGTTTAATATATTGAATGAATGACTGATTGAATTATTGTGCTATGCACATTTGAGCTCTAGATCTTCCCAGAAATGGGGCTCTTCTTTCATCCTCAAATGGAGACTCCAAAAAAACCAACAACAAAAGGAGAATCATCGATGTCCACTTCTATAAGGTCAACTAAGAAGAAACATGAGAGTACTTCACCCAAGAATCCTTCTACCTCTTCAGGTAAGTCTCATTCAACTTCCTTTAAAAAATTAGTTTCTATTGATCCTAAGAATATCCATGTCAAGGATGCCATAATCCCTAATGTGCCTACTACTTCCCTAACCTTTGACATCATTTACCAGATAACCAAAATCCAAATTTCGAGTATGAGTATTTAAAAACCCATCCCAAGCAATTTGATAGGCTTGTTCATTTTATCAAAGGAAGTAATTTAGTTTCATGTTCTAAAAATTCCACTACCAAAGAACTACCTCATGCCTCTCATTATTCTACTTCTCTAAATTGTATCGCTTCCACACCCTCCATCTCTGGAAAGGTTGAACCTTTATATATAGCCTTGTTAGTCAATGGGTATAAACTGAATAATTACACCATTGGTTCCGATGCTTTAAACAACATCATTATTACAAAAATTTCTAAAGCTCTTGGTCTCTCTCTCTCTCTCTCTCTCTCTCCTACCTCTAGCCATTTCTATTCCATGGAAATGAAAGAAGTGCCTCTCATTAGATAGGTCAAGGATGCTTAGGTAGCGTTTGTAGATTTTCCTGAGAATAAGATCATAATGAGAATACTTGTAGTAGACATAGCCAACTCATATGGAATGTTGTTGAGATGAAGATTTTATCAATATGTTGGTGGAGATATATAGATGGATTTTTTCATGCCACCATTATGGTAAATGATAGAATGAAGAAAATTATTCCCATTAGGAAAATGAAGTCCACTATTTAAATACCTATGACCCAAAATCATATATCATGTTTGAATATTCAAGGTCTTACACTTTATTGAATTTTGAGGAATATCTTGAGCTTCCCATATTGGTGGAAGAGTATCCGAGTGTCATAAAGCTGGTTAGAGAGCATCATGGTGACTTGATGAAATTAGAATTTGAGAGCATGTACTTCCCATGGGATGTGAGCATGAATGCAATTTCTCTATTGGATGTTGATGATGGTCATGAGAATCTTGAATTGCAAAAAGAAATATTGAAGTGATGAGAAATGTGAATCAAGAAGGAGTGATATCAACAACTTCTTGTTAGGTGAGTTCAATGTTTCAAACCATGTTCTCAACGTTTAACATGAAGTTACATTCAATGAATGTGTTTGTGAATACGAATACTTCTCTTTCTCATTGGGAGAGGATGACAAGGGATGAAAGAATGACAAAATGTTTCAGCCTCTCGAATTTGAACCTACTCAAGAAGATGATGATTTCATCACAGAAATGGACTCCTTAGTTCTCATTGTTCAATATTGGGAAGATGACAATATAAATATTTCAGCTCTAATTTTTGCTCATTCCCCTTTCATGAAGATGGAGACATTCTCAACGAAAAATGGATAGATGGAATGGTGCTTGATCCCAAGGATGACATTTTTGAAATAAAAATCCTCTCAACAAGGAATGTATGAACAAGAATATACTTCAATATTTTAGTATTGAATCACCTCAAGAAAATGATGCTCTCATCATGAAGATGCTTTTGAGGTTCAAAATAGCCAAGTCGAGACAAGATGATGCTTTTCATTATTCATATATGACCCTATGCTCATTTTATTTTCAATATAATTAAGAAATATATATACCAAACTATACAAAACAAAAAATCAAGAAAGAGCCATGGTTTATGGAAGAATATTGTTGGGATCAATTGAGAGTCATGAAGCATCAAAAGGCTTGTGATAGTAGCAAATATTTCAAAGCATCTACCGAGAATCAACTCATGAATAAAATGGTCATGAAGCATATGAAAAATGAAGAAAAATTCCTATCAAATATCATAAGTCTCAATGTGAAAATAATGGGCCTAATGTAATCAAGACTCATCTTCACAACAATGATGGGAAATAAGTAATTGGAATTAACTTGGGCATAAATGAAAAGATGTAAATAAGGCTCTAAAGAAACATAGGAAATGAGATGAATAAGTGAATCATCAGTTGTAATAACAACCATGTGAGATTTATCAATAAATCAAGAAAAGGATTGTATTTTAGTGAGCTTGTCAATGGATTCATGGAAGAAAGGCTTTCAGTGATACCCGTGTCCGAGTAAACACTCAATTTGAGTTGTTTCTTAAATGAAAGTGGGCCATCCCCACAATGTACATAAGTGATTTATGATGTTTCCATTTATACTGCGTGTTTGTTTCCTATTTTGTGTTTCCTTTCCCTTTCGTGTGTTCATTTTGGTTATTCTTATTTATGCGACTTGCTTTTATTAATAGTGAAGATATGACTCTATATAAGCCCAATGGATAAGGCATTAGTCCATGTAGTGTCTTGATTCAGGATTTACTTATTTTCATGTAATATTTGTTTTTGATCTAGAACAAGTCCCCAAGATAGAGCTAGTTGTTGTCATGTATAATTTTTAGCATGAAAAATTCAAATATTTTGTCATGACGACCTTGCCCACATTTGAAAATCCCTCTCTGGTCAATGTAAACCTATCCTATGACCAACTCAGTTATCGTGTTACCCTCATAATGGATATAAGGAATGTACTAGTGTTATTTTAAAGTGTGTTTCATGTGTAGGGAGGTGATTCATGGAGTCCTTTAGAAGGAAGTGCTCCCGGAGGCCTAAAAAGGCCAATTTTCGTGGGGTTTTTTCACATTGGTGGACACCCATCGAGAAGATGAATATTGAGGCAAAAATCACTTGGGAGATGTGTAGAGGAGATAAAATATGCACTGAAGTGATTCGGGAAAGTTAAGGAAATATTTGAAACCTTGGGAAAATATTCTCTAAAACTGGGCTATTTTTAGCGATGATGGGGATTTTTTTGCTAAAAACATATTTTCATGTTTCGAGATGGTTCGGGAATCTACGAAGGTATTATGAGATTAGAATATAGGAATTGGAAAGATAATATTTTCTAATTCATTGTGCAAAAGGTTTCAAGGATTATGAGGAGCAGATTTGTAAATATTGGCCCGATAGTGTAGATAAAGACCTTTGATCTGGTGAAGATTCAACCTGAGGATTACAAGATTTCTAGTGAGAGTTAGAATTTTTAAAAAGGAAAATGTGGATACAATGGGACCGTATACATGTTCCATAGGTTTAGTTGGACAAAGAGGTAGATTTTTCTTTGGTGGCAGTTTGACCTTTCGGGAACCGCCCGTGACCAGAATTGAAAAATGGGTTAAATTTAACATAGAAGGAAGAATAAAGTCCTAAAAATTGTGGAATTGGATTCATTTGGTGTTTTATACTCAAAATTATTTAAATTTTTACGTAAGAAATACCAAGGAAGCTCTCGGGGTAAAAAGACACTCCGATAAACTATCTTTAATAATGCAATGTTGATAACAGGTTCTAAAAGTGGTAGATGCACACTTGAGACCCCTGATGTACATTTTTACATTTTAAAAAACTAAAAATGACAAGGTGGACACAAAAATGTGCCATCACATGAGGAATATAATTTGTGTCACTTAAATGACAACTTGGGTGGTTAGGAAAAGTCTTCCTCTCACCTAACCCCACCTACCCCCTTCCTCATGACACATGCAAACCCTTGGCGTGGTTTGGAGGCCTTGGTGTCATTTTGTACATTCTCAAAAGGGACATGGGTGACATAAAATTTTACCACTACATGAGAGCTCTTCGTTTGTCACTTAAGTTTCACAACTTAGTGGTTAGACAAGTGTTTTTAACCTCATAAACTCAAAACCTCATGTCCTCTTTTATGATGAAGCTACCCATGGCCCTTTTTTGAGGATCTAGTGTCCCCTTTTCCTTTTGTCCCATATTTTTAGGGGAAAAACCTAAGTGTGTGGTTTCACTTGGGTTTTGCTGACTTGGATTGGGTTTGGGGTGAGTAGATTTGAATTTGAAAGGAACAAAATGGGGGGAAAGCATGATTGAGTAAAAAAGGCGAGTTTAGCACCCAAACTTAGTCATTTATATATGTTTCCATTTTTTTTCACCATCCTTGGTTTATTTTGTGGTTATTACACCATTTAATAAAAACCAGGCATCCATCATGGCCAAAACACTCATTTGCTCATTATTTGCAAACCCCACCTCCGATGTCCTTGAAACTTGGACTATAGCTTCCCCATGAGAAAACCTTTAAAATTAGTGTTTACATGCCATCATTAATTATCTATTTAATTTTTAAATCCTCAAAAATTTATATACATTGAAAATTTCTCCTTAGATCTACGGAGTTGCAATGATCCAAATTGCCTCAAAATCGAGAGCATGTGATCTACAAAAATCAACTTTATTTTGAGAATTTGATTACATCATGAAATTGAGTATGATTAAAGATATGGATGAATTTTTTTACATTATTCCCTATTTGAAGGTGAAATTACATACATCTAAGTTTAATTTTCATTTTCACGAAGATCTAGACAAGAGAAACCCCTAAAATTGGAGCAGAGCATCTCGGTGTGAGATAGAATTTTTGGAAACCATTTTCACTCCGATCCGAAACTCCATGGCCAATGTATATTTTTAGTAAGTTAATATTCAAGACACTTAATAATAATAGTAAGTATGAAGAAATAATGGATTCCCTTCACCAGTTCATTCCCAAAGAGGAAAATCACTCGAAGGGATAAATCAACAAAATTACCAAAACTAGTCACTCGAGAAGAACTTACTAAAAATAGTAAGTGTCCAAAAAATGCTCAAGATGGTTATAGTTGTTTATACTCCACATTAATATCTAATCCCAATATTCATGGAGGAAAAATTCATGATTGCAAAGAGTAGATAGAGCCATTGTGTCTCAAGTAGAAGAGGAGCCCTCTCGGTCCCCAATTTTGGTCACGATGGTGCATTTTGGTCTCGGTGTGATTCTCACTTCATTAGATGGGTTGATCAAAGGTTAGAAGCATATTCCATAAAATATCCCACCTTTAATCATATCATGTTTGGAATATTATTTTCCCTATCTCATTGGTTGTTCCATTTCCCAAGGGTTGGGATAGCCATGTTGAATTCAAAGGGCAATGATCTCAAGTTGCATCAAGAACTTGGTAGTTTTGAGGCATGAAAATGTTTCAAAGGTTGGAAGGATTTTTCAAGAGAGGGAAGGAATCCTTAATTTGGTGGTCAATTTTTCATTACCTCTCTTTTCAATGAGTCCAAATGTGCTACAAAGGTGCATCATTCTAGGGAGGTCTCGAAGGGGAAAAGTTTTCAAAGGATCAATCTTTATCGATAGAGAATCATAGTGGAGGGTCATCATATATCAAGATTTCATCTTCATCATCATCGGAGATGATCTCCATCAAGGGTGGAGGAACCTTCATCCATGCTTGGGAGAATATTTTCTCCCCTCTCTTCATTCTTTCTCCTCTTCTCCTCCCTTTCTAATCCTTCATTGTGTATGATCATGGTATTTTGTCTTATTCACTTAAGTGACTCTCTAATGTTGCATTGTAAAAGTCCTTTTTGATTTATAAAAGGATACTTATTTCCTCACTTCTAAGGAAGATGAAAAGTCACAAGTGGAATAATAACTTGAAAGGTCATGTGGGGGTAGATGAGAAGACAATTTGTAATGTTATAAATTGGAATGGCTTCTCCATTCCAAGGGAGTTTTGAAGTTTTAGTTTTTAGCTAGCAATTGTGGATTGTTGTATGTTGTTAAGATTTGTATCACCACTACACAAGAAATAAGAGTTACATTTCTTCCATTTATTTTCTTATGCTTTCCTCTATTATCTCTCTATTTCCTAGCTTAACAAGCATAGTGATCTTGAACAACAAAGAAAATGTTTTGTACTTTTAAGGAACAGTTTCTGGAACTTTGTGTCTTTAGTTTATTGATCTCATTGTTGTTTTTATAAATTGATTATTCTAATTTCATGTTGACCTACTTGGGTTATTGTTGGTGAGAATCTTATAGTGCCTACTCACAACATTAACCCCCTCTCTTTGTTTCTCCAACTCCCCTTTACATCCCTTTGCTATAATTTCCTCCCTTGTACTCCATACACGTACTTTACCAAATGTTAAGTGGAGTGTTCCTATGTGATGCTGACCCATTGGCCACCCCACAAATTTAGGTAGTTTACATTCAATAATGGGAGCCTCCCATACCCAAGAAAGAGGGGCTTAGCCCCGTGACTATTGGTGGAAACACATAATTTTCAACACAAAAAATTATTTCACCAACAACCACAAAGTTTCTATTTTTATTAAAACTTGTGGGGCTGCCGTGGATTTTTCAAAATCCATGAAGCACTAAAGTAAATTATATCATGAAATGTTTTTTTCAAAACCCACGGGACACTAAGCTTTGTGCCATGATTTTTAAAAATCCACAGAACACTAAGCCTTGTACAACGGATTTTTAAAATCCATGAAACACTAAAGATTTATACTACGACATGTTTTTCTCAAAACCCGCCAAACACCAAAGCTATGCATTACGACTTTTCAAAATCTCGTAATAAAGAGGTTTGTTTGCATGTTAGCTTAAATCAATTTTCATGGTTTATGGATTGCAACTACTTTTGTATAAAAAGATGATTTGGCATGTGTTTTGGAACAATTTTTATATGTTTTCATGCTAGCCTAAATATTCATTTGATGATTTATGGATTTTAAGTCCTTTTATAAAAAGGAAATTTTTCATGTTTCCCTACTTAATATTAAGGGGAGTGTTGGGGTTTGTAATATTAAGTGGGAAACCACTTAATTAAAAACCTGCCAAAGACTATTAAAATTATTTGGTTAAAACTTATGTTTAAAAAATAAGTAAGTTGATCCCCATCCCAACCAACGTTAATTAAAATTTGAATTATAAGAGTGAAGTGGTAAAACAAATCACCCAACTTGTATATGACTTGGTAATATCATTTTAAATTGGTTACACATACACACACATTATGATGAATAATGCAAGCAGTATGTGAGAAGAAGAAAGAAACATGAATGAAAAATATGTGAGCTAGTACTCGACATAGAGCTTAATGGTTATTGTTGTCTAAAATTGCACCTCTATACAATTTTGAACAACTCATCAAAGTTGGGACTTAGACATTTTACATAGGAAAATCCATGAGACAATGATTAGGTCTTTCACGAATGTAGGAACCAAGTGTTCCATGGGTTCTCCTAACCCACAAAACAAAGGAATGAATGGTACAGGACTTAGGAAATTTTTGGCAATAATAGTGCTTCGTGGAAGTTGTTAGACCTTCATGACAATAAGAACATTAGTCACTTGTAGGTTTTAGTTAGGTTAGAATACCACAAAGTTGCATGTCTATGGGGAATTGGAGAAAGTGAATAAGTTAAAAATCCATGAAACACTTACTTAGTGTTCCACGGGTTTTCTAATATCAAGCATTCCATGAGTTTTCTCAAAAGATGTGAAACAAAGAAAATTGGTCACCGGGTTAAAATCCATGAAGGTCCATAGAAGGAAAGAGATTAAGTCCATGGGATATGACGATAGTCTACTATGGATTTAGAGCATGAATGAAAGCCACATATGTCTTAAAAAAGGAAAATAGTCGCAGAAGATCTCAAAGCCATGCCGACTTTGAACAAGATGACCAACCACCCCAACCACCAAAATTTTATGAACTATCATGTCATTCTACGTAGTAGTACGATGGTATGTGATAGAATCAAGGGGTCATGATATGGTTGTTGGATTTCATCTAATGTCACCCATATCTATCTTTGCAAGCAAAATCAGAAGAAATCATGGTGCCCATTCTTCTTCAACACAATTTCAAGGAGGTGGAGTCCAACTTGGTAGTTATTTCTTCTTTCTCTTACCTATTTTTCTCCTTTCCATGAGTTGTATAAATACAAGTTCTTGCACATTTTTAAGGGATCTTATCCCATTTCATCCCTTAGTAATTTTCAGGATCTTCTTTGTGAAACTAATTTTTTTATGAATTCAACCTCTGTAACTCATGAATGGAGAATTTATTGCTTCAGATTTGTATGTAAGCCATCAAAAATGACTAATGCAAGTGTGGGTTCTCTTTCCCTCAAATACTCTATGTTTAACATGAATATATATACCCTCTTGCATATTTTGTATTCTTTTACTTGCCTACATAAAAACTGTGTGCATCTTCATGATCTTCCTCTCTACAAACTTGCATTCATATTATTGGGAAAATGAGGAGTTAAACCTTCTTTCTAGTTCTATCACAACCCCTTTTAGCTTAGTTTTCTTATTTCTTACATTTATCTCTCTCGGTCCTTTGTAAATGTTAGTATAAGGTTAGTTTTAGGAGTAGTTTTAACATTATAATAGATTGTGTTCGATGGGTTTTCCAAACATGTTGAATAGAGGACTATGACCTTCTCTTAAGGTATGTATAAGCCACAAGTACCACACTTGGAGATAGTCCCATGTTGCCTCAAAATTTTGAATCTTCCATGATTCACAACAAGGTGCAATTTTAAGCTCCAATAGTTTTGGCATGCTCGGTTGGACCAACTTTTAAGGTCACATTTTCCAGGTGTTCCATTGCAAAATTATAGCCACCTTAGTGTCTTCAATGCTCCAATAGTTTTGGCATGCTCAAAGTGGGACAAGTTTATATGTTTCTTACTTCATTATTACTAATTTTTGGTGTGTAACTTGGTAGTTTCAACCTTTAGAGACATTATTTAACATGTATAATGACTTCTTGTCATTCAATCTCCTTGTTTCAAGAAATTTAAGCCTTTTTTTTATGAGAAGAGTGAAAACAAGGTTGAGCGTATCTAAATGTGACCATTTGAGTATCTTCGACTCTCCCCACAAAGAAGAAAATGAAGGTCTCCAAAAAGATCCACGACATCTCCAAGCATAAGTTTTTCAACTCCACCTCTGGGTAGACTCTTTTCACTTCTTATTAGAAGTATCCTACCCATTCCATTCATAGCACATCAAAAGAATTTTCCATTTGCAAGTTTCAAAGTGGAGGAATCACATTGTTTTAGTTGCGCAATATGATATCCCAATAGCCTCCTTGAAGAGTATTCCTTATTTCAAAGACGAGAGTTCTACCACACGTGCAAAACACATTCAAGATGTTTCAAATGTATGTTTAGTACATGTAGTCATGGAAGATGATGTTGTGGTGTGGATATTGGAATCATTTCTTAAAGGAAAAGCCTTGTAATGCTACATAAGTTTTCCTACTACTTCAATCCGTACTTGGGATGAAATTGGGACCGCTCTCTATCAAGAATTTGATGAGAAGGTGGATAAAATTTTAATTCTTGAGAAGTTAACCACAATACAACGGGATCCAAATGAGATCATGGAGGATTTCAACTTCAGATTCCAGAAAAACATGGCATAGAATTCTAGTCCTTCTAAGACCAACCCCCAAGGTGAATTCTTATAATATCTTAGAGCTTTGAATTATGATATAGTAGTAATGATTCAATCCATGGGTGTTATTCAACTACCAAAAGCTTATGTAGTATCCATTAGGGATAAAAACTATTTAATCTAAGAAATAAAATTAGCACTTAGATTTCCTATGCCTATTTTCCTTCAACTCGCCACAAAATAATCAACCCACCATTGCTCCCATTCCTCAACCATCCAATTCATCTTCTATATCCACATTTGATGCTCTATAAAGTAAGATGAAATTGAAATCCTTAGTGTCTAACTTAAAAACTAGACAAATGAGATTGTCTCCCTCAAGAGACAAAAAAATCAAGCTCCAAAAAATGATCATAACCCTCAAGGTTATCCACAACAAGGATTTCAATACTCAAACTAGATATTTTGACAGAATTACCCATTGAAAAAACCACCAAATTAAAACCCATAACCTTTATCAACTCCTAGCTTAAGAAAATCCATTGTTCTAGTCTAGAATAATATGGCCTAAATTTTTGAATGACGTTATCCTCATGATAAACCTCATGATCAATATACATATGAAACTATAATGAAATCCTTATGGGAGAAGGATCTCATGGTGCAGACCCCATTTCATTAGTAAGAACAAACCACGGTTCTATATGAAACCAATGTAGAGGAAACATAAGAGTCCACCCCTAAACTTAACTTCATGCTCATTAGACTTGAAGATTTTATGTGGTTAATCAAGCCGCTAGAAATTTGAATATGACGAAAATTCATGTGGTGGACGATAAAAGGTCTAAAAAGAGGAGATGGATGTAATATCTCTTCCTTATGTTTCCCTGACTCTGCATGATAATGATGAGTTAATCTACGGTTTTGGGAAGTCATTTAGCTTTATCCAGTATTCTATGGGTCACTCATCATGTGTAAAATGAATAAGTTTTGTGGAACACACAAATCCGCATAACACTATAAACCCACTAGACATGTAAGTTCTACCAACCAAAGAGATTCCATGGATAGAATAGAGAAGAAAAATCATGCCACTCTTTCATTGCAAAAATCTTAGGTATTCCCTCAACATTGTGGAATATATGAAAAACAAAAAATTCAATATCACAATGTGGGATGCCCTATCTATCCCATCTCAAAGGGATAACTTGCAAGAATCCTTGAAGAAAATTCCACCTCTTAAGCCCTCCATGTAAACAACATATTCCATGGTTAAATGTTTTTAGCCCAAGGAGGAACAAGTAAGTGAGATTGTCAAATATCCTCCCTTCTACATGTCTCTGATAGTTGGTAAACACCTTGTATACAATTTCAAGATATATTCTGGTGTTAGTACCTCAATGATGCCAAAGAAAATTGTAGATATATTGGAAATTGAATACAATCCAATTTCAAAGGGTGTTATGCAACTTGATGGATCAACAGTGTAGGTTTTAGGTGTATTTAAGGATCTCGAATTAACTCTTCATGCTCACAAGCCTAACCATAGCACAAGATATCTCTTTGATTAACTTACCACTCTCTATTCTCCCTTTGCCTCTCCAAATATTTCACAACTAAAGTGGGTGGGTATATTTCCTTAGATTGGTCTCATATGATAATAGAGACAAGGTATGGAACTAGGTTCACCACCAAGGCTGAGCATCTCTTGGCTTATCATGTTGAATTTTATGATCCTAGTCCTACTAATACAAATTACATGGTCCAAGGAGAAATTAGCTATGATCTTGAACCTACAGAGACAATACATTTGGCAACTTCAGTTCCAAACCTCATGTTATATGAATGGGTTAAGGAGAACTATGAATTATACCCCTATGATATAGCTATTGAAACTGGTCTAGTCACTTATTGCATCCATGAAGATAATTTCACTTTCCCCATGTCGCATAAGGAAGAAGACAATAACGCTTTTGGGTTATGGAATATGTATTTTGATGGTTCTAGAAGAAGGAATGGAGTTAGGGAGGGTGTATTCCTTGTCTCCCCAATGGATAAAAACTCTTCTTTTATCATATGCTATAATTTGCATGCTCAAACAATGTGATAGAATATGATGCATTGGTTCGTGGTCCGATAATTGCGTAAAAGAGACAAATCAAATTTTTATAGATATTCGGGGACAATGAATTGGTCATTCAACAATTCAAAGGTAGGTATGTGGAAAAAAACAAGCTTTTGATATCTTATAGGTACCAAGTATGGGAACTTATAGAATGTTTCAAAGTTATCAATCTTCAAGTAATCTTTGTGAAATAAAAACAAGGAAGCAAATCAAATGAAAACCATTGGCTCTCAGTTTTCTCCCGTAGAAGACCTTATCTAAGGAAATTAACATGTCAAAATGGTTGTGAGACCATCTATTCTGGATAATGATGTCAAATGGAATTTTTTGAGAATAATAGAAAATTTTCCAATTAATTTTAGAATGAGGTGAGTTATCTCCTAGTTTGCAATCTGGTTTATAAGAGAGTTATGGTGATCATATTATTCATCTGTGGAAGAGAAATCTACATAAAGGATTGGTAAATCTTGAATAGATATTCAATCCTGATGATGAGGTTAAAGGGAAGAATAAAAACATGTCTCGTGGGTCGGAAGATTATAAACTAACCACCATTGCAAAAGATAAAGAGCTTATGCTTAGAATGGCATGTGATAAAAAGGAGGAACAAGATTTCATTTCATTATGTCAGAAATATAATGATATATTTTCATGAAATTATGAGGATATTAGGGGTTTTGACCCCAACATTACTCAACATGCTATAAAGATTGATTATGTGGCTAATCTAGTTAGACAAAAACAATGACTTATTAATCCCAAGATTGAGCCTCTCATGAGAAAGGAGCTTACAAAACTCATTAAGTCAAAAATCATATTCCCTATCAAGTACTAATCTTGGGTGCTGAATTTGGTCGGTGCAAAAGAATAACATAGAAATAAGGACTTGTGTGAATTTCCAGGATTTGAATAAGCCCTGTTTGAAGGATCATCATCCTTTTCTCTCCATGGAACAAATTCTTCAAATAATGGCAGGATATGAAAGATTCTTTATGCTTGATGGCTAATCAGGTTTCAATAAGATTAAAATCAAAGAAGAGGATCAATATAAAACCACGTTCACAACCAAATGGGGAGATATGCATACCAAAAAATGATTTTTGGTTTTCAAATGTGGGTGTCACTTTTAGAGGGCAATGGAGATTGCTTTCCTCGAGTCATCAATAAATTTTTCATTATCTATTTAGATGATATTAAAGTATTATCAAAGTAATTCCAACATCACATGGAGGATTTGGAGAAAATTTTCAAGAGATACAATTAATTCAAAGTGTCCTTAAACCCCAAGAAATGCATTTTTACAGTTGCGTAGGGTAAATTTTTGGGTCATGTTGTTTCAAAGCATGGAATTGCAATTGACCGAGAGAAAGAGTCTATGCTATTCTTTCTTTGTCATTACCAAATCATATGAAATCAATTCAATCCTTTCGGGAAAGATCAATTTCATTAGGAAGTTCCTTCCTAACTTTGCAGGACTAGTCACGCCCATCACATTGATGGTAATGAAGGACACATCTTTCAAATGGACCACAAAAGGAAAAGTAAGTTTTTCTAAGATCATAGCCGTGATAGCTCAAGCACCAATACTCATAAATCATGAATTTGTAAAGGGATTCATATTTTATGCTTATGATGGTGATCTTAGTATAGTCATGATTTTGTAGACACCTAAAATATGCTTACACTTAGCATTTCATCTAATCCAGTCAATTAATGAAACTTCGTTAATCAACCCTTCTTCACTCCACTATCAGATTCCCATTTACGACACCTTCTCGGTCGTATTATTCCCATATTTGACTTATTTGGCTAATATCTCCTTATTAGCTAAACATTACTCCTTTTGACCATTCAGAACCTCCCTAGTTCTCTCTAGACCACTTCTATTGGCTTCGTAGGCTATCTATCAATCACAATTGGTTATCCAGACCCCTCCCAACTCTCAATGAGTCTCTAATCACTTGCTAATCAAGTTTAACTAGCCTAAATCCTAGTTAACTAGCCTAAACCAAGCTTATCTAAGCCTAAAGCATGTTTATCCTAATCTAATCTAAAAGTGATTTTTGAGCTTTAGTCCCACATGCACCCAAATTCCAAACTCTCCCAAGTGAAAAACTATAAATAGAAGGGTCACCCCTCCCTCTCAACCTTACACCTTGTTTTCATAACAAAATCTCTCTCATATTTGGAGATCTTGGCATTAGAAATCATTTGTGATAGCTTTAAGCTATAGAACATTTGGATCTTGGCCATACTCCATTGTTAAGATCTCCCCATCTTGCATCCATCCATTCCAAATATAGTTAGTAAGGGAAGATCTAAAGCTTGGCCATGTAGCCAACTTGGAGAGATCTCTTCACTATGTTTGAGAGTAAACAATACATAATTTGATTGCTTAGAATCTAACTAGGTTCACTTTCATTAAGCTTTCATGGAGTAGAGAGTAGTATATATGCTAGGGTTTGAATGTTAGTTTCAAATTTATATATGCATAGATAGTTTCTTGTTTAGTTCTTATCTTATGGTGCATGGTTGAGTTTAGTCAAGCTTGAGGTTCTTTAACCTCATCCCATAGCTTTGTAAACCTTTCCATTGCATATAGTTCTCACTCAAAAACATAATGAAGAGTTGGAATAACCGGTGGCATTTTTTCGCTAAACATTGAAATATTTTGAGCTCGGTATAGTTATTTAGAAAACAAAGTTTTCACCATGTTACGGGCTCTCAAATTCAATCCTATGTTATCTGTTAACCACATAAATGTTCTAGTCTCACACCCCAGTGTGAGAGATTTCATCTTGGGGGTGAAATTAGTGAAAAGAGAGCCAACTAGGTTGTTAGGAAAAATAACGCTAGTGCTCCACATATTTACTAGAGTGTAAATTATGGTGTGGTAAATGAGATTGGGTAAGTTTTTGAGTTTTTAGAACAACTCACGTAGATTTGGTATTAGATGGTTAGTATTATGAAAACCATATCCTATAATAATGGAGATCAATGAACTATATATATGTATGATATTATCTGAATAATATAAAGAGTTTTATTAAAATTTTGTTGTCTAAAACTTGGTACCGAAACATTTGGTATCATATCAATATCAATTCGATGAGAGTTGAGAGACAGGATAATGAAAATGTTTAGAAGTTTGGCATAGAATTATTTAATTTTTTTAATATATGAATCTTAAAGTGTCCATCTGTGCTATCCGCTAAAGTTCTTTACATTGGGTATAGATTAATTAGCCTCATCGTTTAGAGCCATTCTATAGACTCTGTCTACACTAGTGACATAAATTAATTTACGGTTCCAATTGAGTTTCAATAAGGAAGGATAGTGCTAGAAACCATCCATTGCATCATTGCTTGCACGCACTCTCCTCCAACCTCAACACGAGATCTGTTGCACTTGCATATTATTTGATCTAAAAAGTGATGGATGATTTACAAATCTAGTTGATCCTTCTACATATTGTTAGATTAGGTATTTACCTTAGCTCATGTTCACCTAGGTACTTTATTTACCTTTATTGTATTTAACCTCACCCACTTATGTGTGTGGATATTTCTTTTATCTTATTTAGATATTAGGATATATTATATAGTTGTTAGGTATAGTTCTTTCCTTGATCTATGGTATTGAATAGTTATTTCCTTGATCTATTGTAGTGACTAGATCCTTGATGTCTAGTTCTCTCCTAAATCTATGGTTTTGACTAGTTCTTTGATGACTAGTTATTTCCTTGATTTATGGCTTGATCTACGACCTTGTGGGTTCTTAGATTATTATTCCTTGCCTATATAAGCAAGGCCCATTCTCATTGTATTGCATTGAGTTCTATAATAATATATGATATTGTTTCTCATTTGTTTGCAAAGGTTTTATGTAAAGTTATTCTGGTGAATTGCTTTCATTGATCATGGTGTTTGATTAGCATCTATGTTCTTGGCTTGGTACAATCTGGTTATCATTCCTTTCACATATGTTTCAACACATCACAACATGAGGAATTCCCAACATTACACTAATCCCCAATAACATTGATTTCAGGTTTCATAAACTTGTGTGACGTGTGTAAAATCTGTTCTTGTCACATGTGGATTCTCAATTCCAATCATCTCTAATCGTACACTCGATCTAACTAGAGTTATCTCTGCGCATATTCAAATTTGATGTTACCATATTGGAACCGTGATCTAATTCCCTACAATGAACAATCATCTCAACACTTAGAACTCGACGACTTACATTGAGCAGTCATCTCAACACCGTATATTTGTTTGCGTTTGTGTGTTTTCATGTGTATGTCATTTACTAGCTATGTTCGTCCCTCTATCGAGTAATTTTATTGACCATCCGGATGCTTCCAATATCAATGTTTCATCCAAAGTCATAATACATATGACGTGGTGTTTGTTTTGATATAGTTTGGTGATTATCATTTTGTTTCAAGTCTTTCATTATAATTGTTTATATATAGTGGAGTATGGGAGGTTAAATAGTCTAAGATTTTTGAGTCAGCATTTAAAGAGACAATAAAGTCTTTTAAGTCATATTTGTGTATTAGTTATCATATTCTCATTGTATTTTAAGATCCAGGACAAAAAGATCTAGAAAATAGTATGTAATATGATACGATTCACTTTTCAGTGTTCCTGTTTGATGAATAAGTGGAAATTTCATAGTGTGGGGGAACATGACACTAATGTTACAATTCAATTCTATTCCATATCGGTTTAAGTCAAAGGAAACTTCCAATGGCGATAGAGTTTCATGTGCTCTTCGAGATCGAGTGCCAACAATCAATAATAGTGGCTGTAATTAAGAACATTTTGTTCTTATGGATGTAATGTGAAATCACTTTCCAAAGTATGTCTTCTATTGTTCAATTTTGTAATAAGAGAGTTATGATTCCTATATACTTCCTTAATGTACAAGCATAGTGGTAAAAAAAAACACCATAGTAAGTCAGTTCATGGATCTTGAAAAGGTTTGTTGGAGATCTAGAAAACCATACAAGATGGAAAGTTGATGGTTTCTGTCATGTCAATGTTTTTGGTAATCCTATTTAAAACCATAGAAAGAGAGAGTCTTTATTTTGTATCAAGGTCATGAATCACATAGTAGGACATGCTTCACAGGGGTGAGCATCTGCGAGATGAGTGTGTGAATATTTTTATACCATGTTCATACTAAGGGGGAATGTTAGATAAAATACCATTAGTGCTCCATATATTTACTAGAGAGTAAATTATGGTGTCGTAAATGAGATTGGGTAATTTGTTGAGTTGTTATAACAACTCACGTATATTGGTAGTGTTGATAAAACCATCTCCTATAATAATGGATACCAAGGAGCTATATATTTGTATCATAGTGTGTGAATAATAGATAAGAGTTTTATTATAATTTTGTTGTGCAAAACTCTACACCAAAACATGGGTGGAGAGGAGAGGAGAGAAATATATGGCATGACATGGCATGGCATGGCATGGCACAACCAAAATCATGGAGTTCAATGTGACCATCAAGGCCACAAAATTGGTAAGAGGCAGAGAACTATGCAAGTAGCTTGCTCTACTCTCAAGATGACCAGGAAACTTCTTTCTTCATGGAGGAAGAGCAAGGAAAAACTGTAAAATATCTACAGGACTTGAGAGGTCTTTAAAAATAAAATCCATAGAGTGCTACAAATACATGAGACAATGGAAATCTACACAACCCAAAAGTGTATAGAACATTGAAGTTTTGCGCAATGCAAAGTTTCCGTGAGACAAAGGATTGGACCTATTTGGAATAGTTGGATCAACAACATGGAAATATTTATAGCAATTGGAAGCTACCCTCCCAAGTTGAGAAAATCTAAGATAAGAAATTTTAGGTTACAATGATTTCCTTATGTGTTAATCAGTGGCATCCTTTTCAAAAGGAATTTGGATGACATCTTGTGAAGGTGCATTCATGAAAACCAAATAGATAAAGCCTTGGCGAGAATTTCATGATGGTTTTTATTGTGTCAAAAGCACAAACACCCTTAAATTTCTGGTTTGAGATGGGGCATTCGGTGTGATTGTATAACATGGAGCTATTTTGAGTGTGGGACATTGTGAAATGGGATAGCTTTAGGAGAAGGCCGATTCCTATTCCTAACCTACCTACTAGTAACTCCTCCTAATGCAGGAAAAACTACTAACTAATCCTAATCTAAAGCTTCCAAGGGGACAAGGAAAGAAGGATTACATGAAAGAAAATCCTACACTAAAGCGGTGATACACCAAGAAAGGAGTTTTGATCACTTCCCCAACCTTGTAAAAGGAGAAAGGGTGAACCCTAGGGAGGTTAGACAGATGCAACACAAACCAAAAATCACACCAATGCACTAAGGGGAGGCTGGACCACTGTAACACAATCCTGAAATGTAAACAATCTTCATTCTTGTAAGCACAATACACCAAACCCTACAAATGAACATGAAATATGCACAGAACACCCTACTACAATGAGAGGTAAGAGAGACACAAAAATCATGCAAAGGTTAAAATAACTAACATAGAACATAATTTTTATTGCTCATGAAATATACAGTATGCTACATGTGGGAGAGAGTCATGAAGCCATTACAAAGTTTGGAGGAAGGTGTAGACACCAAAATTGGGTCATACTTTAATTAAAACCTCGTTGATTAAATTAACCATATCCTACCCATTCATATCCCCTAGTGCACATGTTAATTGAATTAATTATCTTAATTAAATTAATTAATATCCTCACTTAACCACCTCACCCCAGCCAACTCACCTAGCCACCTCACTCAAATGACCCACTCAAACCTCATTAATGACCTAAGACCAAGTCTAAGCTTATCCTAACCAACTAGGACTTAGTCTAAACCTAGACTTAACTCCTATTAACAAACCTAAAAATAATCCTACTTATCTTTTTGGGATCCATCACTCAAGACTCGGAAGAAGGTTAGAGATCATGCCAAAAATAGAAACAATCTGGATATTTTTGGCCAACCTAGATATTCTCACCTTGGATGTCACCGGTTATATCTCAACCGACGCTGGTACCTAACCATCACTTTGGTTATGTTAAATACATTTTCAAAATCCTTTTCCGAGGGTTGGTCATTCGATTCAAGATCTTATATGAACAAAGACTTAGAGAACTCAAAATTTCAAGCACTCAGGGGAAAGGAAAACATACATGAGCACTACCAAAACCATTGGCATTGATCATCTTCTTCACGATCATGGAATCACATAGAGAAGCATAAAGGTTTGAGCTGCCGCGACATGAACACAACGTATCTTCTCTCCGGATCTCTACCATCACCGTCCTATTCACCTGCATTCTCCAAACCTACTCTTTAGTAAGTACCTAACATCTTTTCATTTTATTTCTGTTTTATTCCAAGTAAGATTTATTATTCATCTCAATAGTTTATCTTCCTCCACACCCGTATACTTCCTTCCTCCCACCAACCTATCACTTTACCATACCTGGCCCTTTTACCCATTTTTACCCTCTCTTAATCATCTCTGAGTCCTCAGAACCATTTTACAACCTCACCCTCACAATTTCCAACCTCTGTGCAATCACAAGAAGTCTGGAAACCAATTTTAAGAAATTTCTACTAAGTGCCCCTATTGACGCCTTGATTAGCCAACCGATGTTAGTCATTCGCCTACTATGAGGCATCTGTCATCTAGATAACATTGGTTCTTGTGTTTGGCAATATACCTCAGACCAGCAAGCTAATACCCACTTCCCAACAACCCAGAACCATTTCTAATATTTACCAGACCTTACGAGAACTTGTACTGACTGCAATGCAACACCAACCAATCACTTGACCCATTTTGACCTCAATCACCTTTTACCTGACCTTTCTTATTGTTTTGTATGAGATACCTAAATCATTTCAATTTCAATAGGATCTTTAATTCATGTATGATTTAACTAACATTAATACTATTATATAAAAGTGGATTAACATCTTGTTCAGGGAAGCATCATGCTTCTCGGATCAAGATTCCATTAGACGATCCACTCATTGTTTTGTTTAACTTTATTTAGTGGTATTGTTTTACATTTATAGGTAGTTCCTCCTAGCCAAAAGGGATCCTGCAAATCAACTTGGATCAAGAAATCAACGCACACATAACCTTCAACCAAAATCACAAATAGGTATTCTGCTTGGCCTTTAACCCTTATTTGTTTCATTATTTTGCTAAGAATCCGATGAAATTTTTTGGCACACCTAGTGGGACCCATTCGGGGTTCTTGCATTTATTCATTCTTAGGGAACCATTGTATGTTTGTTTCTTTTTCAAAAGGAAGTTAACATTAAATTCTCTCCCTGGAAATCTTCTCTTTCTTCTATTTGTCTCAGTGACATTTTTATTTCTAGAACTAAAATGAATCCTTCTTTTCTTCCATTTTCATTAGGGAAAGTAATATCCTTTCCTATTCTCTCTTTTTTACATTGAATATCACATTTTGATTTGGGTTTTAAAATAATTACATTTCATACTTCTATGTTTGCATTTTTATCTCACATTAAAACTAAGGGAAACCTATACACTAGAAGTCATGCCCAACTGATGGTTGACATAATTGAATCATAGAGCACATTCTCTTCTCTCTTTTCCAAACTACACAAAAATAAACTCACACATATTCTTAAACAACACCTTACTTGGAAGAAGTTGTTAATGATCACATGATCATAGGATCAACGGTGGGTGCCAGGATGGTTTCTTCATCTAGTCATTAACTCAAAGAAAGGACCGCCCCTACCAAAATATAAAGCTGAAACCATCCTTAGATCCGGCCTCTTCATAGGTTTCCCTCTTTCCAACCAAAAACTTTGTTCTATTCACAAGTCAGTCTTAAATAGCATAAGTTAAAACATAAAATTCACTCATAGGATTTCATGTTTTTCTTAGCTTTTTCTTGAGTTGTATTTTGAGTTGTGAGGCCGCGTTCTTCATTTTATTCTTCCTTTCACACTCTACCATCATAGTTAGTGATTTTCGACTATTTTTAAGTGTGTAAGAATCCATTACTATCATACTCAACTTTCGGGTTGATATTCCATCGACTTAATTCACAAAATCAATTTTTCTTCATTTTTTTCAAACTTCACAGTGATAGGCTAGCGGACCGTCATTGGTTTACCTAACCATTGTTGGTTTTTAGTACGTTTTGGTCATTTTACCAAAAACAACACTCATCACATCTTATATTCTTTTGAAGTTCTTAGGACATCATCATAACCCCAAAATTTTGAAATCACAGTCAAATACAACTTCATTCCTTCATTTTCATTAGTTTTTACTTCATTTGCAAAACTATTGATTTCCCGTAGTAACCAATATCAGTCACCCTAACCGTTATCAGTCACCCTAACCATTGTCGATTCATGTGTTTTAATTTTTAATTAAAACAATGACTAGTTTCACCTCATGGAATCTATTTTTCTCCATTTCTGCTATTTTTGTATGTCATTTACGAGAGAGCAGACATTACTATGTTTATGCTAACTCACATGGTTTTGACTTGTAGCCAAGCCAACACCATTGTGTTTCATGTTATCCTTCAGCCACTTCCTCCTAGCCCATCTCCACCTTCCATCTTGTCACCTATGGATCCTAGTTAACCCATTATCATCAGCACTGTGTGACAAGGATTTTGCAAGACTCCTTGACCACAACCTCATTACCTTACAACATTATCTCGCCCACTCCTCTACTCATGATTCATCAAGATAGCTAGTATATGACATGCTTATGTCTATTCCTCCTGCCCTCACCCCCACTTCTGCGTCACCTACCACTAGCTCGGTGTTACCTTCTTCCACCTTACCACCCGTAGTATCCCAACTTGACCCCATGCCATCAATACCTATGACACCTATAGTATCATTTGCACTTTTGATGTTATTTGCGCCCTTGGTGTCAACCAACCCTTCACTAGCCATCTTGAGCATAGCCCGTCTTCACCTGCCACCTCATATATACCTATTGCATCGTAGCAACCCATAGTGTCAGCAACCCATACCCCATTCCAAAACATCGTCCTCTCCATCCCACAGTCATTACCTCCAATCAATACAAGGATTGCTACATCTACCCCATGTCCTTAAACATATCACCAATAATTGTGATGCCAAAATATGCCCGATTAATGAATAAAATATGATCTCATCTTACTCTCCTTTTTATTAAGTTTGATTGCATTTTGTGGTTTTTATTTGATCGATATGAGTTAGGATGTAAATTGTCATCTTTTGATTGATTGTGATTCTAATGTTTATAAGCTCGAAAGTGTGTGTTTGAAATTCAATTTTGTAATAAAGTAGGTCTAATCAGTCAAAGAAATGAAGTATGTAGCGTTCAACATGTTTTCGGTAGCATTTGTTCCAATACAATTTAGTTCTGGAACTCCAATATTTAGTTCTGGAATTTTCAGGACTTAGTTCCAGAACTCCTGGGTATAGCTCTAGAACTCTCATGGTTTTGATCCTTAATGATTTCCTATGGTTCTAGAACTTCTTTGAAGTTCCGGAACGATGGAAGTTTATCTATTCTAACCACATCTAGAGATTTTGCATCAATGAACCTTTCAATTAGGAAAGGATGAGAAGATTTTGAACGCAAATCCAAGGATAGTTATCTTACAGTTGTCTAATCAGCCACAATCTGACTCAACATCTATTCTAGGCACGATTCGATTTCATCAGAATCGTAAAGACAACTATGATTGTAATTATATATATAGGTAGACATGTAGTGGATAAAATATAATAAGAAAATAGAGATAGAATAGAGAAGATAGATATAGACTAAGTGCACTAGATCCAAGTATGTTTTGTAATACCGAATGTTTTATCAATAAATAGCCATTCCTATTTAAGAGAATTCTAAGTTGTTAAATCCTGATTCAAGGAGGAGCAAGGGCCCACTCCCCCAAGGACCAAGATATTCATCTATTTGGTATTTATATTTCCTAAGCAAATAGTTTAGATCTGTTAATTTTATATCACTTTTAATTCTTCTAGTTAAACTCTATTGTATACTTGTTCTTGCAGGTGTCTAGATAGATTATTATTTTTCTTGCAATCATTTTTAAGAATTCTAAGTTGAGTGTGTTTAATTTTAGAAGAAAGTGTGTTTATTTCCATTTCGCAAAGTGTTTTCCTTTCAAAGAAAGCTTTCAACATTTTTCCTTTTAGCAAAGTTTTTATAGTATGCTTTAAATAAGGTTTTTACCAAGAAGTCCTTAAGACATTGAAAAGATCCCCCAAAAAATACAAAAAAAAATAGCTACAGTCAATTACTAGATCAATAGGATTACTCTTGTTGCATATAGCTTTAGACACACTCCTAGTTTGAATATGACATCGACAAGAAGTTGATTAAATGAAGGGAATAATGAAACCCATCATTTTTGGCACCATTACCGGGGATACACTAGTTGGAATTTTCTAATTAAGTGTCAACAAGAGCAACAATCATACATCTAGTAGTTGAAGGATCTTCCCTACTATATCATAAAATATATGAGTAGACCAAGAGACTCAAAGGGTATATTCCTCCCAAGAACATCTTCACAAGAATTCATAACATCCTCTAGTCCAAATAAGGAAATTGATCAAGAATTGGAGGCACCATCATCCCCTGTCATACAAGAAACAAAATTTCCACCTTTGGAATTCTTAGATCAGTCACCTGAAGGAAGTAGAACTTTTAGGAAAAGGCTTATTACTCAAGATCCATTTAGGGTGAGTTTTGATTCTCAATTGAGTAGTCAACCTCCTACTCCTGATTTTTCACCTTCCCTAAGGCATACCACATACCACATTGATTGGGAGGAAAATTCAAAAAATATTTTAAAAATGGCATAAGAAGCTGAAAGAGTACCTGATAGGACCTTTAATTATCCAATCCAATTGGGAGATGATGATACACTAATGAAAAATATCTCACCTGCACATTTACCCACATTTAGAGGGATGTCATCTAAAGATCTTGACCAATTTCTGTTTGAGTTCAAGGTACTATGTCAGACCTATGACTATAAAATAGATAATAAAAAACTCAAGTTGTTTCCATCCACTCTGAAGGATGCAACAATGAGGTGGTTCATGGGATTACCATCCAACTCTATTACCACTTGGGCACAAATGGAGACTACCTTCCTAGAAAAATACCAGGATTATTGTAGAGGGAGAAATAGGAAGGAAGAATTCTTCAAAATCAAGTAGGAGGAAGATGAAAATATAGAAGACTATTTAGACAGATTCCTCTTTGTGAGAAAAAGGTGTGGATTTGTACTTCAAGAGGAGTTAAGTAAAACCATTTTTCTTAAAGGTTTGGATGATGAATCTAGGGAAGCCCTTAACTTGATAGGAGGTGGAGACATTGATCAATTAAGGATGAATGAAATTAAGGAGATTTGTAGAAGCTATTCAGAATAAGGGGTGGACCTAGAAAAGGAAAATCGGTGAAAAGTTTGAATCCAGATATGAAAAAACTAATGGATGAGTTAGTAAACTTAAAAAAAAACATTTTAGTTCAATTAACCTCTACTATGGATGGATTATAAGCTAAAGCAAATGCCAAAAATGAACCATTGGCTATGTATTGTCCTAGATGTAGGAAGAAGCATGCAATAAGAGATTGTCATTTAGATAAAACAAAAATGTGTCTTATCTGTGAATCTAAAGAACATGATATTGATGCTTGTTCTCTACTTCTAATAATAAAGAATCAGCTTAAACAAACCAATACATCATCCACAATAGAAGAATTGAATTTTGTTAGAGACAAACTAACCAAGGGTAGTTTATGCCAAGATCAGTTCCTAATCCCTAGACGATGTCATGGGCTACTCAGATAGCACCAAAAAATTAGGGACAACCACCTTGGGTACCTCAACCAACTTGGAACCCTCAAGATTGGGAAATTCAAGCTTGGTATGCTCAGGGACATCAACAACCATGGGATGGTCAAGGAAATCCTTATGCTTGGTCACAACCTAGATGGAACCCTAGTAATTATGCTCAAGGAAGAACATATCCAAATTAGAATCAATAGGCCATCATGGGATCCCTGCACAAAATTCAAAAACTGAGAATGTATTCCAAATGCAAATACCAAAGCACATCCAGTAGAAAACCCAAGAAACAAACAAATAACTCCTGTTTATGGAACAAAACTAGAAAAATCAGTTGATTTACATGCCATGGATTGTAAGGATATTCAAACTAGATATGGAAAAATAATTAGTAGTCCACCTATTATAATCACTGAAATGACATAAGAAAATGAAATCCCTAGTACTGTTGTTCCAAAAGAGGATATAGAAATAAAAGAAAAGGAGCCGAGATAAAAACACTACCGAGACTCCATTTTGAAAGATTTAAAGAAGCTATAGAAACCAAGGAGTTGAATTGGTACATGAACTAAGAAAATTGAATATTGAGATACCACTATTATAAGAAATTAAGGACATTCCGAATTGAGAAAATTAATCAAAATTTTATGTTTGAAAAATCCTGGAAGGAAGAAAAGTACCCAAGACTATTAAAGGAGATGGGAAACTTGCTGATTTATTAGTAGGAAAACTTTTACTTCCCAAATACGGAGATCCTAGAAGTCTTATTATTTTTGTCTTTATAGGAAATAACAATATACATAACATTTTCGTAGATTTGGGAGCGATTATCAATGTAATGATAGTGGATACTTTGAAAACATTACCTTTAATGGGTATACAACCTACTAATCCATATTGCAGATGGTAGACCAGTCTCATTGTAAAAACAAGAAGGGATTATTGAAGACATAGTGGTTATGGTGGAGTCATGGGAATATCTAATTGACTTCCTTATACTGCAGCCAAAAGGTAAAACATTGGGTTATACCATTATTTTGGGTAGACCATGGTTAGCTATAGTTGTTTCCTTAATTGATTATAGGTCAAGTGATATGACAATCTCGAATGGTAAGAAATCTAAGAAAATTTCCTTATATCCTTCTGCACGACCTTTTACTAACAATCAAAAACAATTGTGGGTTGATTCTCTGGATACTAATAAGAAAAATGTGTCTTCTTTGGCTATGATCACATTGCAGGATCATGTAAGAGAAGTAGAAGAGATGATTGATCCACCATTGGATGAGCACCAACTATCCTCAAAGTAATCATATGTAGTTCCGGAACCCGTAACTATAGTTTCATAACCTGCAACTATAGTTTAAGAACCTATGACCATAGTTAGAATCTTTGAACTTAATTTTGGAACCACCACATTTAGTTCTCGGAACCACCACATTTCATTTTGGAACCATGAAAACATCGAGTTCTCTGTGATTAGAAATAATTTCACTTCGGAGGAATGAGATTTCTCATGGGGAGAGGAAGAATTAGTAGCTTTAGTTTCAAATACATCAAGGAGTGGTGAAGAATTTATGGAAAGTAGCAGTGACAAAGAGTTTGACCTACAAAGAGATAAGTATCATAATTCTCATTATTGTCCTATTTCAGTATTATGTTTCAAGGAACTTTTGGGATTTGCTACATACCATATGTTGTTATCACATACATGTCCATTAAATACTTTAATGGAACCCTTTCAACAAATCAGTTCATCACACATTGGAACCAAGCATGTTGAGATTCAACCGATTAAAACTTTGAACATTAACAGCTGGTTGAAGGATGATGAAGAAGCTAAAATGTTTGATGTTCTAAAAATCATACTAAAGCTTTTGCTTGAAATACAAATACATAAAGGGAATTCACCCAAGTATCTACACTCATCACATCTATACTAAAAACGTTAAACCAGTTAGGCAGCCTTAGAGAAGGATTAACCTAGCCTTAAGGGATATAGTCAAACAAGAAATTGAAAAACTATTACAAGTAGGCTTTATCTACCTTATCTTAGATAGTCAGTGGGTATCTCCTCTTGTAATTGTTCCTAAAAAGAATGGAAAATGGAGAATATGTGTTGACTATAGGGAACTGAACAAAGCCACACTGAGAGATTATTTTCCCTTACCATTCATAGATCAAGTCCTAGACAACCTTTCGGGTAAACAATAATTTTCCTTCTTGGATGGATTTAGTGGATACAATCAAATTAGAATTTGCTGAAGATCAAAACAAAACTACATTTACATGTCCATGGGGTACCTTTGCCTATAGGGTGTTACCATTTGGCTTATGCAATGCTTATACAACTTTTCAGAGAGTTGTACTTACAATCTTTGCTAATCTAACAAATGATTGTGTTGAGGTATATATGGATGACTTCACTGTACACAAAGATACATTTGATGATGCTTTGAGAAATCTAGACAGAGTGTTAACAAGATGTGAACAACACAATCTGTCTCTTAGTGATGAAAAGTGTTTAATGATGGTTGATGAGGGGATTGTATTAGGACACATTACATTCTTTGGGTACAAGATATTTGTACACACGAGATCATTCAATAATTAAATATTTAATGAACAAACCGGTGGTTGGAGGAAGAATAATTAGATGGTTATTAATTTTGTAAGAATTTGATATTACCATTGTGGACAATCGAGTAAATCTAATGTGGTAACTGATTTTTGTCAAGAATAATCACTACTGGGGAGAAATATCCAATCAAGGATAACTTTCCAGATGAATAACTATTTTCTATCTTAGCAAGTACACCATGGTTTGCTGATATGGAAAATTATCTTGCAACAAGGAAGTTTCCTCCTTCTTTCACTAAGAAAAAAATAAAGAAGTTAATCAAAACCAGTGCACAATTCAAATGGTTAAATGGAATGCTATTTAAATGTGGTCTTGATTTTGTTTTGTGTAGGTGTATAAGAGAAGATGAAATATTTGATATCCTCAAAGCATGTCATGATGAACCAAGTGGAGGAATTATTCAAAGTGAAAATATTAGCTCATAAGATACTTGACACTGGTTATTATTGGCCATCTCTGTACAAGGATGTGAAGAGATATATCAAATGATGTCATCCTTGTCAAAGGATGGGACAACCGAATTTCACCAATGAAATGCCTCTTCAACCTCAAGTAGTGATTGAACCATTTGAGAGATGGGGATTGGATTTTTTTGGTCCCTTTAATCCTCCTTCACAAAGAAAGGAATATACTCTTTTTGTTTTGACTATGTGACAAAGTGGGAAGAAGTGCGAGGCATTGACAAATGCCACTAAAAAAGCGATTGTTTATTTCCCTTGGAACAAAATTATGGTAAAATTTGGAGCACCAAGGAGCATAGTTTCATATCGGGGACCATAATTTATGTCTAATATGATCCAAGCTCTCACAATGTATTACCAAATACATCATAGGAAGTCATCTCCTTATCACCCACAATAAAATGAAAAATCTGAAGTAACAAATAGAGAATTGGAAAACATCCTTACTAAAACAAGTTGAAACTGGGAGAAAAGATTGGGTAAAGAGAATACCCAAAGCTATTTGGGCCTATAATAAAAATTAGAAAAATACAACAGGTTTTCACCATATGAGTTAGTCTATCGGAAAAATCCCTTGTTGCCCATATAGTTTGAACTTGGACATTGAAAACATCGAGTTAAGGTGAGAATTGAGTTGGATGCAACTCAAAAAGAAAGAATCATTCAACTCAATGAATTGGATGAATTGAGGATGGAAGCACTTTAGTAGATAGAGATAATCCAAGATCAAAGGAGGTAATGGCATGACATACATATCAATAGAAGGTAATTCAAAGTAGGAGACTGTGTATTGTTGTTTGATTCTAAGTACCAAAAATTCAATGGAAAATTGAGAACCGGATGGTTGGGACCCTATCGATTGAGTAGATATTTGACAATGGTTCTATTCAGTTACTTCCCATTGATGGCAGCAGAAGAACACTCTTGGTCAATGGACATAGGCTGAAACTCTATAAGAAGCCTCCCACCAAGGATGAATTCTTGAGGAAGATTGAAGAAGACAAAGAATTTGATCATATGAAAGAACCTAGTTCTTCCAAAATGATCAAATAACCATATGATAGATCAGAATAAAGGGAAGAAAATGAAAACTAGTAAATGACATGACATTTTCTTCCCCAAAAAAAAAAAAAAAAAATAAAAATACAAAATAATTTTTTTTTTTTTCTCTCAAAGGTTAATTGAAAACAAATGAATGGTGGTTGACCTCTTCTTTTGGCTAATTCAAATAAAAGGGAATTATTTTGAATTCAGTACTATCTTATCTAACCATGTTTTGTTCCACTTGTAGGAATGATGAGTCATCATAACAAAAGGATTACATCATCAAGGAAGGGTATTATATCTTTTAACTTATTTAGGGTTAAATTAAAAGCTTACATGTGTGATTTGATTTAATTCAAAAGTTGGTATGATGAGTCATCTATTTATACATTATGATTACAAGTGAGTAATCATGAAGATGATATGAATGGAATAAGTGGCGTCATAGTTATTATTGGTAATAATTAAGTGCAAAATCAAGTGAAATAAGTTGTAGAGAGATTTTGAGAAGCATGAAATTAAGCTTGTGTTCTGCAACAAAGAATAGAGGATTCTGTAGCTAAGAATAGAGGTTCCGTAGATAAAATCATCAGTTCCACAACTAAGCAAGAAGGTCTACATCCGATTTGCATAGAATCAAAGGAAACATAACTCGAGCTGATATGGGGATTAAAAAGAAATCAGAACTAGAGGATGATTCCTAGCTGCTCATGGATGAAGAAGTGACATCTATCTTTGAACATGCATAATGGCTAGAGTTCTGAAGAATTTTTCAAAGTATAATGATGAATTAGTAAGAGAATTCATCATAAACCTAGAGCAATCTAGGACAAAGGTGAGAAATATTATTATTCCTATTTATGTGAATACAATAAGTAATGTGTCTGGAGTGCCAATTGTGCATGTCCCACATCCTGCCAAAGGGACCTTGAAAGAATTGGTTGAAATCCTACTACAAGAAGGAGAAACTGAACCCCAATACATTTACAATACAAAGAAAATCATAAAAGGGGCCGAAGGGCAGATTTTCCCAAACCCTTTGACATGGTAGCATTTTGGATAGTGAAATACTTAACTTGTGATAGTCAATTTGGGTCCGTAGGAAAAGAAGTCCTAAAAACGCTCATATATATGAAGTATGGAGCTACATAACCTAGAGTACATAATAAACCTTCCAAGGTTTTTTTTTATTTTATCCAGACCATGGCCCAAGAGGTGTTCTTGGGGTGTTGGGACAATCAAGCATCATGAGACTAATTCATTTAATATTCTAGCACCATTTTTTTTGAAGAAAAATGGAGAAGAAATCTAGGAAAAGTTTCTTGGAAAGTTCAAGAAAAACCCTAATATTATCGGAGAAGGATAATACCAACTCCATTTTTTCCTTTAACTAATTTGGAAATTGACGCCCTTGCGCAGAAGAATAGAAGGAAGTGGAAAGAGAGAATATACCAAAAAAAAAAGAAGGTGCGTGAGAAAGGTCAAAACAACAGAGCCTTCTGTGCGTTTAAAGGAAATTCCTTCTTCGGCAACAACTTTAGGGGAGCTAATATCTATCTTTGACGGTGATAGCTCACTCGTGTAGGAGAAAGAAACAAAATTAAGAAGAATCTATAGAAGTAAATCCACCGTTGGGCATGTTGAAATTCCCTAAAGAAGGAAAATTAATAAGAGGACAAGGGAAATCCCTAGGAGGAAGGAGTGAACAGGAAAAGATGGAAAAATAAGTTGCTGATATTTTGGGCAAGATGACCAAGAATCCTCTGAACCAAGCCAAGCGAGATGGATAAAGGAGATGAGATACTTGAGGATCATGATTTTTAAGAAATGGCTGAACCATCAACATTGCCACATGAAGAAGAAGAGTTGGCATCTGGTGACGAAAAGGTAAATTTCCTTTGATGGAAGAAAAATTCTCTACTCCTCAAGTAATTTCAAAGGAAGAAGAAATACATCAGGTTAAACATGCTCTGTTCTTGTCTAGAGCAGAGCTCATTATCGAGAAAAAGGATGAGGAATTGGATTTCCTCAAACTCAAATTAGAACAAAGGGAAATGCTCATTGGAGAGCTAACAACTTAGCTTGTAGCTAGGATTGAGGAGTTATCAGTAATTAAGAAACAACTGATAGAAAAGGAGGAAGAATGTAGACTTCCAAAAAATAGAATGTTGTGTCCACAGTCTCTGCACAGACTGAGTTAACTTATTTTCCACTCAAACAACTATGGAATGACACTTGCAGGGAACTCAGAGAAGCTAAAACATCAAATGAATATTTGAAGACCAAGATGGAAGAAGAAAAGAAGGCAAGAAAAGAGTGGGAAGAAAAGTTTTATAAGGAAGAAGGAAACAAATATAAATGTCTTGCAAAAATTCATATGGTCTGCATTATGAGTGAAAAATTGCTTGCCTATAGGAGGCCCTCTCCTGCATATAGTGTGTTTTTAGAAGAACAATTCATTCACTTTGGAAGCATCAAGGATTGCATGTGGAATTCCACATGAACTAAAAGATGAATCGAATTCATGACAACTTATTCTTTAGCTTGATTCCAGAGCAGAAAAATCTTTTATGTGAATTTTATCTTTGTAATTTTATGCTAGAGAAAAACACATGATTTATGATCAATTTGTATGAGGGGAAAGTCGGATCAATGCATTTGTCTCATTCTACAAAAATCAAATTGTATGGAAGGAAAGGGAATCTATGTTTTTATTGAAAGCTAGCTCAATTGGTCTCTGCATGAGAGTTCACTATGGTAAACCTTCTACCTTCCTCACACATTTTAGAACCCATGCCTTTGATTAGCTATTCAAGACACATTATTTTTCCAGCTTACAGAAGAGTATTGGTACATTTTCCACCTATGAGGAGGAGAAGTTTGAAGATATTTATGAACTATGCTCTAAAAGGTGGGAACTCCTTACTATTTTCTTAAGAAGAAGGAAGTAATATCCCCTAAAAATATGATCTAGAGTTTAGAAAGAGAAAAAGCGTTATGCACAATAATTCCTCAGATCAATGAGACCTATGGGAAAATATGGATCAGAATGCAAACAAGACCCCCTCTACTTCTCACCCCCATGTCTCCTTGGAAAAACAGAGAACCTCAAGTTCCTACTAAATTTGAAGAGTGGGAGAGGAAAATAGAAGCATGAGTGGGTACAACACCTCTAAGTTTAAGCATTGGAAGATCCAGTTTAGCCATTTGATCGAGAAATCAAATGGAATGCGAGAACATATAACCCCAATTTTGAAGAATGAAGTTTGTAAAGGGACTTACAAACAAGTAAGTTTGGGGGAAATGATGAGGCCAGAATATGCTTGATTAATGTATAAAATATGATCTCATCTTACTCTCCTTTTTATTAAGTTTGATTGCATTTTGTGACTTTTATTTGATCTGATATGAGTTAGGATGTAATTTTCTATCTTTTGATTGATTTTGATTCTAATGTTTAAAATCTCTGAAATTCCTGACAAA
Source organism: Taxus wallichiana var. yunnanensis (assembly GCA_018340775.1). Classification (NCBI taxonomy): domain Eukaryota; kingdom Viridiplantae; phylum Streptophyta; class Pinopsida; order Cupressales; family Taxaceae; genus Taxus; species Taxus wallichiana. The sequence goes on along the minus strand of CM031238.1, from coordinate 688,243,552 downwards.
GTGTGTGTTTGAAATTTAGTTTTGTAATAAAGCAGGTCTAATCAGTCGAAGAAATGAAGTATGTAGCGTTCAACATGTTTTTGGTAGCATCTGTTCCAATACAACTTAGTTCTAGAACTTCCAAGCTAGTTTCGGAACTCCATTACATAGTCATCATCTAGTTCCGAAACTTTCAGACTTAGTTCCAAAACTCCAATATTTAGTTCTGGAATTTTGGACTTAGTTCGGAACTCCTAGGTATAGCTCCAGAACTCTCATGGTTTTGATCCTTAACGATTTCCTATGGTTCTAATTTTTTTTTGAAGTTCGGAAGCGAATGGAAGTTTATCTATTCTAACCACATTCGGAGATTTTGCATCAATGACCCTTTCAATCAGGAAAGGATGAGAATATTTCTAAACACAGATCTAGGGATAGTTATCTTACAATTGTCTGATCAGCCACAATCCGAGTCAACATCTATTCTGGGTACGATTTGATTTCATCGAATCGTAAAGATAACTATGATTGTAATTGTATATATAAGTAGGCTGCGAGTAGATAAAATATAATAAGCAAATAGAGATAGAAAAGAGAAGATAGATATAAACTAAGTGTATATATCCAAAGACGCTTTTTTGTACTACCGAATGTTTTATCAATTATAAATACCCATTCTTTTTTGAGAGAATTCATCTATTTGGTATTTATATATCCTAAGAAAATAGTTTTATATCTGTTAATCTCAGTATCACTTTTAATTCTTCTATTTAAACTTTGTTGTATACTTGTTCCTGCAATGATCGTCTAGATAAATTCTTATTTTTCTTGCAATCATTTTTAAGCATTCTAAGTTGAGTGTGTTTTCTTTCAAAAGCAAGTGTATTTACTTTTAGAAATAATTGTGTTTATTTCCATTCTCGCAAAGTGTGTTTCCTTTCAGCAAATATTTCAAGTATGTTTCCTTTCGACAAAGTTTTCTTAGTATGATTTAAAAAGGTTTTTACCAAGAAGTCCTTAAGACATTTAAAATATCCCCTTAGAAAATACAAAAAAAAAGCTAGAGTCAATTACTAGATAATTAAGATTAATCTTGTTACATATAGCTTTAGACACACCCATGGTTTGAATATGACATCAACAAGAAGTTGTTTAAATGAAGGGAATAATTACACCCACCAATAACCCCCAATATTTTCTAGTTCCTATTCAGGATATTTTTCACCTACATCTATTCCCCACACATTTTTGTACTTCACACCACCATATACTAGAATTCCGTCCACATCATACATTCATCATCAACCTCCTTATACTACGGGGGTCTTTGAATCATCACAACCCACTAACGAACTTATTAAAATGATGATGGAAAAGATGAAAACACTGGAAGCATAAGTTTTTGGCTCTCGTAACTCCTTAACCTACGTTGAAATCTGCAATGAGCCCATCCATCCATCTATTCCCATTCTCCCATACCCTACGCATTGGGAAATGCCAAAATTTAACCGGTTCAAAAGTAAAGAGGACTGTAAAAACACTTTGCGGTCTTTCAAACATGCGTGTTATCTAATCACCCGCGACGATGCTTTACTCCTATGAAAATTCCCCATGTCATTAACGAGACCCGCATTAGATTGCTATAGTGGTTTATCTAAACATTCCATTTACTCATTTAATCAAGTGGCTCAAGCCTTCCTAGACCATTTTTCAATCAATATTGTCAAGAATGTCACTATGGCTAACTTGTAATCAACTCAACAATATGACGACGAGTTTATCACCGATTTTTTCACTCGTTGGCGAAGCCTCATCAACTAGCTTACATTCCAGTTACCTCAAACCGAGATTATAGAGTTGTTCACTAGAGCTTGTGCCAGACACATCTCACCAAATTTGCAAGTACAAACCTTCTATACCTTTGATGAAGCATTTACCATGGTGCGAAAACTTGAAATTCATGCCATTGAAGAGAAGAAAATTCAATTGCATAATAAAAACACCGCATTTAAATAAAATGATGCTTTTTCCTTTTCAAAACCCTAAAACAATTATTCAAAAGCCAAAGGATATGCCAACATGGTAGTTTTAAAGGTTGGCCCATCTCACCCCTCTAATTAATCGAAACCTACCTCCAACCTTTCTCCCATTCAAAATTTTCGGTCAAACAAGAGAAACGAAAATACACTCCAATCGGGGAGCCTTATTCTTCAGTATTAGAAAAACTTCTTAAGGTTGGAGCCATTGCTCTTCCACCCATAAAACCACATACTAGTTTTGACCCCGCTCGTCCTATGCCTGCATGGTACAAGGAACATGACTATTGTAACTATCATTGCGTAAAAGGCCATAGTGATGGTAATTGTATAACCTTCAAGAACATTGTCCAGGAAATATTAGATAATGGAAATATCATCTGGAAAACCCAAACGTTGGGGTGTGGAGCCTTTTTTTTGTCTTCTGGAATTAGTATTGAAGTGATGGAGTTCGAACGGTTAAGTTTGGAGACTTCATGAGTATTTTACTGATTAAATGTCACTTTGTGGACGTTGCTATTAATTAATTGTTTGTCAACGTCATGACAATTTTTCCAGTCATGGGAAGTTGAAAGGTTATGAATTTCAAACTTCTAGGGCTAGCTTCAGGACTTCTTAAAATGATTGTAATCCTATAAATAGAGATGTTAAGGTATCTTGAAGATATCTTGAGTTTTCAAGAGGTATTGAGTCTTAGTGATCAAGGTTGAGCAATTGAGATATCAATTGTGGTCTAGATGTGGTTTAACATATTTTGAATTTTGTTGAGAGTTCATAACTAAGAGAATCCGGTGAGAGTTGTTTTACTCTTGTTGATAATAAAATCGAGCAAGTTGTTGGTGGATGTAGTCCACATTGGGTGAACGCGTTAAATATTGCCTTGTCTTCTTTTGTGCATTATTTATTTATGTTGTTATATTTCGTAAGTATAATTATGCTATATAGTTTCCTACTATTGTGATTTGAAGAATTCTTTCCACATATTAGTTTGTAATTCCTAATAAGCGGTATCAAATATTTGGTGGATTTTTACCGAAGTAGTAAATCACGGGAAATTTTAGCTTGAGTGGGAGCTATGGTGGATGAGGGCAGATCGAGGGTTGAGAAGTTCAATGGGCAAAACTTTGGTTTGTGGAAGATGTAGATGGAGGATTACTTGTATCAAAAGGACCTCCATGTTCCTTTGGCTGGAAAAGAAAAGAAACCTACAACCATGTCGATGAGGATTAGGAATTTCTAGATAGAAAGGCGCTCGGGAAATTCAGATTACGCCTTGCATCTATGGTTGCTTTCAACATATCATAGGAGAAGAACATGGAGGGTCTCATGAGTGCATTGGGGAAGTTATATGAAAAACCCTCTGCCTCTAATAAAATAATTTTGATTAAAAAATTATTTAATATGAAGATGTATGAGAATGATTCTAGTTGTTGATCATTTGAATGAATTTAATACGGTTGTGAGTATGCTAAACCTTGTATATACCTTCCACTATAGTTCCAACCCCCACAACAAGAAAACTGACTTTGATGATGAGGTCGGGGATTTGTTGATTTTGTGCTCCTTGTCGGATAGATGGGACAACTTGGTTATGGATGTAAGTAATTCAATCTCTAATAATTAAAATATGAAGTTTGAGGATGTAATAGGTGTGATCATAAGAGAGGAAATGGGAAGGAAGAGAACCGGAGATTCTTCTACTTCTGGAATCGCTTTGATGGTGGAGAGAAGAGGGAGACAAAAGAATAGAGGGAAAGGTAATCGTGGGAAGTCGAATGATCGCGAAAGGTCAAAGTCCAAGAGTAAGTTAGAATGTTGAAACTATGGGAAGGTTTCTCATGCTAAGAAAGATTCTGGGCTCTTCAGGATAAGAAAAACAAGGAGGAAACTAAGGAGGTAAATGTGGCAGCAGGTGATGTTTGTCAGGATGCCTTAATTATTTCTTTAGATAATATTGTTGAGTCTTGGGTGTTAGATTCAAGGGATTATTTCCATGCCACCCCACATAGACATTACTTTACTGATTATGTTCAAGGAGATTTTGGACATGTATATCTTGGTGATGATGAACCATGCAACATACTAGGGAAAGGTTGTGTTCGGGCATAAAAAAATGTAGAATGGGAACACGTGGCTACTTAAGGACATCATGCATGTGCCTAAGTTGAGGAGGAACTTGATATCGAGTGGGTTAGGTGGGTAGTTATGGTTGTACATTCAATTTTAAATTATATTCTTGGAAGGTTACCAAGGGAGCTCTTATGGTTATAAGAGGTAAGAAAATGGGTACTTTGTATTTAACTAGTGGTGCTGATTATTATAATTTAGTTGCTGAAGATAGAGAAGGAACTTTTTGGCACCAGAGACTTGGTCATATGAGTCATAAGGGCATGCAAATTATAAAGGGAAGGTTTCCTGAATTAATGGAGTTAGATTTGGACTTCGTGAGGATTGTCTTTATGGGAAATAGAAAACGGGTGAGATTCCTTAAGGTTGGACGTACGAGAAAGGAGGGTAAGTTGGAGTTAGTGCATATGGATGTATGGGGGCCAGCTAAGGTAAAATATATTGGTGGTTCATGTTATTATGTCACTTTCATTGATGATGCAACTAGAAATGTTTGGGTATATTACATTATGAATAAATTTGATGTGTTTGAAACTTTCAAAAGATGGAAAGCCTTGGTTGAGAATGAAAAAGGTCTCAAGTTGAAATGTCTCATTCGGATAATGGAGGGGATTATTGCAACAATGAATTTCTTGATTCTTGTTCCGTAAATGGGATCTACGGGAAAAGAATGGTTCCAAATACTCCACATGAAAATGGAGCATCAAAGAATGAACAATACAATCATGGAGCGTGCTTGTGTACATGAGGTTACATGCAGTGGTTGCCACTCATGTTTTGGGTTGAAGCAAAGTAAGCAAGGCTATTTATTTTATTAACAGAGGACCCTATATGGGCTTCGATGGAGGTATACCGAGGGTACAAGATATTTGTACACACAGATCATTCAATAATTAAATATTTAATGAAAAAATCTAGTGGTTGGAGGAAGAATAATTAGATGGTTATTACTTTTGCAAGAATTTGATATTACCATTGTGGAAAATCCAGGTAAATCTAATGTGGTAGCTGATTTTTGTTAAGACTAATCACTACAAGGGAGAAAGATCTAGTCAAGGATAACTTTCTAGATGAACAACTATTTGCTATTTCAGCAAGTACACCATGGTTTGTTGATACGACAAATTATCTTGCAACGGGATGTTTCCTCCTTCTTTCACTAAGAAAAAAATAAAAAGTTAATCAAAACCAGTGCACAATTCAAATGGTTAAATGGAATGCTATTTAAATGTGGTCTTGATTTTGTTTTGCGTAGGTGTGTAAGAGAAGATGAAATCTTTGACATCCTCAAAACATGTCATGATGAACCAAGTGGAGGACATTATTTAGTGAAAATATTAGCTCATAAGATACTTGAAACTGGTTATTATTGGCCATATCTGTACAAGGATGTGAAGAGATACATCAAGCGATGTGATCCATGTCAAAAGATGGGACAACCAACTTTCACCAATGAAATGCCTCTTTAACCTCAAGTAGTGATTGAACCATTTGAGAGATGGGGATTGGATTTTGTTGGTCCCTTTAATCCTCCTTCACAAGGAAAGGAATATATTCTTTTGTGTATTGACTATGTGACAAAGTAAGAAGAAGTACAGGTATTGAAAAATGCCACTAAAGAAGTTGTTGCTGATTTCCTTTGGAACAAAATTATGGTAAAATTTGGAGCACCAAGAAGCATAGTTTCATATCAGGGACCATAATTTATGTCTAATATGATCCAATCTTTCACAATGTATTACCAAATACATCATAGGAGGTCATCTCCTTATCACCCACAATAAAATGGAAAATCTGAAGTAACAAACAGAGAATTAGAAAACATCCTTACTAAAATAGTTGAACCTGGGAGAAAAGATTGGGTAAAGAGACTACTTGAAGCTATTTGGGCTTATAATACAAATTGGAAAAATACAACAGGGTTTTCACCATATGAGTTAGTTTATGGGAAAAATCCCTTGTTGCCCATATAGTTTGAACTTCAGACATTGAGGACAGTAGTTAAGGTGGGAATTGAGTTGGATGCAACTCAAAAAGAAAGAATCCTTCAACTCAATGAATTGGATGAATTGAGGATGGAAGCACTTTAGCAGACAGAGATAATCCAAGATCAAAGGAAGTAATGGCATGACACACATATCAAGAGAAGGCAATTCAAAGTAGGAGACTGGGCATTGTTGTTTGATTCTAAGTACCAACAATTCAAGGGAAAATTGAGAACCATATGGTTGGGACCCTATTAGATTGAGTAGATATTTGACAATGGTTCTATTCAGTTACTTCCCATTGATGGTAGTAGAAGAACACTCTTGGTCAATGGACATAGGCTGAAACTCTATAGGAAGCCTCCCACTAAGGATGAATTCTTGAGGAAGATTGAAGCAGACAAAGAATTTGATCATATGGAAGAACCTAGTTCTTCCAAAATGATCAAATAACCATATGATAGATCTCGGAATAAAGGGAAGAAAATGAAAACTAGTAAATGGCATTTTCTTCCCCAAAAATAAAATAAAAATAAAAAAAAATAAAATGTTTTTTTTTTCTCTCAAAGGTCAATTGAAAACCAGCAATGGTGGTTGACCTCTTCTTTTGGCTAATTCAAATAAAAGGGAATTCTTTTGAATTCTAGCTGTCTTATCTAACAATGTTTTGTTCCACTTTTAGGAATAACGAGTCATCATAACAAAAGGATTACATCATCAAGGATAGGAATTATATCTTTCAACTTATTTAGGATAAATTAAAAGCTTGCATGTGTGATTTGACTTAATTCAAAAGTTGGTATGATGAGTCATCTATTTCTACATTATGATTACAAGTGAGTAATCATGAAGATGATATGGATGGAATAAGTGGTGACATAGTTATTATTGGTAATCATTAAGTGAAAAATCAAGTGAAATAAGTTGTAGAGAGATTTTGAGAAGCAGTAAATTAAGCTTGTGTTCCGCAACAAAGAACAGAGGATTCCGCAACTAAGAATAGAGGTTCCGTAAATAAAATAATCAGTTCCACAGCTAAGCAAGAAGTTACGCATCCGAGTTGAGCAGTAATCAAAGGAAACAAAACTCGAGTTGATATGGGGATTAAAAAGAAATCAGAACCAGAGGATGATTCCTAGCTACTCGCGGACAAAGAAGTGGCATCTATCTTTGAGCATGCAGGATGGCTAGAGTTCCTAAAGAAGTTTTCAAAGTATAATGACGAATTAGTAAGAGAATTCATCATAAACCTAGAGCAATCTAGGACAAAGGTGAGAAATATTTTTATTCCTTTTTCTGTGAATACAATAAGTAATGTGTCTGGAGTGCCAATTGTGCATGTCCCACATCCTGCCAAAGGGACCTTGAAAGAATTGGTTGAAATCCTACTACAAGAAGGAGAAACTGAACCCCAATACATTTACAATACAAAGAAAATCATAAAAGGGGTCAGAAGGGCCAGTTTTCCCAAACCCTTTGACAAGGTAGCATTTTGGATAGTGAAATATTTAACCTGTGATGGTCAATTTGGGTCTGTAGGAAAAGAAGTCCTAAAAATGCTCATATATATGAAGTATGGAGCTACATAATTAGAGTACATAATAAACCTTCCAGGGTTTCTTTTTTATTTTATCTAGACCATGGCCCAGAGGTGTTCTTGGGGTGTTGGGACAATCAAACATCACGAGACTAATTCATTTAATATTCTAGCACCATTTTTTCCAAAGAAAATGGAGAAGAAATCTAGGAAAAGTTTCTTGGAAAGTTCAAGAAAACCCTAATATTATCGAAGGTCAATAACAACTCCATTTTTTCCTTTAACTAATTTGGAAATTGATGCCCTTGCGAGAAGAATAGAAGGAAGTGGAAAGAGAGAATATACCAAAAAAAAAAAGGTCTATGAGAAAGATCAAAACAATAGACCCTTCTGTGCCTTTAAAGGAAATTCCTTCTTCGGCAACAACTTTAGGTGAGCTAATATCTATCTCGACGGTGATAGCTCACTCATGCAGAGAAAGAAACAAAATTAAGAAGAATCTCTAGAAATAAATCCACCGTTGGGCATGTTGAAATTCCCTAAAGAAGGAAAATTCATAAGAGGTCAAGGGAAATCCCAGAGGGAAGGAGTGAACAGGAAAAGATGGAAAAATAAATTGCTGATATTTTGGGCGGTATGACCAAGAATCCTCTGAACCAAGCCAAGTTGAGATGGATAAAGGAGATGAGATACTTGAGGATCGGGATTTTTAAGAAATGGTGAACCATCAACATTGCCACATGAAGAAGAAGAGTTAGCATCCTGCGCAATGAAAAAGGTAAATTTCCTTTGATGGAAGAAAAATTCTCTACTCCTCAAGTAATTTCATAGGAAGAAGAAAGACATCGGAGTTAAATGGACTGTTCTTGTCTAGAGCAGAGCTTATTATCAGAGAAAAGGATGAGGAATTGGATTTCCTCAAACTCAAATTAGAACAAAGGGAAATTCTCATTGGAGAGCTAACAACTTAGCTTATAGCTAGGATTGAGGAGTTATCAATAATTAAGAAACAACTGATAGAAAAAGAGGAAGAATGTCAGACTTCCAGAAAATAGAATGTTGTGTCCACAGTCTCTGCACAGACTGAGTTAACTTATTTTCCACTCAAACAACTATGGAATGACACTTACAGGGAACTCAGAGAAGCTAAAACATCAAATGAATATTTGAAGACCAAGATGGAAGAAGAAAAGAAGGCAAGAAAAAAGTAGGAAGAAAAGTTTTATAAGGAAGAAGGAAACAAATATAAATGTCTTGCAAAAATTCATATGGTCTGCATTATGAGTGAAAAATTACTTTCCTATAGGAGGCCCTCTCCTGCATATAGTGTGTTTTTAGAAGAAAAATTCATTCACTGGAAGCTGTCAAGGATTACATGTGGACTTCCACATGAACTAAAAGATTAATCTGAATTCATTACAGCTTATTCTTTAGCCGCTTGAAAGCGAGAAAAATCTTTTATGTGAATTTTATCTTTGTAATTTTATGCTAGAGAAAAACACATGATTTATTATCAATTTGTATGAGGGGGAAAGTCAGATCAATGCATTTGTCTCTGTCTGAAAAATCAAATTGTATGGAAGGAAAGGGAATCTATGTTTTTATTGAAAGCTAGCTCAATTGGTCTCTGCATGAGAGTTCACTATGGTAAACCTTCTACCTTCCTCACACATTTAGAACCCATGCCTTTGATGAGCTATTCAAGACACATTATTTTTCCAGCTTACAAAAGAGCATTGGTACATTTTCCACCTATGAGGAGAAGTTTGAAGATATTTATGAACTATGCTCTAAAAGGTGGGAACTCCTTACTATTTTCTTGAGAAGAAGGGAAGTAATATCCCTAAAAATATGATCGGAGTTTAGAAAGAGCAAAAGCGTTATGCACAATAATTCCTCGGATCAATGAGACCTACGGGAAAATATGGATCGAATGCAAACAAGACCCCCTCTACTTCTCACCCCGTGTCTCCTTGGAAAACATAGAACCTCAAGATCCTACTAAATTTGAAGAGTGGGAGAGGAAAATAGAAGCAGGTGAGCCGGGTACAACACCTCTAAGTTTAAGCATTGGAAGATCCAGTTTTAGCCATTTGATCGAGATATCAAATGAAATGCAAAACATATAACCCCAATTTTGAAGAATGAAGTTTGTAAAGGGACTTACAAACAAGTAAGTTTGGGGGAAATGATGAGGCCAGAATATGCCCGATTAATGTATAAAATATGATCTCATCTTACTCTCCTTTTATTAAGTTTGATTGCATTTTGTGACTTTTATTTGATCTGATATGAGTTAGGATGTAATTTTCTATCTTTTGATTAATTTTGATTCGATGTTTATAAGTCTGTGAAATTCCTGAAGAAGTGTGTGTTTTAAATTCAGTTTTGTAATAAAGCAGGTCTAATCAGTCGAAGAAATGAAGTATGTAGCGTTCAACATGTTTTTGGTAGCATCTGTTCCAATATAGCTTAGTTCCAGAACTTCCAAGCTAGTTTCGGAAATCCATTACACAGTCATCATCTAGTTACGGAACTTTGGACTTAGTTCCAGAACTCCAATATTTAGTTATGGAATTTTCAAACTTAGTTCTAGAAATCCTGGGTATAGCTCCAGAACTCTCATGGTTTTGATCCTTAACGATTTCCTATGGTTCTGGAATTTTTTTGAAGTTCCGGAACCAATGGAAGTTTATCTATTCTAACCACATTCAGAGATTTTGCATCAATGACCCTTTCAATAAGGGAAGGATGAGAATATTTCTGAACGCAGATCTAGGGATATTTATCTTACAACCTGTCGATCAGCCACAATCCAACTCAAAGATCTATTCTCGGGCATGATTTGATTTCATCAGAATCGTAAAGACAACTATGATTGTAATTGTATATATAAGTAGGCCTGCAGTAGATAAAATATAATAAGAATACAAATCCAAAGACGTTTTGTACTATGAATGTTTTATCAATAAATACCCATTCTTGTTTGAGATAATTCATCTATTTGGTATTTATATTTCCTAAGCAAATAGTTTATATTTGTTAATTTTGTATCGCTTTTAATTCTTCTATTTAAACTCTATTGTATACTTGTTCCTACAGGCATCTACATAAATTCTTATTTTTCTTGCAATCATTTTTAAGCATTCTAAGTTGAGTGTGTTTACTTTCAAAAGCAAGTGTGTTTACTTTCGAAACAAGTGTGTTTATTTCCATTCTACAAAGTGTGTTTCCTTTCAGCAAATATTTCAAGTATGTTTCCTTTCAAAAAAGTTTTCATAGTATGATTTAAATAAGGTTTTTACCAAGAAGTCCTTAAGACATTGAAAATATCCCCCAGAAAATACAAAAATAACTACAGTCAACTACTAGATCAATAGGATTACTCTTGTTACATATAGCTTTAGACACACCCCTGGTTTGAATATGACATCAACAAGAAGTTGATTAAATGAAGGGAATAATGGCACCCATCAACAACCCCCAATATTTTCTAGTTCCTATTCGGGATATTTTTCGCCTACATCTATTCCCCCCACACGTTTTTGTACTTCGCACCACCATATACTAGAATTCTATCCACATCATACATTCATCATCAACCTCCTTATGCTACAAGGGGTGCTCAATCATCACAACCCACCAACGACCTTATTAAAATGATGATGGAAAAGATGCAAACATTGGAAGCATCAATTTTTGGCTCTCGTAACTCCTTAACCTACGATGAAATCTGCAATGAGCCCATCCATCCATATATTCCCATTCTCCCATACCCTATGCATTGGGAAATGCCCAAATTTAACTAGTTTAACAGTAAAGAGGACCCACAAAAACACTTGCGGTCTTTCAAACATGCATGTTATCTAATCACCCACGACGATGCTTTACTCCTATGAAAATTCCCCATGTCTTTAATGAGACCCGCATTAGACTAGTACAACGGTGGTTTTCCTCGACATTCCATTTACTCATTTAATCAAGTGGCTCAAGCCTTTCTGGACCATCTTTAATCAATATTGTCAATAATGTCACTATGGCTGACTTGTACTCAACTCGATAATATGACGACGAGTTTATCACCGATTTTTCACTCATTGGTGAAGCCTCATCAACCAGACTTACATTTGATTTGCCTCAAACCGAGATTATAGAGTTGTTCACTAGAGCTTGTGCCATGCACATCTCACCAAATTTGTAAGTACAAATCTACTATACCCTGACGAAGCATTTACCATGGTGCGAAAACTTGAAATTCATGCCATTGAAGAGAAGAAAATTCAATTGTGTAACAAAAACACCGCATTTAAATAAAATGATGTTTTTTCCTTTTCAAAACCCTAAAACAATTATTCAAAAGCCAAAGGATATGACAACACGTAGTTTAAAGGTTGGCCCATCTCACCCCTCTAATTAATCGAAACCTACCTCCAACCTTTCTCCCATTCAAAATTTTCAGTCGCAGACAAAAGAAACGAAAATACACTCCAATCGGGATCCTTATTCTTCAAGATTGGAAAAATTCTTAAGGTTGGAGCCATTGCTCTTCCACCCATAAAACCACATACTAGTTTTGACCCCACTCGTCCTATGCCTACATGGTACAAGGAATATGACTATTGTAACTATCATCGCGTAAAAGGCCATAGCGATGGTAATTGTATAACCTTCAAGAACATTGTCCAAGAAATGTTAGATAATGGAAATATCATCTTAGAAACCCAAAATGTTGGGGTGTGGATCCTATTTTTTGGTCTTCTGGAATGACTATTGAAGTGTTGGAGTTCGAATGGTTAAGTTTGGAGACTTCATGAGTATTTTACAATTGTTTGCTATGACGTTGTTGTGACATTTTGTTAATTGGTCATCGTCAATGTCGTGACAATTTTTCCAGTCGTGGGAAGTTGAAAGGTTATGACTTTCAAACTTCTAGGGCTGGCTTTAGGAATTCTTAAAAGGATTGTTATCCTATAAATAGAGATTTTAAGGTATATTGAAGATATCTTGAGTGTTCAAGAGGTATTGAGTCTTAGTGATCAAGGTTGAGCAATTGAGGTATCAATTGTGGTCTAGATGTGGTTTAACATCTTTGGAATTTTGTTGTGAGTTCATAACTGAGAGAATACGGTGAGAGTTGTTTTACTCTTGTTGATAATAAAATCTGAGCAAGTTCTTAGTGGATGTAGCCCACATTGAGTGAACCACGTTAAATTTTGTCTTGTCTTCTTTTGTGCATTATTTATTTATGTTGTTATATTTCTACAAGTATAATTATGCTATATAGTTTCCTCTTTTGTTTTGATTTGAAGAATTATTTTCGCATATTAGTTCGCTAATTCCTAACAATTAGTATCAAAGCTTTGGTGGATTTTTTTTGAAGTGGAAAATCACAGGAAATTTTAGCTTGAGTGGGAGATATGGCGGATGAGGGAAGATTGAGGTTTGAGAAGTTCAATGGGCAAAATTTTGGTTTGTGGAAGATGTAGATGGAGGATTACTTGTATCAGAAGGACCTCCATGTTCCTTTGGCTGGAAAAGAAAAGAAAACTACAACCATGTTGGATGAGGATTGGGAATTTCTAGATAGAAAGGCACTCGGGGCAATTCAGTTATGCCTTGCATCTTGGTTGCTTTCAACATATCGTAGGAGAAGACCATTGAGGGTCTCATGAGTGCGTTGTGGAAGTTATATGAAAAACCCTCTGCCTCTGATAAAATAATTTTGATGAAAAAGTTATTTAATATGAAGATGTATGAGAATGATTCTAGTTGCTGATCATTTGAATGAATTTAATACGGTTGTATGTTAAACTTGGTAAAAATTGACTTTGATGATGAGGTCGGGGATTTGTTGATTTTGTGCTCCTTGCCGGATAATTTGGGACAACTTGGTTATGGATGTAAGTAATTCAATCTCTAATAATTAAAAGCTGAAGTTTGAGGATGTAATAGGTGTGATCATAAGAGAGGAAATGGGAAGGAAGAGAACTGGATATTCTTCTACTTACGGAATCACTTTGATGGTGGAGAGAAGAGGGAGACAAAAGAATAGAGGGAAAGGTAAGCGTGGGAAGTCAAATGATTGCGGAACATCAAAGTCCAAGAGCAAGTTAGAATGTTGGCATTGTGGGAAGGTTGCTCATGCTAAGAAAGATTACTGGGATCTTCAGGATAAGAAAAATAAGGAGGAAACTAAGGAGGTAAATGTGGCAACAGGTGATGTTTGTCAGGATGCCTTAATTATTTCTTTAGATAATATTATTGAGTCTTGGGTGTTTGATTCAGGGGATTCTTTCCATGCCACCCCACATAGACATTAATTTACTGATTATGTTCAAGGATATTTTGGACATGTATATCTTGGTGATGATGAACCATGCAACATAGTAGGGAAAGGTTGTATTTGGGTAAAAAATGTAGAATGGGAAGACATGGCTACTTAAGGACATCATGCATGTGCCTAAGTTGAGATGGAACTTGATATTAGTGGGTCAGGTGGGTAGTGATGGTTGTACAATCAATTTTAAATTATATTCTTGGAAGGTAACCAAGGGAGCTCTTGTGGTTACAAGAGGTAAGAAAATGGGTACTTTGTATTTATCCGGTGGTGATGATTATTGTAATTTAGTTGTTGAAGATAGAGATGCAACTTTGTGGCACCAGAGACTTGGTCATATGAGTCATAAGGACATGCAAATTATAAAGGGAAGGTTTCCTAAATTAATGGAGTTAGATTTGGAATTTTGATGAGACTGTATTTATGGGAAATAGAAATGGGCGCAATTCCTTAAGGTTGGACATACCAGAAAGGAGGGTAAGTAAAATTTAGTACACACAGATGTATGGGGGCTAGCTAAGGTAAAATCTATTGGTGGTTCATGTTATTATGTCACTTTCATTGACGATGCAACTAGAAATGTTTGGGTATATTACATTATGAATAAATTTGATGTGTTTGAAACTTTCAAAAGATGGAAAGCCTTGGTTGAGAATGAAACAGGTCTCAAGTTGAAATGTCTCGAGTTGGATAATGGAGGGGATTATTGCAACAATGAATTTCTTGATTATTGTTCCGTAAATGGGATCTACAAGAAAAGAATGGTTCCAAATACTCCACAGGAAAATGGAGCGTCAAAGAGAATGAACAAGAAAATCATGGAGCGTGCTAGGTACATGAGGTTACATGGGGCTGCCACTCATGTTTTGGGTGAAGCGGTAAGCAAGACTATTTATTTGATTAAAAAGGACCCTATATGGCCTTGGATGGAGGTATACCTGAGGAGGCTTGGTTTGGTAAGAAAATTTATTACTCGTTTATTAGAGTATTTGGATGTGAGGTATTTTTCACATTGATGAAAATGATAAGACCAAGTTAGAGGATAAGTCGAGAAATGCAAATTTGTTGGATATGGTGAGGATGACTTTGGTTTCCATGTTTAGAGTCTTAAGGACAAGAAAATATTTCGGTCTAGAGATATTGTCTTTAATGAAAAATTCATGTATAAAGATTAGTTGTAGGAACAAAAAGAGGAATCAAAGAAAGAATACACAATGTTAGACGACATTGCAGATAAGGTGTCCAAGGGGCCGGTTCAGGTGCAACATGTTTCAGCATGGTCAGTTTAGGAACCTACTCATTAGAAACCCCAAACTCCTAAGGTGAGAAGGTATTCTAGGGTGAGAAGGGAACTTGAATGATTTACTCCGTATTTGAATTATTTATTTCTCGGTGATGGTGGAGAGCTAGAGTGCTTTGAGGAAGCAGTGTAGGTAGATGCCAAGAAGAAGTGGGAGTAGGCCATGGATGAAGAGCATAGATCTTTTATGGAGAACCAGACTTGGGATTTGGTGGAGCTACGCAAGTGAAAGAGAGCATTGCATAACAAGTGGGTATACATAATCAAAGAGGAAGATGGAGGAAGGAAAAGATACAAGGCCCGGTTGGTGGTCAAGGGATTTGTATAGAAGAAAGGTATAGAATTTGATGAATTTTTTCTCCTATTGTTAAAATGAATTCTATTAGGACTATTCTTAGTTTAGTAACAGTAAAAGACATGCACTTAGAGAAGTTGGATGTGAATACTACATTCCTTCATGTTGAGTTGGAGGAGGAATTGTATATGTAGTAGCCACAGGGTTATGAGGTCAAAGGGAAGAAGAGGTTAGTGTGAAAATTGAAGAAGAGCTTGTATGGCATGAAATAAGCTCCACGTCGAGTGTACAAGAAGTTTGATATATGCGGGAGTAGGGTTACTCTAAGTGTCACTCAGACCATTGCGTGTACATCAAGAAGTTTCGATGGTAGTTATATTATTTTGGTTACGTATGTGGATGATATGTTTATTGCAGGAATAACATGCGGGAAATAAAGGTACTCAAGAAGCATCTAGGTGACTCCTTTGTTATGAAGGATTTGGGGAAGAAAAACAAATCCTTAGTATGAGAATAAATCGAAACAGGAAGGAGAGGAAGATGATATTATCTCAAGAAGAGTAAATAAAGAAGTTCTTAGAGAGGTTTAGTATGCGGGATGCTAAATCAGTTGGTACTCCTTTGGCAGTCACTTTAAATTATCAAAGGAGAAAAGTCCCAAGGCGATGAGGATAGAATCCAGATGTCCAGTGGTACCGTAATCGGTAGCATTTAATAGCTTTATGTATGCTATGGTATGCACTAGGCCTAACATTGCCCATGCGGTGGGAGCAAAGTGAGCAGAGTTTATGAGTGATCTAGGTAGAGAGCACTAGTAGGCGTGAAGTGGATCCTTGGTATTTGAGAGGGACCATGGGAGAAGCATTGTGTTTTGGTGGATCAGACACTACATTGCATGGCTATGTAGATTTGGACATGGCATGAGATTTGGACAGAAATACGAGCACGACATGTTATGCATTTATGGTTGGTGATACAATGGTGAGTTGTATTTCATGGTTAGAAAAGGTTGTGGCTTTGTCAACCATAGAGACTAAGTATGTTGCTGCCACATAGGAAAAAAAGGAGATGATTTGGTTTACAACAATTTCTTGATGAGTTGGTTCATAAGTAGGAAGTTGGGAGACTAAAAATTGATTGTGAGAGTACTATTCATTTGGTGAAGAACTCCACTTTCCACTCTAGGAAAAATCACATTAAGTGAGATATCATTTCATCAGGGTAGATTTGGAAGAAGTTAAGTTGAAGATGGAAAAGATTCATACCAGTCAGAATCTGTGGATATAATGACTAAGGTGGTCACTGAGGAGAAGTTGAAGTTGTGTTCAACTTTGATTGGCCTTCATGGTTGATAATGAAGGGTTGAGAACTTTAGTTAGTGGAAGCAGTCTCAAGTGGGAGATTGTTGGGGTGTGGAGCCTATTTTTGGTCTTTTTGGAGTTTGAACGGTTAATTTTGGAGAATTTGGGAGCATTATACAGTCATCTATTGTGATTTTGTTGTGATGTTGCTATTAAGTTGTTAATTGGTTGTCAACGCCATGACATTTTTTTAGCCGTGGGAAGTTGAAAGGTTATGAATTTCAAACTTCTAGGGTTGGCTTTAGGACTTCTTACAAGGATTGTAATCCTATAAATAGAGGTGTTAGGGTCTCTTAAAGATATATTGAGTGTTCAAGAGGTCTTGAGTCTTAGTGATCAAGAGGTGATCAAGAGTGATCAAGGTTGAGAAATTGAGGTATCAATTGTGGTCTAGATGTAGTTTAACATCTTTGGAATCTCGTAGTGAGTTCATAAGCGAGAAAAGACTGTGAGAGTTGTTTTACTCTTGTTGATAATAAAATATGAGAAAATTTTTGTTGGATGTAGCCCATATTGGGTGAACCATGTTAAATATTGTCTTGTCTTCTTTTGTGCATTATTTATTTATGACGTTATATTTCTGCAAGTATAATTCTACTATATAGTTTCATCTGCTTTGTGATTTGAGGAATTATTTCTGCATATTGGTTCACTAATTCCTAACACTTTGAATGCACCCATCAATCAAAATTTTGCATATCTTTAAGAAACCATTCCCTAACCATACCCCATCATCAAAGAAAATCTGAAGAACCTTCAACTAATGATAGTAATATCCATGAGGTGCATGTTATGTTTGACATCATACCAGTCCTTCTGTAATTTCCTCTTATCCCCTATATCGAGGAGATTCTAACATGAGCTCCTTTACCCACAAAGGATCCTACTTCCTCTACGTCTTCACCTACAGAGGAGTCCCCTTCATCTCCCCTTCACCATGGAGTAGTCTACAACTTTTGCTAATGTATTTTCACCACTTACCTTGCAACCTAACAAATAACCTACATTATTAACTCTCCTACTCATGGGAGAGTCATCTTCACTTTCCTCTCCATCGAAAAGGAGACTACCTCATCCCAAATGTTATCTCCCCTAACCATGGGGATCCTTTATATATGCTACTAACTTTTGGGGACAATTCCCCATTAGCATTCCAAGATATCGTTGATCTCGCTATCGGCTCTCTTACCCATAGAATCTGAAGCCAACCAGTTCCCTATCTCATAGACATATTTTATAGGGATTGGTACTAAGACAATGTCATCTTCTCTTACAAAATATTCATTTTCACGCCTAGATGGCCGATTGGATTACGCTGATAATTCTATGCTTTAAGGATGCCTTCAACTACCCTTTTCAACCCAAATGCAAATTTCACTTGTGATACTGCCATGATCTATCCAAAGGTATTTCAAGCAACCTAATCAACCACGACCATGCCTGTTAAAATGGACTTTTCTTCATCACCCTCGCCTACATCCAAACCTTTACAAATAACTAAAATTGTTCATATGCCTAAGAGCCTACCTGCACGTACACCTCCCCCCACGTATAGACCCATTACCACATTAGGTGTCATGTCGACATCAAGTCTAGTTCATCCGTCTGTCAAATTGGATTTAGCCACATCTTCCCAAACTCACACAAAACCATTCCTCCACCTAAAAGGAAGACCCAACCTTCTAGGATGCATACCAAGTATCACCCATTACGCCTTTGTCACCTTCACCCTTGCGTCTATCCTAGAACCGCACCTATTGATGTTGGCCAAACAACCACCTATCAAGGAAAATCAAAAGCGCTACTGACCCACCTGTTCATCACAATCCTTTATTACACCTAAGCTACCAAAAATGTACACCTTCACCGTTACATGATTATTTATTACCACATATACCCCCACCACTTATAGTAACAACTTCAGTACCTATGAGATTTCCTTCTCTTCAACCCATACCTTCCACTTTGCCTCTGCTAGCAACCTTCACCACACCTCCTTTATCACCTTGGCTAACTCATCCTCTACCACCATCCACTTTTCCCTCTACATCATGTACACCTCCTTCACCTTTACCTAGGAAGGTGTAACCTAAATTGAAAAACCCACTACCCTCCAAAGAGGTAGTTAAGCCTACACCACCTTCTATCGTTAGTTCATCTACTACACCTTTACCCAAGAAGGTACAACCCAAGCCTAAAATAGTACCACCTATCAAATCGGTGGTCAAACATATCCCACATCAAATTCCACCTCCTGTAGTACCTCACACATCATAATCACCTACACTTCAATCCAGACCCACACTCACCTCACATTGTGATCCATTAGCAGGGTCTTACGCCAACATTCTAGCTAACCTTTTAGAGACCTCTGTCATCACATTGCCACCCCTTAGACCTTACAACCCACTCAAACCCAAACCAAAAGGGTTTGACGATACTAAAATTTGTGCCTACCATCGTGTGCTAGGACATGATGTAGAAAATTGTAAGGCTCTAAAAACCGTTCTTCTCCAACTTTGTCCTCTTGAACAAAACTTTGATGATGATGATCTTCTAGAAGAGTACCCAATTTTACCTCCACCTATCACTACACATCCTTTTCCACTACCTATTCAACGACTTGCACCACCACCTCCATAACCATTTTATCCACCTCCAAAATTTGAGATCAATATGGTCCATATAGGAGAGCTATCCAAAACCCCACCAAAATGCCGTGCGCCCTACTCATTTCATAAGGTTCTTACCCGCACTAGGTTTTTTTCCATCATGTTGTTATAATTTTCTTGACACGCCTTCTCAAACCACCCCTCTTCCTTAGACTAACATGATCCAAGTTACCACTCACACCCATAAAGACAAAGGAAATGAGAAAGAAACTAGACCATCCATTAATCTGTTCCCAACATACCATCTCGCACTGCATTGAAAATCACCATTCGGGGACCCACATATCCTATTTCTAATGGGGTCACCCATTGTACAATGATAAAATAATTGCACCAATCCCCTCTAAAAATTTCCTTGTCGACCTCATGCAAAGTTTTGAATCCCATCGGAGGTCCCTCGTGGAGGTTTTGCGCAATCCATCAAGGTTTTACCTAATGACCCGACACCTATGGCCTCCATTATCACCCCTCACTATGTGGCTTCTCTCACCAATTCATCCCCTTCCTCTACACCTACCACTACTCACCAAGTAGCCACCCTCATTTTCTCTAACGACAAGATTATACCTCTCCAATCAGATGATCCTGATCCCTCCCTTTTCATCTCTATTTATATTGATAATATACGCATTTGATGCGTTATGATCGATGTCGGTGCCAACATACACATCATCTCCTCCCACGCATACAATCAAATGTGCATCCCTTGAAATTACATACATAATAGCCTTGTTATGATACATTCATCAAATGATGCCATCACTTCCACTCTCGACACCATCATCCTCCATGTTCGTGTGGGCCCCCATACCATTCAGAATTGTTCTATGTCTTAGAGGGGAGTTCAGTACAACCTGTTGCTTGGCCGACCTTGGATCCACGTCATGGGTTATGTTCCTTCAACCTTACATCATTGTGTAAAATTTGAACATGAAGGACATAAATATACCATCCCTATTGACCCTTCACCATTCAAAACCTGTAACATGTTATACCAACCTAATGATGTCCTTATACTAGTTAAGGCATCTACCATTGCTACCACTTCTCCTTCACCCATAGCCCCATCCACCGATGTTGTTGCTACCTTTTCTGCACCTACCTCCTCTATTCCCACTACTATCATAGCCTCCGTAGCTGACCCATCTACTTCTCAATCAACCAATGCTTCTTCTTTCCAATCACCTAGTAATTCATCTATTCCCACTACCCATATACCAACTAGCAATCCCTTACAAGGTGTTTTCAACGTCTCACTCTAGGGGAGCACCATATGTACAACATCGACACATTCCTTACTCCTCAAGAGTATGGTAACCTTCGCCAACATCCTTTTATGATCACCACGTAGGCGAGGTTTTCCCTTATGGTCCTCCCCACCTTCGTACCAACTTAACATATGGAGAACTCGATACTTCTACCTACTTGCCCAAGCCACCTTCCCAAATGTGACCATTTTCCTCTGACCTTCAATCTCTCACCAACTACCGCTTCACCCACACTTTCCTCCATCATTGTGCATGGAAGGGATTTGGCTTTGGCTTCTATGAACAGGGCCGCCATACTATCATCCTGTGTACCACACATAAACACATGACCCAGTGGTATTGGATTTGCTGAACCATCTTCCAAGAAATCCTGTGTTGAAATCATTGAGGACAAAAAGCCTTCTTCACCCCATTTACCAAATTCACCACCTTCACCCACAGAGTCTATGGATCCAAAATCCATTCCTCCTAACTTTTTTTTCGTAAACACCATTTCCCTAGGACCTCTGAGTTATCAACGTGATGGTGAGGTTCTCTCTTCTCTTCCATTCCTTTATCCTGACATGTTTGATGATGATACAAATTCTATTAACATCATTCAATACTAGGATGACGAGTCTATTCTCACCTATCTTGGTGCGGAGGATTCTTATATTCATCATTCATTGCCTTTTGAGATGAAAACCATGTTAAATGAATCAACCATCGAAATCAATATTAACACTTAGGATGACCCGCACATCTTAAAGATAGGGCAATCTTTAGATTCTGCTGAACATGAAGCTTTTACCTCATTCCTCTAAGATCATAGTAATGATTTTGCTTGGTCTTATGCTGATATGCTTAGTATTGACCCAAACATTGTGGTCCACAATATCATAGCTATTCGGATGCCAAACCTCACATTTCCTTTCTTGTCAAAGAAGAACTTCAACACCTTCGCTCGGTTTCCTTCATCCTACCCATTGATTATCCCCAATGGATCTCTAACATCATTCCTATAAAAAAAGTGACAAGAGGACTCCGCATATGCACGGATTTTCATGACCTTAATTTATCTTTCCCTAAAGATGAATTTCCTCTACCTAGTATAGACCAATTAGTTTATCTTACTACTAGCCATGAAATGCTATCACTCATGGATAGTTTCTTGGGTGACCTTCTGCTATTGAGTCATGCCCTTTGGCCTTAAAAATGTTGGTGCTACATATCAATGGGCTATGACTTATATCTTTCATGAAATCATGCATCACACATTGGAATATTATGTAGATGACCTTCTTGCCAAATACAAACATCAAGCCGAACACCTTACAGTCCTTAAGGTCATCTTTGATTGTCTCATCAAGTATTGTGTTCACCTTCAACCTAAGAAGTGTGTCTTCACTTTTCTCTCAAGAAAAAATCCTTGGTTTTATTGTTTCTTTGCATGGCATAGAATTCGATTCCACTAAAATCAAGTCTATTCTTGAAATGCCTCCACCTTATAACCTTCTCCATTTGTGTTGTTTGCAACGTAAGTTACAATATATTTGTCATTTTATTTCAAATCTTTCTAAGCTGTTGCCACCCCTTTCATCATCTCCTCAAAAGGAAATCTCCTTCAAATGGGATGGTGAATGCCACAAAGCCTTTGAGGCCTTAAAACAATACCTTCTTCAACCACCTGTGCTCATTCCTCCTAAGGATGACCAACCATTTTACCTTTACATTTCTACTATGGATCATTCCTTGGGAGCCATGTTTGCTCATTGCGAAAAGAAACATAGGGAGAAATTGGTTTATTATATAATCCGTACACTTTTGGACTATCAAACCCTATACACCTACACCAAAAAACTCTGTCTAGCCTTTGTTTTTGTTGCCACTAAAATTCACCATTACCTACTTAACCACAAAACCTTTGTTGTCACCAATACTGAGACCTCGTACATTACATGTATGCCAAGCCCTACCAACATCAATGTGTTACACATCGGCTCATGCTTCTTACGAAATAGACCTCAAATTCATCCATGAAAAATTTATCAAAGGACAAACCATCGTTGACTAACTTGCGAGATGCACCCTCTCTCAGTGATCAATCCTCTATCTTTGATTCCCGGATGAATCCCCAATACCATCTCATTGGACGATACCATTTACCAGATGACCTTATTCTTTGATGGTTCCAAATGTCAGTGTGGGGGTGGTGCTGGAGTTATCCTCATTCCTCTTGATGGTGAGCCTATTCCATTATCTTTCAAACTATATTTTGATTGTACTAACAATATTGCTAAATATGAAGCACTCATATTAGGACTTCAAACTGCCATCGCCTTAGATGTTAAATCAATTAATATATTTGGTGAATCTCAACTAGTTGTAAATCAAGTCAATGGTATATACTAGTGTCATAATGAAATACTTCAAAAGTACAAGCATCATGTAGACATAATTTTGACTACCTTTGACCGTTATAAACTTCAAACCACTCCATATTTTGTCTCTTCGTATCTCACTTAAAGAGATGCTCAACGATGATGAATTTCACCAAGACCATTTGGCACAACTCGAGTTATTAGATGAACGTCATCTCAATGATCTTGACCATCTCCAAATCTACCAAAAACATATCAAACATGCCTACAATAAATGTGTCCACGAATAAA
This sequence comes from Taxus wallichiana var. yunnanensis, assembly GCA_018340775.1. Taxonomy (NCBI): domain Eukaryota; kingdom Viridiplantae; phylum Streptophyta; class Pinopsida; order Cupressales; family Taxaceae; genus Taxus; species Taxus wallichiana. Next base: position 688,220,004 of record CM031238.1, on the reverse strand, counting down.
CCTTCCAAGTTGGCGACCTCATCCTAAAGGAAAATCAACATGTAACAAAAGAGGAAAAAAGTAAATAGGGAAAATTTTCTCCTAATTAGCTTGGACCTTATAGTGTTGCTCATGCCTATGGATCGGTGCTTATCATTTTCTTCACTCGAAAGTAAACCCAAACCGAGACCCTCAATGCCTTGCATCTTTGAACATTATCTTGTTGAATTAAGTCCTATATCACCTCTTGTCTATTCAACGCTTGTCCCTTGAGCACCGTTCACCTTCCATTTTACCTATTTTAAGGATCAACGACTAAACCAGGATCATGTGATTACCGTTACCTTTCAACCTTGTATTCAATATGAGTATCATGGCTCTACTCATGGAATGATTCTCATGGATACTTTTCATCTTTTTCAAGATGGAATCCCATGGTTGTTCATCACTTACACCCTCTCTTTCATAGTTAGCCTCTGTATGTTATGGTTTTGTCTACAACACAAGAGCCTTCGGCCTTTATAGTCTTGTCCATGACCTAAAAGTCAAAAGAAAAAAAATTTCCAAAGTAAAATGGGATTCAACTCCTTGAGTCAAACTTCTAGCAAAAAGATGATTCCGTCAAAAGGGACATCTACGCTTTCTATCTTGTTCTTTATAAGTAGACTTCTCCCTCAAAGAACAACTATAACAAGCCAGCCATATCGCATACATAGTCTATCACCAAAAGAATACTATTCTTGCAAAAATAAAATAGAAAAATACATTCTGAAGCTTCTGCATCAATCAACTTCATGAATACCTCAAGGAGAGATTCTACTCATCCCACATAGAATTCCCGTATCGATCAGTTTATAAAAAAAAGAAAAAAGAAAAAGATTAAATTTTTTGTCATGGACTTGCCTATTGTGATCTTGGGTCTCTTCCTAAGTCGACATGTTGTCTCACACTAGGTTACGCTAAAACTAACCTACTTTCACCCTAATTTCCTACCCACTCAAGGGATGTGCCGCAAATGCAACATTTCGAGATCATCTGAATTTCATCAACCGTAGAATATTCCATCATGTAACACCTTTAGGATCTTATGTTTATAAGCCCATCTTAGGTATGGCAATCTCATTTTGGTTCTTACCAATTAGGCAGCTATTTTGGTCATCTCTTACCCTTCACCTTCTTCATTACTTGTTGATAATCCTATACAGGACCAAGCCTTCGACACCTCAATTTAAACATACCTAAATGACCTAGACTCAACCATGCCTAAGCGACATAGACTCAACCATGCCTAAAACCTACCAACCCATCCTGTTACCTTGTCATATTCTTCCACGCTTATGGGAGAACTACATAAGCCCGAGCCCCCTGCCGGAGCTATGTAAGCAACACTCCGAGGGCATGTGGCCCTTGGAGGTTAGCTCGGACACTCTTTGCCCTAAATAATTCCCCCACTTTTTATTTACATTCTACCATTAGTTAGTTTCCATCTTCTACATTACTTGGAAATTAAACAAACATACAAGTATATAAACATGTATACTTACCTATTTCTTACAACATCATACCATACATATTCATCATCATTTATTTTTTCATGTTACCAATAACTTGGAAATTAAATCAAAACCAAAAACCTAACTCCACCATGCCTAACTAACCTAACTCCACCATGCCTAACTGACCTAAACTCCACCATGCCTAACTCACCCGAACTCAACCATGTCTAGCCCGACCTAACTCAACCAGGCCTAACCGGACCTAACTCAACCATGCCTAAGCGACCTTGACTGTCGCAACAACCTAAAAAATGAAACCCATCCCGCATAACCCATTTCACCTAAAATTCACCAAAATCTAGCCTAAAACCTACCCTAATCCAACCCAATTTATCTAATATTCATTTATTATCTCATTAATCCTACATTTACCCTTCCCCATGTTGATTTTACGCATTTTTTAACACATTTCACAATGAAAACTCCCCACCCCAATTTCTTCATTTTTAACCAAAATTTTAACAAATAACAAATTAGGGAATGCCCCTACATCATCATGGTGTCACATATGTGGTGGCACATCTCGCCCCTTTGTGTGCGGTGGTCCACCCGAACCCTATCCTACCTCTACCATGCCAAAATCTACCTTGAATCCCTCCACCAATCACACGTCTCCAACCACTCTCGTGGACTGTCTACCTGGCTCCTCTCACCACTTAGTAACCTCCACCTCAGCTAGGTACAATATTTTATTTTTTCTCTAAGAAAAATGCACAAGTCACTCAGCTATGTCATTTTCTCAAAGTCAAAAGACAACAATGATTCCGTAAAATATAAAATTTCAACTTTATAACCCTAACCCGACATGAGTGACATCGGTCATACCAAACCCAGCGTCGATAACTTTATCACCGGCATCGGTCACTGTCGATACCATTTCACCTACCTTTTTCCCATTTTGAACAAAATTCATTACTTCCGAATACCTTTTGACATTACCAACACCCATTGCACCCTACCCACAAGCCTAAATTACCCATACATTTCCTTAATTACATTTAAGGACTTGTTATTTTACCTATACCTTGGCCCTACCCATGCCATGACCTATATACACTACCTTGAACCAATTTTTGTGACCTTTGAACTTGTGTACTTTCTATACCTTGCGATGTCATTACCCTTGTTGTTTAGTCTAATGCCCTCACCTTGCCTATTGAGTGTTGTTTATCCCGACCAAACCTTGGGTGTACCAGATCATACCTAAAAATTCTTACACCTAACCTAATTTGTTTTTCTAGACCATATCCTATACCCTAGATACTTGAATCACTTCAACCTTGTTTGGATAAACCTATCGACCTTGGACGATGTAGAGTTTGCAAGCTCTTCAACTTGGTACCGTGTCGCAATCTATACGTGTGCATGCGTTCGATTATCATTACCCATTATCCAATATGACCCTTTCCCATTACCCATTACCCAATTTGACCCTTACCCATTACCCAAAGTTCCCATACCCTTACCTAAAACTCACCTACCTTTACTTTCATCACTTTCCCATTTATCAAACCACTCACCGATTCTGTCTCTCACCTCATCAACTCATAGTTTGAGGGGGATCACCTTCAGCACTCCACACGAGGCAACCCCACTCTAACCTATATTTGGACAACAAATTCCTATTTTTGTCAGCATCGCTTACCAATACAAGCTACGCGACAAAAAGGGGAAAATGTAGACACCAAAATTGGGTCATACTTCCATTAAAACCCCGTTAATTAAATTAACCATATCCTACCCATTCATATTCCCTAGTGCACATGTTAATTGAATTAATTATCTTAATTAAATTAATTAATATCCTCACTTAACCACCTCACCCTAGCCAAATCACCTAGCCACCTCACTCAAATGACCCACTCAAACCTCATTAATGACCTAAGACCAAGTCTAAGCTTATCCTAACCAACTAGGACTTAGTCTAAACCTAGAATTAACTCCTATTAACAAACCTAAAAAGAATCCTACTTATCTTTATGGGATCTATCACTCAAGACTTAGAAGAAGATTGGAGGTCATGCCAAAAATAATAACAATCTGACTATTTTTGGCCAACCTAGATATTCCCGCCTTGACCAACGTTGGTTATATCTTAACCAATGTCGTTCCCCTAACCATTTCCGGTTAGGTTAAATACATTTCCATAAGACTTTACCGAGGTTGGTCATTCGATTCAGGATATCATACAAACAGAGACTTGAAGCACTTGAAATTTTGAAGCACTCAAGCAACGGAAAACATACGGGAGCACTACCAACAACCATTGGCATTGATCATCTTCTTCACGATCATAGATTCACATAAAGAAGCATGAAGGTTTGAGCGCCATGAAATGAACACAACGTCTCTTCTCTACGGATCTCGCCATCACCATCCTCATTATCTACATTATCTAAAGCTACTCTTCTATAAGTACCTAACATCTCTTCATTTTATTTTTGTTTTATTCAAAGTAAGATTTATTATTCATCTCAGTAGTTTATCTTCCTCCACACCCATATACTTCCTTCCTCCCACCAACCTATCACTTTACCATACCTAGCCCTTTTACCCATTTTCACCCTCTCTTAATCATCTCTGAGTCCTTAGAACCATTTTACGACCTCACCCTCACCATTTCTAACCTCGTGCAATCACAAGAAGTCTGAAAACCAATTTTAAGAACTTTCGCTAAGTGCCCTATTGACGCTAGTTAGCAAGCCCGACATTGGTCATTCTACCTAAGCTGGAATCAGTCATCCAAATGACATCGGTTCGTGTGTCGACAATATACCTCAAACCAACGAGCTAATACCCATTTCCCATGAGCCCAAAACCATTTATAATATTTAGCAAACCTTACCTAGAGCCTGTACTAGACACGAAACGCAACACCAACCAATTACGACCCATTTTGACCTTAATAACCTTTTAGCTGACCTATCTTATTGTTTTGTGTGAGATACCTAAATCATTTAAATTTTGATAGGATATTTACTTCATGTATGATTTAACTAGCATTAATACTATTATATAAAAGTGGATTGATATCCTGTTTAGGAAGCATCATGCTTCCTAGATCTAGCTTCCGCTAGGCAATCCACTCATTGTTTTGTTTAACTCTATTTTTGGTATTGTTTTGCACTTATAGGTGGTTCCTCCTAGCCAAAATGGAGCTCTCGCAATCAACTTGGATCAGGAAATTAGAACATGCACACAACCTTCAACCGACATCACAAATATGTATTCCTCCTTGGCCTTCAATGCTTATCTATTTCATTAATTTGCTAAGAATATTGTGAAACAGAAGGCTTGAAGCCCCAACAAGAATTGGGGTGCATGGGAGAAGAAATATGATCAACCTTTTACACATACGAACCCCTTACATTTTATACAGGAATAAATGAGGAGAGAGAGGGAAGAAAATCCAAAAATGCACTCCAATATCTTGTAAAATCCATCATTGTCCTTATGGGAGTGATGGAAAAGTCTGTAAATCCCATACTCAATTATACCTTACTTTTTGGGGAAGAAAATAAGCCCATATCTCATCATTATGGTAGGTGAAAAATCTAGAAACATTCCTCTAAAATGGAGGACACTTTGAGAGCTTTCTAAAATTTCTGATTTTGTGCAAATATGAGCTCCCAGTTAAAATTTATGGCCATATTAAGATGAGGGTGCCATACCACAATAAATGCGGGTGGTTGATCTACCTTTTCAGATTTGGACCCTACATCGCACCTTACGAAATCAAAAATTTTGAACTTTTGGGATTCGGAGATTTTGGGCATTTTGACTTTGGAGATCATTACTTGTTCATCCATTTGGGTCCATGAAACCTCTGAAATGTTGAAACCCGAAGTCTAAAATTCAAACTTCAGGTCTCAAGATTCAAGTTATGACTTGTGTGTCTTGGGAATTTAATTTTCTGAAATGCCGAAACCAGAAGTTTGAAACTCGGACTTTGGGTTTGGACCTTTGGGGGTCGGGTTTTGGGAGTTCAGGTTTTGGGTTTCTTCATTTGGCGACACATTTTCTCGAAACCCCGAAATCCAAAAGTTTGAATTTTAGACTTCGAGTTTATGAATTTTTTTCTCCCCATGTGGCATTGTTTATCACTCAACCCTACTGCTAACTCTAAACTCCCAAATGTCTAAAGTCCAAATTTAGAACTTCAAAATTTGATGTCCTTTGAACCTTTTGAGTTTTGTAGATTCGGACTTCTCCAATTTGAGCTTTGAAGTTCTGTGTTGTTTACCCGAAAACCCCTATCCCTTTCAGACTTCAAACTTTCAGGATTTTAGCTCATTTTTTACGTTTTGTGTGGCAAAAACTCTAAATCACTCAATCCCCGAAGTCTGAAAATTTTGGACTTTGGGCCTTTGTGTTGTCTGAAAGCCATTTGTTTCTTCCTCGCTTACACGAAATGGCCACTGAACATTGGCGAGTCCCCTTTCGAGCTCTCCTCCATAGCTCGACCACTTTTACACTGTTGAATCCTCATGCCTTTGGCTCAATGAATCATTAATGACCTGAGCCTGACCCCCTATGATCAGTTCATGTTTCCTTCTCCCGTTGATCCAAGCCTCAACTTGCTAATGCGAGCTCCCACAGCCAAATCAATCCTTCCATTTTATTTGTGCGAGGTCATGTTTATCCAATTTCACATGAGGGGAAAAATCAAATAATAGTTTCTCTAGAGAAAATTTCTTAGGTAAGGCTACAATAATGAAAATTATTAGATCAGGATACATCTATCCCACATTGTTCATGAATGCACATCAATGAGTTAGAAAATGTGCCTTCTTCATCGGTAAGAAAACTATGAAGTCCCTTCCCATTCATCCTATTAAGGTAGATGAAACATTTTCTTAGTGGGGACTTGATTTCCTAGGTATGATCAATCCTCCATTAAGTGTGGGTCATAGATGGGTCTTGATGGCAATGTATTATTTTACTAGGTGGATCGAGGACATATAACTCAATGAGGCTTCTAAATCATCCATCCTTGACTTCTTAGAGGATATTGCAACAAGGTTTGGGGTTCCCAAACCATCATTTCTGATAATGCCAAGGCATTCTTAGGCTCTAAGATCTTTGATTGGGATCTTAGACATGGATTTTATTTGAAAATTTTTCCCAATTGTTACCGCATGAGGAAATGGTTTAGCAGAATCGACTAACAATAATATGATCAAGACCATAAAGAGTATTATGTAGATCAATCAAAGACAACAACACACAAAGGTGAGAAGCGCTCTTTGAGATGATATAATTACATCAAAAAAGGCAATTTCCAAAAGCATATTATTATCAAAAGTATAGTTAAAGAATATAAAGAGGAAGGAATGTACAAGTTGGCCAAGAATGGACATCATATCATGACCTTTTGTACGGTAAAAATATTTCCAACTCTATCCTAGATAGGTTTGTAGACCCTAAGACATGTTTGGTTGACAAACATATCCTGAGACACCATAAACATGTCTCTTGTACTTGCAATGGTCATATTTTAAAATGCATAATTTAGATTGGCTAGCCTAGTTGGTACTTTTGGTTTAGTTGAGTGGAAAAAAATCAAATTTAATCTATATAAACAAATATACCCCAAACTATTAGGGGCATCTAATGATATCATATCAAAGTAGACTCTAAGAAGGACATGAGAAAGCATTGAAACACCACCCATTCTTTAAAAGAACTATTACAACAATATAAAAAATTATCAATTTAACTCAAAACATAAAGGGACATATTTGATATCCCCTTAGATAGGTTCAACCATGAAACCGACCTATACACACTTTCAATTCCCCAAAACTTAGATGTAGCTTGATGAAAAATTTCCCAACTTTTGCATCTATTTTAAATACATTTTACACATTCAGATCGGTAACATCTTTCTAGCTCTATACCCTAACTATACTTTCATTTGAATATTTATAGCATATTTATTAGTGTTAGGTTGTGGAGCTTGTTTTCCATGTGTGAAAATGTTGAAGACCGTACACTAAGAGTACCGTTGTACACTTTCCACAATTATCTTGTATCCCCCAAGAAAAAAAAATTGGGTCTCGAAAAACATGCCCGATATTTTAGGAAATGTGCTCTTCTCATATGGGTGGGATTTTTTGACCCATAGGTTTATGAGACACTTTTGGCCCATAGTTTTGATACCCACAATTTTGTAAACCTACTAAAGCGATTGTCTACATATGTGCTTTTGTGCATATGGTAGGGCATGATGTAATAATGTAGATGTGTATGAATTCAGTGTGAATTTTGTAGAGTTTGTTGAGCATAGCTTGAAAGCAGATCTAAGTATTGTATTGAGAGAGCAAAGCGGTGGCTTGTAATAAAATATGAGAAAGTGATTCTTGGTGGAGGTAGTCCAAATTGGGTGAACCACATCAAATATTGTCTTTTTATGTTGTGTTATTTTTATTCGTACTTTTATTTGAGATCTGTAATATTTTACGCATATTAGTTTCTCTTGTTGTGATTCTCGCGAGGGATTATTCTCGTATATTTTATTTTGTTTCCTAATAATTGGTATTAGAGCTTGGTTTGGTTTTCTGAAGTTTAAAATCATAGGGAAATTTTTAGCTTGAGTGGGAGTTGTGGCAGATGATGGAAGATCAAGGGTTAATAATTTCAATCTTTGGAAGATGCAAATGGAAGATTACCTTTATCCGAAGGATCTTTATATTCCATTGTCTGCGAGAAGGTGAACAAAACCTCGAGCATGATGGATGCAAAATGGGATTTCTTAGATAGGAAGGCACACAGGACAATCCATTTGTGTCTTACATCTTCAATATTATTTAATGTTTTAAAGGAAAAGACTACAAAATAAATGATGGATACATTAGGGAAGTTCTATGAAAAACCTCTGCCTCTAACAAGATATTTTAATGAAAAAGTTATTTAATATGAATATGTATGAGAATGGTTCTATAAAATACTATTTAAATGATTTTAATACGGTTGTAAATATGCTAGCTTTGATTCAATAGAATTTGATGAAGAAGTTAGGGCTTTATAAATTCTATGCTCTTTACCCGGGAGTTGGAATAGCACAGTAATAGCGGTAAGCAACACGGTTCTAGATAACTCAAAATTGAAGTTTGAGGATGTTGTGCAGGTGATTCTAAGTGAGGAAATGTGAAGGAAAATCTTTAGGGAATCTTCTACTTCGAGGAATGCTTTAAAGTGGAAACTAGAGGGAGACAGAAGAATAGAGGAAGGAAAGTGTGGAAAATTGAAGGATCGAGGCATGGTCAAAATCCAAAAGCAAGATAGTATCTTTGGCACTTTGTGGAAAGTCTGGGCATACAAAGAAGTATTGTTGGGAGATTTGGGACAAGAAGACACAACATGAAAAAAACAAGGAGGTATTTTGGAAACAGGTAATGTATGTTAGGATGCTTTGATTCTTTCTTTGCACAATATTACCGAATCTTGGGTTTTAGATTTGGGGGCTTATTTCCATGCTACTCCACATAGGAATTATTTTGTTGATTATGTTCAAGGAGATTTTGGGCATGTTTTTCTTCGTGATGATTAGCCTTGCAACATAGTTGGAAAAGGTTTTGTTTGGGTTAAGATGCAGAATGGGAATACTTAGCTATTGAAGGATGTTATACATGTGCCTACATTAAGATGAAATTTGATATCGGTAGGGTAGTTAGGAAGTGATGGTTGTACTGTGATATTTACAATAGAATCTTGGAAGGTTACCAAGGGTGATCTTGTGGTGGTAAGAGGTAAGAAGGTTGGAACCTTGTATTTAACCACTTATAGAACTAATGTTTGTAATCTTGTGGCTTCAGAACTAGATACAACATTATGGCAATATAGGCTTGATCATATGAGTCATAAGGGCATGGAAATCATAAAGAAGGATTTACTTAGATATACAAAAACATGTTTGGAGTTCTATGAGGATTTGCATATATGAGAAATAGAAGCGAGTAAGGTTTCTTAAGGTTGGACCTACAAAGAAAGAAAGAAAGAAAGTTAGAGCTGGTGCATTCGATGTGTGGGGGCCGACTTAGGTATCATCTCTTGAGGATTCAAGTTATTATGTCACTTTTATTGATGATGTAATAAGGAAAGTTTGGGTTTATTATATTAGAAATAAATCGATGTATTTGACACTTTTGTTAAATAGAAATCCTTGGTAGAGAATGAAACAAGTCTTAAGCTAAAATGTATCGAGTCACATAATGGAGGGGAGTATTGCAACAATGCATTTGATGATTTTTTTCTAAGAATGGAATCCATAAGAAAAATATGGTTCAAGAACTCCATGATAGAATGGGGTGTCGAAAGGATGAACAGAACAATAATGGAACTTGTTAGGAACATGAAGTAACATGAAGGATTGCCTCTTTCTTTTTGGGAAGAAGCGGTGAGCATATCGTGTACTTGATAAATAGAGGACCCTTAAGTGCCTTGGTTGGAGGCATACCTAAGGAGGCATGTTATGGTAATAAAGTTGATTATTAATTTCTTAAAGTCTTTGGATGTGAGGTGTTTGTCCATATAGACAAGGATGATAAGACTAAGCTAGAGGATAAATCGGAAAAATGTACTTTCATTGGTTATGGTGGTGGTGAATTTAGATATAAATGTTGGAGTATTAAGGAAAAGAAAATAATTCGATCTAGGGATGTGGTCTTTAATGAGAAAATCATGTATAAAAAGCGATTACGGGAAACCAAGCAAGAATCCAAGAAAGAATATGTAGTGGTAGAGGATCTTACGGATGGGAAAGTGACACATGAATCGGATAAGGAACTTCCTCAACGGGAACCCAAAACCCCTATATTGAGGAGGTCTTCTAGGGTAAGAAGACAACTTGAAATTTTTTTCTCCTTATATTTATTATTTATTACTCACTGATAGTAGAGAGCCAAAGAGATTTGATGAAACAATGCGGGTAGATGTTCGGAAGAAGTGGGAGCAAGCCATGGATGAGGAGAATCGGGTCTCATGGAGAACCATACATGGGATTTAGTGAAGCTACTCGAAGGCAAAATATCATTACAGAACAAGTGGGTGTACATAGTCAAAGAGAAAGAAGGAGGTAAGAAAAGATACAATGCCCGGTTGGTGGTCAAGGGTTTACATAGAAAAAAGGTATAAATTTTGATGAGATTTTTTCTTCTATCGTAAAAATGACTTCTATTAGAAGCTGTTCTTGAATAGTTGCAGCGGGAGACTTGCACTTAGAAAAGCTTGATGTAAAAGCGCATTTATCCATGCTGATTTGGAGGAGGATCTATATATGTAGCAGCCGAGAGGGATATGAGGTCAAACGTAAAGAGGAGATGGTCTCAAAATGAAGAAGAGCTTGTATGGGTTGAAACAAGCTCCACGTCAATGGTATAAGAAATTTGATAGCTTCATGATGGAGCAAGGTTATATTAGATGCCATTCTTACCATTGTGTGTATACAAAGAAATTTAAGGATGGCAGTTATATTATCCTGTGTCTGTATGTGGATTACATGTTGGTTAGGGTAAAAACATGTAGGAAATAAAAGTACTCAAGAAACAACTAAGTGAATCCTTTCTTTATGAAGGATTTGGGGGCAACCAAAAAAATCCTTGGTATGAGGATATCTCGGGATAGGAAGGAATATAAGATGAATTTATCTTAGGAAGAGTACATTAAGAAGGTCTTAGAGAGGTTTAATATGCAGGATGCTAAACCGGTTGGGACTCCTTTGGCAGGCCATTTCAAGTTATCAAAGGAGAAGTGTCCTAAGACAAAGAAGGAGAGAAACCAGATGTCCAAGGTACCTTAATCATCAACGGTTGGTAGTTTGATGTATGACATGGTGTGCACCAGGCCTAATATTTCCCATGCAGTGGGAGTAGTGAGTAGATTTATGAGTGATCTCGGTAGTAAAGTGGATCCTTCGGTATTTGAGAGGGACCATGGGGAAAATTTTGTGCTACAGTGGATTAGACACCACTTTGTGTGGTTATGTAGATTCATATATGGCTAGATATGTAGACAACGGGAGGAGCACCATAGGTTATATTTACATTATAGGTGGGAAAACGGTGAGATGGATTACACGACTATAGAATATGGTGGCTTTGTTAACCACGGAGAGGTGAGTATATTCTTGCCACAGAGGCAAGTAAAGAGATGATTTGGATACATCAATTTCTTAAGGAGTTGGGAAATAAGCAAGAGGAAGGGAAGCTGCATAGTGATAGTCAGAGTGTTATACACCTAGTTAAGAACTATCCTTTCCACTCTGGACGAAGCATATAAAGCTTAGGTACCATTTCATTAGGACAACTTTAGAGGAAGAGAAGTTGAAGTGGAGAAGATTCATATAGTTGAGAATCCTACAAACATGATGACCAAGGTGGTCCAAGGAAAAAATGAATTTGTGTCCAACTTTGATTGGTCTTCATGGAAACTAGTGAAGTGTTGAGAAGATTACTCAGAGGAAAACTAATCTCCAAGTGAGAGATTATTAGGTTGTGGAGCCTATTTTCCATGTGTGAAAATGTTGAAGAATGTACATTAAGAGTGCTTTACAATTTCGCAGCTTGTCTTGCAGCCCTCGAGAAAAAAATTGGGCCTCTAAAAACATGTCTGATATTTCGGGAAACGTGCTCTTCTCATATGGGCATGATTTTTTGACCCATAGGTTTATGGGATGGTTTTGGCCCATGGTTTTGATACCCATGGTTTTGTAAAAATACTAAAGTAGTTGTCTACTTATGTGGTTTTGTGCATATGGTAGGTATGATGTAACATTGTAGATGTGTCTGAATTCGGGTGTGAATTTTGTAGAGTTTGTTGAGCATAGCTCCAAACAGATCTAGATATTGTATTGAGAGAGAAGTGGCTTGTAATAAAATATGAGCAAGTGATTCTTGGTGGATGTAGCCCAAATTGGGTGAACCATGTTAAATATTGTCTCTTTGTGTTGTGTTATTTTTATTCTACACTTTTATTTGAGATTTGTAATATTTTCTGCATATTAGTTTCTCTTTGTTGTGATTCGTGAGTGATTGTTCCATGTATTTTATCACTTATTTCCTAACACTTGGCTTGATCTCAATGCATAATTTATGAATTTTGTATTATTTATGTTGATGTTCTAAATCATATTTACACAAAAAATATCTAATCAAGAACATCAAATTAATTCTCATATTACACACCTAGAGAAACCAACCCCAATTCTCAAGTTGATCAAGTAAATGGCACAATTGAAACTTTTCTTAGTTTCTCAATAGTACATAATCCAGATGAAGTAATTTATGATTGTTATGATGCACACCTAAAACCTTATATGCAAAAGGAGCTTAAATTTCAGGATAAATATGAGATTGTAGTTGATAAGTTGTCCTTGGAGAATTCATGTAGGGTTCAACCCACCTTATGATCCTCTAGGAAATGTTGATAGTGTTTTTTTCCAATGCTTTCTTGTTTCCTTTGTGTTTAGATGACATTATTTGATATTTGAATTATAAATTTTCCAACATGGAGATCAAGTTATGAGTTACAACCAACCACCCATTTAGTGATTGTTTGATGTGTTCTAATAAAAATTAGTTGTAGAAAATTAATTTTGAAAGAGAAAAAATGTTTGCATGAGGAAGAAGATTCAAAATGCAACTCAATTTTCTCATATTTTGATGATAGAGAAATTTATGGTTCGAAATATGAAGGGCCATTTTTTGTATTATGTATGATGGTGTTTTTAATTGTATTCACACAAGTAATATTTGATTAGGAAAATAACATGCTTCCTATATTACACATCTAAAGAAACCAAGTACAAATACTCAATTTGATCAAGTAAATGGCTACTTTTTCCATAGTGTATAATCGGATGAAGTAAGTTACAATTCTTTTGAGGCATGGCTAAGAGCATATATATAAAAGAACCTTAATGTTAAGGGGAAGAACGTGGTTGTTGTTGACAAATAAGACTTGGAGAATTCAGATAGGGATACACACACCTTGAGATCCTTTAGGAAATGTTCATTGTTTTTTTTTCGTTTTTATTGCAATTGTTTTATTTTTATGTTGTGTTTAGCTGACATTGTTTGTTTTTTGAGCCTTGATTTTTTTGGTATAGAGGTTAGGCCATGAATACCAATTGAACACCTTTTATTTTACCCATCTTATATTGTATCTTTTCGATAATTAATTGAATATACCATCTAAAATATTCTAATAAAATTGGGCATAAAAATATTTGTGAGAGCATTTTTTTACAAGTGATGAAAGCCAATTGTTTTAATTTTAACTTCAATGATAGAGAGATTTATGCTTTAAAAATTCAAGGGTTATCTATCCTCCCAATATTCTATGAATATGGCAAACACCATACCATGACTAAATATCAAAGTCACTCTAAAAAATATTAGGCAGGGATATGAAATTATTTGCCACAAAATTTCCACATCTTAAAAATTTCCAAATGTTTAACATACATGAAAGGTCATTACAATGTCCATTATCCACAACCTACGCTTTCCACAGAATTATAATCCATCTTTATTTGTTGTTAACTTGCACTACATTGAATGCATATTTTAGTTTATACAATTCTATTTAACCCCATCACTCACCAAGATCATTAAATTCATATTAATCCAATATATGAGTTTCTCTCACATTTGGGTGCTTTAAAATTTTATAATTCATTTCTATTCAAAAAATTTACTATATATTACTAGAAGGTGCAAGAGAAGCAATACATAGAAATACTAGATTATTATTGTATATATAACCCTTGCATTTCCATTAAATAAAGAAGCTATGTTATTCTTTTGAAAATAATAATTTAAATATGACTAAAAATATAATTTAATATTAATATATGAAAGTATGCACATGAAAAGAATATTTTATTTACAAAGAACACCAAAATAGAATTACATATAGTAATATTCCTATCCATATCAATAGTTAATGTGTATATAGAACAATATAATTTACAACACATGATACTAGGAGTGATTAAGGTTATATGGATTGTGACTCTAATCAAAACCATGAGACAAATCATAAAAAATGACGGCTAAATGAATCTAATATGGTAAGATATAAGCCCTAGAAAATAAAAAAATATTTTTAAAGAAGCAAGATGTAACCCTATTAAGTTCAGAGAGAGAAAAATATTGGTTAGGTAATTGATATAAATATATATGCTCATCAAAATATAGATGTGGTGAGAGGTTTTACATTAATATTAATGCACTATTCTTCACATTGTATTTGTAGTGTCTTGTACCATTTTCCTAATCCATAAACCAATATGGAAGAAAAATAAAATTAAAATAAAATAGAGAGGAAAGGGGGATTGCGAAGTTGGTGAATTGAGTAAATAAACCCATGTGAAGCCACGTGGGTTGATTATCTTGGGAAGGAAGTTTGGTGCTAGGTGATGGTGTGTAGGAGAAGTTCAGAAAGGCGTATGGGGAAGGGATAGATGTCTTTCGAGACAAGCATTCTTTGTAGATGTGTACCCAAAGTACATGGCCTCCTTAACAAGGGCATGGGTGTCCTAAGTAGATTTCAGACCTGTCATTTTCCTTGCATAATGATTCAACCACTTTATTTGAGATCTAAAGGCTTTTGACCACGTTGGAATCCAACTTAACATTGTAAATTTTAGCGGTATTTGGGTAGTTGCAGTGTTTGACTAAATGAAAGAACGAGGAAACTTCTCATGGGATAAGATTTTGGGCATGGAAGTTCAGAAGATATGGGTTTCCTCATGTGATAGTCACAATGTTCCACCTATGCAATAAATAGGTCTCAACTTGATCGATTACATTTCCTGCATACTCTGGCCTATGCCAAAATGCAAGCTCTAGAGCAGCAGGTATGAACGTCCATCTAACCATAAAAGATAGAGGAATTTTGTTAGATTTTGTAGTTACAAATGCTCTGGCCGACGTGTATGCAAAATGTGGAACCTTACACAAGGAAGGTGAACTATTTGTGACAAAAGTGTATTTTAAAAAAATGTGGTTTGTGGACAACTTCAACCGCAAGATATGTAGAAATGTGTTTTTGGGTGAAAGGTCAGCGGGAAGGTTTAAGAAAAGATCTCCGAGAGTCTTTGTAAAGCCGAATGGTCTTAGTCTTTGTCAAATTCCAAGAATGTACAATAGGTGAAGTGTATTGTATTTGATGTTCTCCATATGTTGAACATTCTTCCATTACATGTTGTGGCAATGGAGAAATCATAGTGGGTATGATAGAAAAAAATTGATATGGATTCAAAGGACAACGTGGTAACAGTAGCCATCGTGGTATAGGCGGGGTTCGGAGAACCACGCTGCCAAAGATTTTTTTAACAAAATTGGCTTTAGATTTCAAGCTTTTAGCTTTGTTTCTAATCGTCAGGAAAATGAGATCTATAAATTGCAGGAACATATTTTGAGATATCTTTTATGACATGATATTTATATGAAAAAATCTTTGAACATGGATATTAAGGCCAAAATATGCCTCATCAATGTGCAATAAATGATCTTATTTTACTCTTTTTTTTATCAAGTTTGACTACATTTTGTGACTTTTGTTTGATCCCGGTATAAGTTAGGATGTAAGTGTTCACCTTTTGTTGGATTTAGTTCTAACATTTAAAAACTCGTAACTCCTAACAAAGTGTGTGGAAATTCAGTTTTTGTAATAAAACATGTCACAATCAAAAGAATAAAGTATGAAACAACTAACACGTTTTTGGAAACATTGGATTCAATATGGCTTAACTCTGGAATGTCCAAGATTAGTTTTGGAACTCCATCACATAACAAAGGAACTCTATCACTTATTTCTAGAACCTTCAGACTTAGTTCCGGAACTCCTACACTTAGCTCCAGGAACTTTCGTAGTTAGTTAGAAATAGTTCCCTTTGGTTCAGAACTTCTCCAAAGTTTTGGAATCAATGGGAATATTTTTATTTTGACAACATTTGGTGATAGAGAAATCAATGGGCCTTCCAATTAGGAGAAGATCAACAAATTTTTGATTCTTCATACCCCAGAAATACGTATGCAGGATCAGATAGTTGTGTGTCCAGCAAGGTTCCTAACTTCCACATCTACTTTGAGCACTAGTTTTGTTTCATGGAAACCTATTAATAGATGGAAAAATATTAAGCACTTGTGATTATAAATGCATCTTCAGATGATAAAATATATATAAGGACCTGTAGATAGATTAGAAAAGATATAGATATATATATGATAGACATACAGTAAAGTTTGTAAGACAGAACATTTTCAGTAATAAGATAGCCATTTCATTTTGAGAGAATCATACTTTGTCAACTCTTGATTCAAGGTAGAGAAAGGGCCCACTCCTCCAAGAAGTAGGATTATTTGTTTTATTAGTATTTATATTTCTAAGCAATTCGTGTAAATCATTAAGTGTTAATTCTGTAAATGCTTTTGATTCTTCAGTTAAATTCTGTCACATATTTTTCCCTGCAAAGTGTTATAGGTTAGACTCTTATTTCCTTGCAAGAATTTTCAACAACATTTTCAAACGTGTGTTTACTTCCAGCAATTTGTTTCATTCTACAAGAGTGTGTTTATTTCCAACAATTTGTTTCATTCTGCAAGAGTGTGTTTACTTCCAGTAATTTGTTTCATTTTACAAAAGTGTGTTTCATTTCCAACAACACATTTAATTCTGAAGATTTATTTATTTCAGCAATGAGTGTTTATTTCAACAAGTTTCTTGTAGTATAGTTTTAATAAGGCTTTGGCCAGGGAATCCTAAGGACACTACAAAAACCCCCAAAATATAAAAATAATAAATACCTACAATCAATTACTAGATCACTAAGATTCTTCTTATTGCATATAGCTTCAGACACACCCCTGGTTTGAATATGACATCAACTAAGAGTTGATTAAATGAAGGGAATAACGAAACCCATCATTTTTGGCATCATTTTCGGGGACCCACTAGTTATAATTGTCTAATTAGGTGTCAACAAGAGCAACAATCATACATCTAGTAATTGAAAAATATTCCCTACATTATCATAAAATTTATGAGTAGACCAAGAGACTCAAAGGGTAGATTTCTCCCAAAAATATCTCAACAAGAACTATCAGCATCCTTTGGTTCAAATAAGGAGGTTGAGAAAGAATTAGAAGCACCATTGTCTCCTGTTAGACAAGAAGTAGAACTTCCACCTTTGGAATTTTTGGATCAATCACTAGAAGGAACTGAAACTTTTAGGAGAAGGATTATATCCCAAGACCCTCTTAGAGCAATTTTTGACTCTCAATTGAGTAGTCAACCTCCTACTCCTGAATTTTCACCTACACCAAAGTGGATCACATATTACATTGATTGGGAAAAAGATCTAGAAGATACTATAGATATGGCACGAGAAGCTGAAAGAGAACCTGATAGGACTTTTACCTATCCAATTCAGTTGGAGGATGATGATACACCTATGAAGAATATTTCACCTACACACTTGCCTACATTTAGAGGGATGTCATCTGAGGATCTTGACCAATTCTTATTTGAATTTAAAGTATTGTGTCAGACCTATGATTACAAAAAAAAAATCAAAAACTCAAGTTGTTTCCATCCACTCTGAAAGATGTAGCAATGAGGTGGTTTATGGGATTAACATCCAATTCTATTACCACCTGGGCACAAATGGAAACTGCCTTCCTAGACAAATACCAAGACTACTGTTGAGGGAGAAACATGAAGGAATATTTTTTTAGGATCAAACAGGAAGAGGATGAAAATATGGAAGATTATTTAGATAGATTCCTCTTTGTAAGTAAAAGGTGTGGATTTGTACTTCAAGAAGAGCTAAGCAAAACCATTTTTCTTAAAGGTCTAGATGATGAATCTAGGGAAGCCCTTAACTTAATGGGAGGTGGAAACATCAATCAAATAAGAATGAATGATATTAAAGACCTTTGTAGAAGTTATTCAAGAACAAGGGGTGGACCTAGGAAAGGAAAAACTGTGAAAACTGCAAATCAAGACATGAACAAACTTATGGATGAACTAGCAAACTTTAAAACAAACATCCTAGTTCAATTAAATTCCACCATGGATGGATTACAAGCTAAAGAAAATGCTAATACTGAACCATTAGCTATGTATTGTCCTAGATGCAGAAAGAAGCATGCACTAAGAGATTGTCCTTTGGATAAAACAGAAATGTGTCTTATTTGTGAATCTAGGGAACATGAAGCTAATGTTTGTTCTCTTCTTCCATTCATAAAAAATTAGCTTAAACAAACCAACACTTCATCCACTGCAAAAGAAGTAAACTTTGTCAGACAGAGACAATGTTGACAAATTTTCCACTTGTGCAAAAATGGGCAACTTGAAACTTTGTTACGATGGAAGGAATTGGTGAAGTATACCTAAGCTAAGGGAGTTTTGATATTATTGTTCTGAATTAGTTAATGATTAAATGAAATCTGCTAGCTATGTGTGCTGTTACAAAACATAACAGATCACATAGTCTACAATTTCATGACTATCTTCAGCAAAAGAACACAAGGCCCTGAAGGACAGTTGTGTTATCTTGATGAAGACATTCAGTCACATAATAGGTGAAATGTTGAGTTTTGGGACAACAAACATAAGTGCAGATTGCAGAACTTAGAGTTCATTAATAGATTTTACTGAGGTTTTCTTAAGTTTCCTTCCTTCCGATTAAGACATTCGGTTATATTACTTGAGTTGTTTAGTTCATCATATAATCCATACAGAAAGTTGAAATGTAGAAAGAAATTAACAACTCATTTTCAGAATTCAATGTTTTATTCATAAGGAATTTCAAATGTCCTCACACAAGCCATGGGATGTGGCGAAAAGTAAAGTACAACTACTTTGAAATAAGAGGTGCACATGCATGAAAAAGAAAGTAAATAATTATGAGTGAACCCATCATTGCCTTGGGGGTTTTCTTCATTGTTAGAAGCATCTCTATTCCAGCTTTTTCTCCTTCTCCATCTTCATTGTAGAAGTCTTTATGCACTGAAAAGAAAAAAGAAAACTGTTAGTTACGAGCTCAGAGATCAATTCATATTCCTATATTGTCCTAGTTCGTGCATATGAATCTCTTTAAAATAGGAGATATAATTTACTTGAAGATCAAACTACATACATGCTTTACTCACTCAGAAAGAAGAAAGAGAAAAGAAAAGAAGAAACATGGACATAAGAGAGGCCAAAAAGCCTAAGTATTTTTCTAACTGTTTTCTTAAGTGTGCAGTACAGGTCGCAGCCAAGAAGAAATAGACAAGTCATAAGAACATGTTGGAAAGAAGGAATAAGGTGACTCAATTTCAGTATTTTTGTAAATAGAAGAAGGGTTACAACTGAAACAAAATGAAGAGAATATTCTGGGAAAAATTCGACAGGGCTTCACCATGTAAAATGGACATTTACGACTTTTTCATCATGTTGTTTTAACTACTACATGCTTTAAAAGAATTATTTAAATCAAGTAAGTGATACAGAAAAGTAGAAAAGCATGCCATGATCAAGATAAATAGTTATGATGGTTTAGTTTTATTTACCAAACCCGATTCAACACAAAGCTGTTACTTTACGTATTACGAACTAGAAAAATACAACTACTATAGCTGGAAATGGAAGGAAGAAAGAATTCTAGGAAAATTTTGCAGGGCTTCGCCATGAAAAATCAACATTTTAAATTTTCCAGCATGCCAAAAATATTACTATCAAGGAAATAAAGCATCTAAGTAAAAGAAACAAGTTACAGAGATCTTAACAAAGCATCTGAATCAAGGCTTATGCTTGAAAATAGTATCAGAAACAAATGAAGAACTGCTTGCAATTTCCAGAAAGCCACTTACAAGTTTCCAAATAGAGCAACGATAAAAATAAAAAATGCTGCCATATCAAAGAAGTACAACTATTTATGCAAGGAAGTATGATACATAATGAAGAAACTTATTACTTTCAGCCCATTGTTGCAAAGGGAGATGATTTCAACTGAAGCAATAAACAAGAGGAAAAGATTTACATGGTTTTATTGTAACAGTACAGGGTTGCATAGTCAGGGTAGAAATAAAATCCCAACTAGATCAAATGCAAATCAACATGCTTTGGATAACTAGGGAAAGGAGCCAGTCATCGTGAATCATAATGTGGGAGGTTGTTAGAGCCACTTAAAAATCATAATTTTTTTAAAAATACCCTTTTAAAGAGCATGATTTTTTTAATATACAGATTTTCTTTCAAAATTTTTGAATATGTGAAGAATATATTTTTAAGGGATTTAAAATAAGTACTTTTGAATACAAAGGAATTTAAGGCAACCCATTAGTTGAGAATAAAATCACCTTTTATGGGTTGTTTATGTGTCATGATTTCATTGGTTCATTTATTGATGTGATTTGATGTGACTTACTTTATTGGCTAGTTTTTATTTCATTTTTAACTTTAATTCAAACAACTATTGGTACTTTGTTTCACATAACTACTCACGGTCATTGGGCCATTCACGATAACTGGCTCCTTTCCCTATTACAAGTTCATCTATGCCATTTTAAAGGATCTCGAAACTCATGGAAGAATACAGATGTCCAAATTGCATTACAAATCAAAGTTTTCAGAGCATACATCGAGCACTACAAAAGAAAAGTTCATTTTTTCTCCCAAAATGATTAATGGATTACAAATATTATTTTGAGATGGAAATTTCCAATAATAACGAGAAACCAATGACATTCAAGCACTCATCTCAGAAGGAATTCTAGTTTTCAAGTGATCTCAGATTGGAAAAGGATTAAAGAAAGTATGCTCAAAGGGGTGCTACAGAATTTTCAAAGAATCAAGTTGATCCTGAATAATGAATTACAACATAATTGATTTTCTCAGAATACAAAATCGAGCCAAGGATTTCAAAACAGACCTGAAGTAATATACAGAACCTATTTTTGCAGAGAAGCAAACTGACACACACAGTGGCCGAGCTTCAGACTTCAACAATGGCATTCATAGAGAAATAGAAACTATCAGAGAAAGGATGAAACTAAAATCTACATCTACCCAAAAGTCTTTTCCACAGTATTATGGAATTACGAGAACACTACGAGTAAGAGGATTCGAGCTCGAATGACCTCAATAAACAACATCCATACTCAAGTGCACAAAAACTCAGGCCTTCAAAGATATACAGAAAACCCTCAAGCAAAAGTCCAGATCCAAGGATATCAAAGTGAAACACAAATACCCACAACAGATCTAGGTCTATCTCGCAATAAGCTAAAATTTCAAATAAAAGCATGATTACCCACGATGCAAAAATGCCAAATCTGGAGATATGATTCAAAAGTAAAAGGGTGAGCTAAATATTGACCGAAATGAGCAATATACAGTTAGGAGAGTACAAAAATCAAAAATCCGTGACTACCTTGCTCAAAATAATGGTGTTACAGTGCAAGAAAGTAACAAATGGTCGTTTACTAGAACGAGATAAATCTCACAAACCTTGACAATGGAGGCCATTGAATCTTCACAGAGCTCCTACAGGACATAGATATTTAGAAGAAAAGATCAAGCTCATAATGGGTTTCAACTCAAAATGACCAAGGCCAAGCCACAAGAACCTAGAAAATGCAAAGAAAGAACTAAGTATTAGTATGCATGGTCACAACAACAGTGGAAATGAAATAATTTTCATATTCGAGGACACAGAAGCTCACCCTTTCCAGCATTCATGACAACCCTCAAAAATTGCAGAGAGCTCAAACTTAGAAATGAAGGCCATAAAAGTGGTACAGAAACCGAGCTTGAATCCAAGGCACAAATGACCACATAGAAATCGAACTCAAAGATGGCAGAATCCTCCAAAGAGCTCACACAAGAACTCAGAAAACATGAATATATGAACACTTCCAGAGCTCTCAGGCAAGAGTGACCAGGTTACAAACTCACAGAGACCAAACAAAGGTGCAAAAGCCAAGCTTCACAGATAAAAAATGGTGGTCTACACAAAATTTTCCATGGCTTCACCGCTCTCTGCGAGCAAGCCAAAAAATGACCAAAATGATGGAGCTCGAGCATTTTAAACTCACCCACCTCAGCCAGTTTAACCTAACTCATCAAGAGTTAGCAATCAACGATCAACATTCAACAGGTACAAAGATCAAAGGATAAGGATCGATCTCCACTTTCAATGCAAACCGTCACGGTCACTTGCCAACAACCGCATTAAAAGCCAAGTGAAACCCTAACTCGTAGTCAAAGATCAATGATTAGAAATGCAAGAGGACAGAGATCGACGGTTCTCTATCAAAACCCTAACTCAACCGAGTCCAAGATGCATATACGGGTGAGAAGACAGGAAACCCTAGTTAGGGTTGAGTTTAAAATATCACCTACCAATATGCCAAGGGTCGGCTCATTGTGCAGAAGGGGCCTGCCCATGTGTCATCAAATGATCATTGTATATTTTGACTTTCAAAAGTCCCACTATAGTGTATGCTCCAAATAATACAAGTGCTGACCAAATCATTCCCACAATGATCACCAAAAAGGTGGATCTTTTAAAACCATACATTATCCAATATGCAAAGGCTGAAAAGTATATACATGCATGTATTAATCAAAAGGTGGTGGAGACTATAGTGGCATGTGCCATGTAAAATGGTCAACCCTTTTATGTTTGCTAAGTCCACAAAGGTGGCCAAACCATGGTGAAGTGCAAAGGTGGTCCCCACTGTTGGAGGAGCTAGAGATAATTTGCAGTATGTCACCCTTGTGACAATTAGAAGCCAAGAGATGTCAACATCAGAGCATGTGCACATGGACAAGTGGTCCCCATGGTGGATGTTTATTTTTGTAAATATTGCAAGTATTGCAATTATTTTTACTCACAAAAAGGAGTTGATTTTTGCATGCTTCATAAGAGGACAGAATAGACAAGAAGACAAATTCACATGCACAAGGAAAGATACTTGCTCAGCAAGCAAGCTTATTATTAGCAAATTATTCACCTTTGTTTTCTTAAAAATAGGACAGTCAACTTCAATTTGACTGTAATGTGATCAAAGGCTATTAATGCCTATTTGTAATTATATGTTCTATTTTTTCCTTTATCTATTATTAAATAAAGGATAAAAGTAGGATGCATGGGTGAGTACAAGCCGTAGAATATTTTTAGGAAGGGGGTGAAATTTATTTTACTATATATTGTGTGCTTTGGCAAAGCACGAATGAGGAATTTTTAGTTTCAGGAGTGCTGAAATAATTTTCTGCAATTTTCTAAATGTGAAGTATTTTCTACCTTTCCAATTATTTGTAGTCTTGTGTATGTTTTCCATTAATCTTGTGAATGTTGAATTCCTTGATTAATCATCTTACCCTGTTGTAAATTTAGTAATCTCTGGATGATATTAATGTGTATGTGTAACTTAGCAGTATTGTTGTGATTCTATCCCTCAATACATCAAAGTGTTTACCCTTAATTATCTTTAGAAATCTGTTGGCATGTGCATCAGAAGTTCATTCCATATCAATTATGCATGTACTCAGTCAAAGACCTCATACAAGTTTGGTGTATCACCTTAGTTTTAATTCATTTTTTACAATCATCTTTTACCCTTAAACCCCAGAAATCAGTTTAGGATACATCAATAAGGAACCGACCATGATACAGAGACTCACCTCAAAATAGGCATACCCACAGACATGAGGTGTTTCCATTGTATCTACGAAAGAGAGATAAAATTTTCAAGCGTAGAACACCTGCATCCATCTCTCTACAGGGTGCACTTTCGAGAGATAACAACAACCTAGCCAAAAATAGTTCATACCAAGATTTGTTCCTAATCCCTGGATGATGTTATGGGAAGCTCAGACAATGCCACAAAATTGAGGACAACCACCTTGACCCCTCAACCAACATGAAATCCCTAGGATTGGGCATGACAAGCTTGGTATGCTTAGGGACACCAACAACCATGGTCCGGGCGTGAGTAACCCTTATACTTGGTCATGACTAAGGTGGAACCCTAATAACTATGCTCAGGGAAGAACATATCCCAACCAACATCAATAGGCCATAATAGGTTCTCCAACACAAGGTTCACCAACTGAAAATGTGGTTCAAACAAAAATGTCAGCACAACCAGTGGCTAATCTCAAAAACAAACAAACAACCCCTTTCTACAGAACAAAGTAGGAAAAACTAGTTGATCTTAATGTCATGGACTATAAGGATATTCAAACAAGATTTGGAAAAATAATTAATAGTCCGCCTATTATAATTGATATGATGAGAAAAAACTGAAACCCCTAGTTCGGTTGTTCCTAAAGAGGATGAAAAAGAAAAAGAGAAGTGCAACTCTCTTTGAAACTCCATTTCCAGAAAGATTTAAAGAAGTTATTGAGACCAAGGAATCTGAATTAGTGCAAGAATTAAGGAAACTAAATATTGAAATACCATTGTTGCAAGAAATCAAGGACATTCCTAAATTAAACAAATTAATCAAAATGTTATGTTTGAAAAGACCTGGAAGGAAGAATCAATACCCTAGGACTATTAAGGTAGATGGGAAACTTGCTGATTTATTGGCAGGAAAACTCTTACTTCCCAAATATGGGGATCTTGAAAAGCCCTGTTATTTCTATCTCTATAGGAAATAAACATATACATAATGTTTTGGTTGATTTGGGAGCAGCTATAAATGTGATGACAATAGACACTTTGAAAACATTACCATTAACATGTATATAACCTACTAGCACCATATTGCAGATGGCAAGATCAGTCAGTAGCAAAACTAGAAGGAATAATTGAAGATGTGGTAGTTATGGTGGAGTCATGGGAATATCCAGTGGACTTCCTTATGTTACACCAAAAGTTAAAACACTTGGTTATCCCATTATTTTGGGCAAACCAAGGTTAGCTACTGATTGTTTCCTTAAAATTGATTGCGAGATAGGGTGATATGACTATCTCAAATGGTAAGAATTCTAACCGAATTGAATCTTTATATCCTTCTCGTATTTCCTTTTATTGATAATCAAGAACAATTATGGGTTGATGATCTTGATACTAATAAACAAAATTTGTCTTCTTTGGTTATGATAACATTACAGGATCATGTAAGAGAGGTAGAGAATATGATTAATCATCCATTAAATGATCACCAATTATTTGGGGAACAATCAGGGATAGTTTAGAACCTTTGGAATTAGTTCGAGAATTGTCATACTTAGTTAGGAACTTTCAGACTTAGTTCGGAACATGCATACTTATCTCCGGAACCACAAAAATTCCAAGAAGATGTAAATAATTTCACTTCGAGGAATGATATTTCTCTTGGGGAGGGGAAGAAATAGCTACGGAATCAGTAGCTTTAGTCTCAAAGATATCAAGGAACGGTGAGGAATTTTGGAAAGTAGCAGTGACAAGAAGTTTGATCAACAACAAGATAAGTATGTTAACTCAGCTTACTGTACTTTATACAATATTATTTCTCAAGGTAACTTTATAGAAGTTGTTGCCTATCATATGTTGTTGCCACATTCATGTCCACTAAACACCCTAATGTAACATTTTCAACAAATTAGTTCATCACACACTGGAACCAAACAAATTGAGATTCAACCAGGTAAAATTTTAAACATTAATAGCTGGTTGGAAAATGATCAAGAAGCTAAATTGTTTGATGTTTTGAAAAATCATACTAGAGATTTTGCTTGGGACTATACAGACATGAAAGGAATTCATCCAAGTATTTTTACCCATCACATTTATACTGAAAATGTCAAACCAGTTAGGAAACCTCAGAGAAGGATCAACCCAGCCTTGAGGGACATAGTCAAGCAGGAAATTGAAAAGCTATTGTAAGTAGGATTTATCTACCCTATCTCGAGATAGTCAGTGGGTGTCTCCTCTTGTGATTGTGCCAAAAAAGAATGGGAAATGGAGAATTTTTGTCGATTATAGGGAATTGAACAAAGCTACACTTAGAGATTATTTTCCCTTACCATTCATAGATCAAGTTTTAGACAACCTTTTAGGTAAACAATACTTTTCCTTCTATGGATGGTTTTAGTGGATATAATCAAATCAGGGTGGTTGCTGAGGATCAAGACAAAACTACCTTTACTTGTCCATGGGGTACCTTTTCCTATAGGGTATTTCCATTTGGACTATGTAATGCTCCAACAACCTTCCAAAGGGCTATACTAGCAATTTTGTAGATCTAACCAATGATTGTGTGGAAGTATACATGGATGATTTCACTTTGTATGGAGAAACATTTGATGATGCCTTGAAAAATCTGGATCAGAATATTAACAAGATGTGAGCAACACCATTTGTCTCTTAGTCATGAGAAATGCTTGATGATGGTTGATGAGGGGATTGTACTAGGACACCACATTTCAAAAAGAGGAATTCAAGTTGACCAAAACAAAATCAGGATTATTTCAGACTTACATGTTCCTCAAACCCCCATAGATATTAAGTCATTCTTAGGGCATGCTAGATACTATAGGCATTTTATTAAAGATTTTAGTAAAATTGTTGTCCCCATGTTTGGTTTACTTACCAAGGATTATGAATTTCATTGGGATGAAAAGTGTAAACATGATTTTGAAGAAATTAGAGAAAAATTAATCACCACCCCAATATTGAGAGGGCCTAATTGGGAGAAACCTTTTCACATCCAAATATATGCCTCAAATAAATCAATTGGTGCATTTCTGGGACAGATTGAGGAAGAAGGGAAAATGTATGCTATTTATTACCTTAGTAAAAATATTACTTCCACTGAAAGAAATTACACCACCACTAAAAAATAATTTCTTGCTGTGATTTATGCAATTAATAAGTTCAGGCATTATATTACAAGTTACTACAAAATATTTGTACATACAGATCACTCAGTAATTAAATACTTAATGAACAAACTAGTGGTTGGAGGTAGGATAATTAGGTGGTTATTAATTTTACAAGAATTTGATATTACCATTGTGGATAATCCAGGAAAATATAATGTGGTAGCTAATTTATTGTCAAGATTAACCACTACAGGGGAGCAAGATCCAATTAAGGACAACTTTCCAGATGAACAATTATTTGTTATTTCAGCTGATACACCATGGTTTGTTGATATGGAAAATTATCTTGCAACAGGGAAGTTTCCCCCTTATTTTACTAAGAAACAAATAAAAATATTAATCAAAACCAGTGCACAATTTAAATGGTTGAATGGAATGTTATTTAAATGTGGTCTTGATTTGGTTCTACGCAGGTGTGTGAGAGAAGATGAAATCTTTGACATACTCAGGGCATGTCATGATGAACCAAGTGGAGGACACTTTTTCAGTGAAAAGAACAACACACAAAATACTTGGCACTGGATATTATTGGCCATCTCTGTATAAAGATGTGAAGAAATACATCAAGCAGTGTGATCCTTGTCAAAGGATGGGACAACCAACTTTCACCAGTGAAATGCCTCTGCAACCTCAAGTAGTGATTGAACCATTTGAAAGGTGGGGGCTGGATTTTGTTGGCCCTTTTAGTCCTCCTTCACAAGGAAAGGAGAACATTCTTGTATGTACTAATTATGTGAAAAAGTGCCAAAAATGGAAAGGAGCACATTCAGACTTTAAAAATGTTAATGAAGATGCAGTTGCTGATTTTCTTTGGCACAAAATTATGATGAAGTTTAGTGCACCAAGAAGCATAGTTTCAGACCAAGGTCCACAATTCATGTCCAATATGATCTAGGCCTTCAAAATGTATTATCATATCAATCATAGGAAGTCATCTCCCTATCACCCACAATCAAATGGGCAAGCAGAGGTGACAAACAGAGAATTGGAAAACATCCTTACCAAAACAGTTGAAGCAGGTAGAAGAGATTGGGTAAATAGGTTACCTAAATCTATATGTGCTTATAATACAGACTTGGAATATACAATAGGGTCCTCACCATATGAGTTAGTCTATGGGAAAAATCCCTTATTACCCATTGAATTTGAACTACAAACATTGAGAACAACAACTAAATTGGGTATTGAATTGGATGCAAAAAAAGAATTATACAACTCAATGAATTGGATGAGCTTAGATTGGAAGCACTCCAACAAACAGAGATAATCCAAGACCAAAGGAAGTAGTGGTATGATACACATATCAAGAAAAGGAAATTCAAGATAGGAGATTGGGCATTACCATTTGATTTTAAGTACCAGTAATTTAAAGGAAATTTGAGAACCAGGTGGTTAGGACCTTATCAGATTGAGTAGATATTTGAAAATGGCTCTATTCATTTACTTCCCATTGATGGCAATAGAAGGACACTTCTGGTCAATGGACACAAGCTGAAACTTTATAGGAAGCCTCCTACCAAGGATGAGTTCTTAAAGCAGATTGAGGCAGAAAGGAATTTGATCATATGGAAGAACCTAGTTCTTCCAAAACGATCAAGTAATCAGATGCATGGATCCAAAATAAAGGGAAGAGAATGAAAACTAAATGTTATCCAAAATTCACCCCTTAAGGTAAATTGGATAACTTGCATGATTTATGCAGGCTTGGAGGAACATAAATAGTGAAAAGCAAAAATTCAGATTTTTTGGGTTCCTTTACCTTCCACTAACTTCCCTATCCAAGAAAAATCCAAGAAGTTAGAAAAAATTGCAAGAAATCTAAAAAATGGGAAGTCGGGTATTTTTGTCTCGGACGGTCCGTGGGACTTTGGGATAGCCAGGACTTGAAAATTCAAAAAGGCCATAGGCGGAAGGAATCGGTGAAATAAGAAAAATTTAGCCCGAATGGTCCATGGGACATTAGGATGCGTGGGACCCAAAAATATGACTTGTTTGATTTGCAAAGTGGATCGAGTGTGATGTGGTAAAGCGAAGGTAAATGGCCTTCATAGCCCATTCAACATAGGACAATCAAGACATCAAAATCCAAAATTGTCGGACAGAGGGAATCAACAAAAGCGAAGAAGGGAGGCCCGGATGGTCCAAGTACGTGTGGGACACAAGTTCACTAAAAACTCAATTTTACCAAAAATATCATGGAGGGAGGCTTGTGGGTGGATCCGAGATTTTTTTCCGGGACAACCGGGACACTAAGACCCACTTTCACCAAAATAGCCGCATACAAGGGAAAATTCAATGCATGACCCTCTCGAACTTCAAATGGTCATAACTTTTGACCCCAAGCTCCAACTTTCATGAAATTTGAATTTCTTATTTTTAATGAGGGTAGGTATGTGAAAATAAAAGAAACATCTTCATCTCTAGGAAATTAAACACTCAGTCCCATTAAATGATAGAAATGCTTGGCATACCCAAAACAACTGTCTACACTCAGAAGGCCATAACTTTTGCAATTCTCAACGAAAACACACAAAATTGGTATCGTTGGAATCATGGTTCTAAGCTTGATGAAAAAAATCAAGACATCTAGATTTTGATGAGGAATCAATGGTGATTTTGTAGAAAACGTGGCCAAGTTCAAAATAATGTTTTATTTGGTAGCTAGGATGCATTAATGAAGAATGGTGACATATTTCACTGCTTTGCGAGTTATGGGACAAGTATGGGGGAATTTTGCAAGAAAAATACCATCATTTCAATCCATTTATGACATCTTGTAAGAAGTGAAAGGACAAATTTTGGGATTTCCATTTTTTCCTCTCTCTCTCTCTCATCCAGAATTCTATAAATTGGAATGTTGGGCTCATTGTAAAAGGAGGTAGTTTTGATGTAGAAAAACTATGTCAAATTTGTTTTGTGAAGAAAATGTGTTGTAGGACCTTATAGTGGACTCCTTGCATAGTGATGAAGGCCCTTATCTAGTAATGGGTTGAATTGTGGACATCTATGAAGAAATAGATGCAAGTTTGTGGATGTATCTTCCCATATTGTGTTTGTTTACATTTTTATTGCCCTTTCGAACTCATTGAAAATATATTGTGTCTATTTTTACTCTTGCAGGATTCATTATCATTGTGCATGTATGGAATATTGATGTGAATGTATTTGCTAGATTGTGGAGAACTATTATCACCCCTTCTAGTATGTAATTTTCTCTTATTTTCACACATTGGAAAGCTATCCTCATTCCCTCCTTTTTTAGTGTATCACCACTTTAGTGTAGGCTTTGTTTTCATGCACTCTCTCTCCCTGGTCCCTTGGAAAGTTAGATTAGGATTAGATAGTTTTGACTGCATTAGAGTAAATTGTGGTAGGTAGTTTAGGAGCAAGAACTAGCTTTCTCTGGAGGTCTATCTCAAGTAGAAAGTCCAATGACTTGGAAATAGTACCCATGTTATCCAATTACACTGTGAACTCAAGCACACACACTTGTGCAAACCGTAGGGTGTTGTGATTTAGAGATAACACCAGCAAATGGTGTTCTCTTCCTCCCAAAAAAATAATTAAAAAAATATAAAAAAGGGAGGGAATGAAAAAAAAAAAATGGCATTCCCTTCCCAAAAAAATCTCTCAAAGACCAATTGAAAACCATAAATGGCGGTTGGTCTCCTCAATAAATGGCTAATTCAAAATAAAAGGAACTTCTTTAGAATTCCAAGCTGTCTTTTCTAACCATTTTTCCTTTTTCACTTTTTTTAGGAATGATGAGTCATCAAGGTGGAGGAATTACATCAGCAAGGATGGTAATTATGTCTTGATCTTATTAAAGGTTAAATTAAAAGTTCACATGTGTGATTAGACTTGATTTAAGTAGTCGGTATGATGAGTCATTTATTGTACATTATGATTAAAAGAAAGTAATCATGAGGGTGATGTCGATTGAATAAGTAAAAGTGGTGGTGTATTAATAATGAGCTATCATTTGGGTGGAATAAATGAAATTGAGAAGCAGTTGTAGAAAAATTCAAGGAAGAAACAATAGAATTATATTTGAATTCCATAGCTAAACCCAACAATTCCGTAGCCAAACCCAATAGTTCCATAGCTAAATCCAATAGTTTTGTAGCTATCTCCGACAGAGTAAGGATTTGAAAGAAGGAAGAATTTAAATCATCCTCTTTTCCATGAGAATCAAAAATAATTCAGATCTAGAGGATGATACACAACTTCTTGTAGATGGAGAAGTGACAACCATTTTTAACAAGCAAGGTGGCTGGAGTTTCTAAAGAAATTCTCAAAGTACAATGACAAATTGGTAAGGGAATTTTTACAAATTTAGAAGAATCTAGAACTAAGGTTAAAAGCATTGTAATTCCCTTTACTGTAAATACAATGAGAAATGTATCCGGGGTACCAATTGTACATATCCCAAATCTCAAGGGGACCCTAAAAGAACTGGTGGAAACCTTGATACGAGAGGGGGAATCTGAACCCCAATATATTTACAACAATAAGAAAATCATAAAGGGGGTTAGAAGATCCATCTTTCCCAAAACCTTGGATAAGGTAGCATTTTGGTTAGATAAGTACCTAACTTGCGATGGCCAATTTGAGAATGTGGGAAGAGAGGTCCTTAAGATGATAATATATCTTAGGTATGGGGTTGCAAAACCAGAATATATAGTAAACCTTCCAGGGTTCCTTTTTGACTCCATCCAGACAATGGCTCAGAGGTATTCTTGGGGAGTTGGGACAATTAGACATCATGGATTAGTCCATCTGGTTTGTCAGCACCATTTTCTCTCAAAGAAAAATGGAGAAGAAGCATGGGAAAATTTCCTTAACAAATTCAAACAAAGCCCTGATATTATCAGGAGGGGAATACCAACCCCTTTCTCCCCTAAAATTAATTTGGATATTGATCCCCCTGCAGAGAAAAATAAGGAAATAGGTGGGGTTAATGTGCCAAAGAGGAGGAGATCTGAAAGAATGATCAAAGTTGCAAAACCTATTGTTCCTTCAAAAGAAACTCCTTCCTCTCGTAGAAATACTAGAATAACTAATATATGTCTCTGATAGTGACAGTTCACCTAAGATGGATCATGAAGTGAAAATCAGAAGAAGCTCTAGGAGGAAGCCCACTTCAGGACATTTTGAAGCTCCTCAAAGAAGAAGAGTTCATAAGAGGTCTAGGGAAACTCCAGTGGATATTGAAGAACATGATGGTTTGGAGAAAGAAGTTGTTGATATTCTAGGAAGCATGGCAATGTCTCCTCCTCGACCAAGTCAAACTGAGGTGGAGAAAGAAGATGAAAGATTTGAAGAACATGATTTTTAGGAGATGGGTGAATCAACAACACTGTCACATGAAGAAGAGGAATTTGCATCTTGGAAAAGAAAAGGAAATCCCCTTTTGTGGAAGATAAATGCTCATTTCCCAAGGAACTTTTAGAAAAAGAGGAGAAACAACAAGTTAGACAGGCTTTGTTTTTTTAGAGCAGAACTTATCATTAGGGAAAAGGATGAGGAATTAAACTTCCTCAAGAACAAATTGGAGCATAGGGAAATGCTCATTGAGAAACTAAAAACTCAACTCACAGATAGGACTGAAGAATTGACATTGGTCAAACAAAAATGGTAAAAAAGAGAAAGAATGTCAATTGGCTAGTAAATAGAGTGCTATGTCAAAGATATCTTCAATGAATCAGGTTGTACAAATTGAATTGACTTACTAGCCACTTAAGTTTGTGGGATGATACTTGCAGAGAGCTTAATGAATTTAAAACATCAAATGAGGAACTAAGAAGCAAGATGGAAGAGGAGAAGAAGGCAAGGAAGGAATGGGAAGAAAAAATTTACAAAATGGAAGAAGAAAAATTTAAATGTTTGGTAAAGATACAAATGGTTTGCATAATGAGTGAAAGATTACTCACATGCAGGAGACCTTCTCCTACATACAATGTCTTTCTAGAAGAGTAATTTATTTGTTGGAAGCTGTCAAGGATTGCATGTGGCATTTCACATGAAATAAAAGATGAATCCGAGTTCATGATAGCATATTCCTTAGCCAGTGCAGAGCAGAAAAATCCTCTCTAGAATTCTATCTCTACAATTTTATGTTGGAAAAGAATACAAGCTTCATGATCAATTTGTATGTAGGGGAAAGCCAACTAAATGCATTTGTTTCTATACTTCAAAATCAAGATAGCATGGAAAGAGAGGGATTTGAACATTTATTAAAGTCTAGTTCATCTGGAATCTACATGAGAGCTTACTATGAAAAACCATTTGCCTTAGTTATACATTTCAAATCCCATACCTTTGATGAGGTCAATTCAAGGCACATTATCTTGCCGCTAGTCTATAGAAAAGTATTGATGCCTTCACCTCTTATGAGGAGAAAAAATTTGAAGATATTTATGATGGATGCTTGAAGAGATGGGAGTTTCTCATAGTTGCATTGAGAAGAAGAGAAGTGATATCTCCCAAACACAATATGGAGTTTGAAAAGAGCTAAAGCTTTGTGTACACTAATCCCCTAGGTCAATGAAAAATGCGGGGCATATGGATGGGAATGAGAAAAATGCCTCCTCTCCTTCTCACTCCCATGTCTCCATGGAAAAATAGAGAGCCTCAAGATCCCACTCACTTTGAGGAATGGCAGAGAAAGATAGAAGCAGGATTAGGGTATAGTACTTCTGAACTAAAGCACTGGGATATTCAGTTTTAGCCATTTGACCTGAGTAGTCAATTGGAATGCAGAATTCACAACCCAAGATTTGAAGAGTAAATTTTGTAAGAGGACTTACAAACAAGTAAGTGTGGGGGAGATGATAAGGCAAAAATATGCCTCATCAATGTGTAATAAATGATCTTATTTTACTCTCATTTTTATCAAGTTTGATTGTATTTTGTGACTTTTGTTTGATCTAGTATAAGTTAGGATGTAATTGTCCATCTTTTGTTGGATTTAGTTATAACGTATAAAAATTTGTAACTCCTAACAAAGTGTGTGGAAATTTATTTTTATAATAAAACAGTCACAATCATCGGAAGAACAAAGTATGAAGCAATAAGTGCATTTTTGGAACATTAGCTTCAATACGGCTTAGCTCGGAAACTCCAAGCTTAGTTTTGGAACTCCATCACATAGAAAATTAACTCTATTGCTGAGTTCCGGAACCTTCAGACTTAGTTCTAGAACTCCTGCACTTAGCTCTGGAACTTTCGCAATTAGTTCCAGAATAGTTCCCTTTGGTTCCAGAACTTATCCAAAGTTCTAGAATCAATGGGAATCTATTTATTTTGACAAAATTTGGTGATAGAGAAATCAATGGGCCTTCCAATCAGGAGAAGATAAACAAATTTGATTCTTCATACCCCAAAAATACGTATGCAGGATTAGACAGTTGTGTGTCCAACAAGGTTCCTAACTTCCACATCTACTTTGAGCACTATTTTGTTTCATGGAAACCTATTGATAGATGGACAACTATTAAGCACTTGTGATTATAAATGCATCTTTAGATGATAAAATATATATAAGGACATGTAGATAGATTAGAAAAGATATAGATATATATATGATGATAGACTTACAGTAAAGTTTGTAAGATAGAAAATTTTCAGTAATAATATAGCCATTTCATTTTGAGAGAATCATACTTTTTCAACTTCTGATTTTAGGCAGAGTAGGGGCCCACTACTCTAAGAAACATGATTCTTTGTTTTATTGGTATTTATATTTCTAAGCAATTCATGTAAATCTGTTAAGTGTTAATTCTATAAATGATTTTGATTCTTCAGTTAAATTCTGTCATGTATTTGTCCCTACAGGTGTTATAGGTTAGACTCTTATTTCCTTGCAAGTATTTTCAAATGTGTGTTTACTTCTAGCAATTTGTTTCATTCTACAAGAGTGTGTTTATTTCCAACAATTTTTCATTATTCTCAGAAGAGTGTGTTTACTTCCTAGTAATTTGTTTCATTTTGCAAAAGTGTGTTTCATTTCTAGCAACACATTTAATTATAAAGATTTATTTATTTCAACAATGAGTGTTTATTTCAACAATTTTCTGTAGTATAGTTTTAATAAGGCTTTGGCAAGGGAATCCTAAGGACACTGCAAAACCTCCCCAAAAACTATAAAAATAATAAATACCTACAATCAATTACTAGATCACTAAGATTCTTCTTGTTGCATATAGCTTCAGACACACCCCTGGTTTGAATATGACATCAACTAAAAGTTGATTAAATGAAGGGAATAATGACACCCATCAATGGAAAGGCATTGATGAAAGCTCATTTAGTATCCATTCGAGGTCTTGTTATTTTGGATGGTATTTATAATCCAATATGGTGAGAAGAAACATTTGGTGCGAGTGGCTTAATTTTGGAAGCATACTCACTTTAACATCCCCGAGATCATCAATTATTTTCCCTTGTACAAGAAGACAAAATTTACCAAATGGGTGGATTAGAAAATGAGCATGGCATTGAGTTACTTAGTTGGCATGCTTTTCTTAGGTCATATCCTGATGATGGCTAGAAAGACATGTCTCAAAGGATTGTGAACGCTTGCCATGGAATTCACCTCAACCAAACATGGTCCCTCGAGCTGTGATCATTGTGGATAATGCTCAAATCATTTTGAAGACTGGGTATTGAAGTGTTGGAGAAAATACAAGTGGTGGAATTGTGGATGCATATAAAATGCTTGACAAAATGCCTATTAGAGATGTAGAACCAAACCCTCGTAATTTTCACTATCTTCATACCCACAGGTATGGTCTCCTTACCTTCATCCTTTATAATTTTTGTATAATTTGGTGTTTCATTTTCAATATAATATAAATGTTAAACCATTATACACTTAAACAATTGGTTATTTTAAAAAGACTTGTATCGCAAAACAATAAAACATCACCTTGTAACTTACGTGTTGTAAATAAACCTTGGTGTAAACCTTAGACTTTAACCCACTTTCTCAGATGTTTGGAAACTCTGTAATCGAAATGGATAGATGCAACCCCTCGAGTGGGTTAGTTGAGTTGAGCCCACCGTTCAACCTAGTTAATGTCCTTTAGTAAAAGTAGGTAAATTTGTGATTTTTGAAGACTTGCAAATCAACCTTTTTGTCTACCTCGCAAAGTTAGGAAAACGTAATTTTTAGAGACTCACAAAATAACCTTCTGAACCCCGGAAAAGAGATGTCAACTTCCACTGTGTTCCTTGTTATACGGGAATCATATTAAACCTTATATCGACCCTAATCGAATGTTGGTGCTCTCTTTGCCACTCCTCTAGGAGCCTTGTTACCTTGTTTTGCACTTTTAGGAAGTTGTTAAAATTGAAAAGTTGGGTTTCGTATCAACTCATCGTTTGGACCCTGAACAACGAAATGTTTATCCACCTTCGCAAACCTCTAGTATTTTTACTAAACAATTACCTAGAACCTTTGGTTTTGGAAAAGCACATTCTTGGTTAGTTTGGAAAATGGGTTTCGTAGGCCTCTGGTCACTGTTTGACTAGGTCAAACTTGGCCGATTACGACCACTGGCTCCGGAAAACATTTGCCAATTGTGCACCATTCACCAGTTCTTGATTCCGTCAGTCCCTATGAATTCTTGGTATATAGGTGGACACGTAGGAATTTTCCTGTCATGAATTTTCTTATCGGAAGATAGTTTTTAAATGCACTTTCTTAGCCTCCGAGCCAAAATTGGATGTTTTTGCAACTAACAGGAAAATGTAAAAGAAAGTTGTAGGACCCTAGTCAAGTTAGCAAACCATCATGGAAACTTATTAACACTTGTAAATAATTGTTTGAAACTCTATCTTGTGGCTTGATGTGTGAAATTTAAATTTTGGGAAAATAGTGTTTCTCTCTCTTCCTTATCTCTTTCTCTCTCCTCCCTTAGTTAAGAAATGAAATGAATATATGCCCCTAACCCTCTCTTGTTGCATGTGTATTTTTATCATCATGTAAATGGAAAACCAATAATGTTAATTATGCTAGATTTAGGTGGATGCCATGCCAACAATTTATCACTGATTTCATGCTCACATGGTTTTGCAGGATGCAAGTAAGATGGCGAAACGATGTGGTTGTAATTCACTATGTATTATTGTAATTTATATTTGAAACAATGTAATTGTAGAGGCTAAACCAAATTTTTGTAATTTATGGAAATACTTATTATTATAGTTTGGTAGTATGTATGAGATGCTAGTTTAAGGGTGCTTTGGGAAATGTGCATTTAACTATAGGTGTTCTTTTGATTTAGATTTACATATGGTAAAAGGGGGTTGGATATATATGTTAAGTGAAATTGTAGAGGATAGTTCAACATTTTGTAAAGTATTGAAAGGTTTATTAGTGAAGTTTTGTAACATTTTTAAGATGTTAGTGTTTAAGGGAAATGTTCATCTAAACATGGGTGTTATTTTGATCCCAAGTTTTGTATTTTAAAATATGGAAATGTGTTAAATGAAATTGAATCTAATAGCTTATAGTCAAATTCTAGTGTGCATTTAATGATTAAATACTTAGTGTGTGGGTAGCTACAGCAAGTTGGGGGACCAAAATGTGGACATCAAATCTTGAATTTTACATCAAAACATCAATTTTCTCTTCCGCGGACTTGAAACATGCCGAAAAATAAAAAACATGTCACAAAATGGTACCATCACGTAGGGTAGATTGTTAGCTTTGTATAAATATTGATTTTAAAGTGAATAGAATATGATAAATATCATTTTATAAATTTTTACTAATAGTAGGTCTTTAAGATACTTTTTCCAGTGAATGTTCATGTCTATGTTTAAGACCTAAACTTTTGTTTCACTTGTCATAATATGATAAAACCTATACCATACCAACCGTGGCAAAATTATATACATTTTCAAAAAAAAATTATTTGATTTCGATGAATTTATGGTGGGAAAAAAAAAGTGCTCTGTTTTCTTTATGTTTTCAGACCACTTTCACGAAAAAAATCATTAAAAAAATATTGCTAAAAAAATACAAAATAAAATCCATCCCAAGATAAACAACAACATCAAACTTTTCACCAAAGGAAACAAAATATATCAATTTTTGGTCATCCAAATCATGGGCAAACGAACTAGATTCTTATAGGATTTTTTTAAAAACCAAGTCATTGAAGTTTGAGTGTTTAAGATAGCTAAAATTTTCCATTTTTAAAAACCTTTAGTATTTTAGAAACTAGATTCTGGATGCTACAATTCATATTTATATAAGTTTTTCTAATTTTGAGTGCACACATTAATAATAATCCCTACAAGTTTATATTTTGTTGTTATTTACAATATGATGTCCACTTATGACCCCTTTTTGACCCCAACTTGTTGCGCTTACCCGTGTTGTGTTTCTTACCTTAAAAATGTAATAAAGAGATCTAAACGAAATAGTCCACCCTAGTTTAAACTTTGTGTATAACTACCCGTAAGGATGAAAATTGACATGCAACCTTCAACCGTACTCGACCCCCAAGGTCGTGCCAGAGCAACCGATGTTTGAATGTGTGTGGCTAACTATAGGAGGATCAGTGACTAAGATTTGGTAGTGTGATATCCTAGTAGCTGAGTTAACAAAGGGGAGATTTAGAGGCTATGAACAGGTAGCGTAAATTCCCTATGGTTTTTTTGCCTAACTTGGATCTAAGTGTTGATCTAGTTTGAAGTGTCCAAATTAACTAAGCTGAAAATAACAATCTATGCTATTGTTGAAAGGAAACTAATCTAAAAAATCACAAAACTGAAATATTATAATCACAAACAACAATTTTCTTCTATTCTAAATAATCAAATCTACTTCTACACTAAAACTAAACAAGTGAGATAACCCGGTGTGGTTATTCACCTGTGTTGAGTGTATTAAATCTAAACTAACTTAAAACAAGAGCTTTTCCAAATGATCTATGATATGTAGACAACCTCCTACATATATTCTCTCCTTCAAATCCATAGGGATGGGAAGAAGAGGATCTGTCACCGGGGTTGCTATGAAATATTTAAACCCTCTTGGAAAATAACTAATTACTTGTAAATGAAAGGAAAATGATTTCTACTCTATTTGATATGATATAACAATGATAAATTGTAGGAATGAAGGAAATCAAACAAAAATCCAACCTGGAATTCACAGAACAAAGGTAAATCTAGTTGTGTAGTAATTTGTCCCCTTAGTTTGTCCATTTCTTACTTTGTGTGTTCATATGAGTCCAAGGAATTGGGAATGCAAGAGCAACAATAAGAAAAAGCACTTGAGCAATGACAACTTGAAGGAAGTATGGTTGCAATGAAAGTAGAAGAGAGATAACACAAGTGAAAAAAGCTTGGCTATGCAATTTCCAACATAATTGTGGTAGCAATAGAATGCAAGATACACAAAAATTCTCAGGCCTTTTGCTTGAATACAAGCATGGAATATATAAAAATTGGGGCTGGGATGTGCCTTCATGCACAAGGAAAGAAGAGGTAGTTCAAACTAATTA
This sequence comes from Taxus wallichiana var. yunnanensis, assembly GCA_018340775.1. Classification (NCBI taxonomy): domain Eukaryota; kingdom Viridiplantae; phylum Streptophyta; class Pinopsida; order Cupressales; family Taxaceae; genus Taxus; species Taxus wallichiana. Next base: position 688,180,079 of record CM031238.1, on the reverse strand, counting down.
AATCTATTTAAAAATAGAAGAGGGAAGGAAAACTAAGACATCAAGACTATTTTTAGGCAATTTGGTTCACAAACGCACCCTAAAAGTCGAGTTAAGTGAAGTGTCACGTGTCAAAAACACGCATGAAGAGTTCTAGAAAAAGCATTCAGAACCACCACCCTAGCCTAGGAGGAGGTCTTAGGACCGTCATCTTGCTTTGGGAGGCGGTCCCAAGACCGTTTCCCTGCCTAGGAGACGGTTCTGACACTAAGGCAAAAACATGCACAGAAATGAGTAGGAAGCTGGAGGAAAGTGTGGAAAAAGTGTGGGAAGGCTAAGTAAAGATGTATAGGAAACAAATATACACTATGAATGGGCTTTGGAGCTCGAAAACCTTCTTGAAAGGACTTGAATCATCATCAGGGACTTTTGTAACCGTTTTCTGACAATGTAACACATACAATTTTGGGTGCGTACACTACCCTTCCTATGCGATTATTTGTAGCATAGAAAAATAGCACCTTAGGATGAAATTAAATTATTTTCACTCTATGTCACTTAGCTTAAGTAGATAAGATCCCAAGCTTGAGTTTATCATTGTAACTTGTATGCTTAGCGACATCGTTGTGAACCTGACGGTTAGGAACAACATGGTCCAACATTATCTAGGGTATGTGGTTTCCTCTAGGATTGGTAATCATGTATGTAGTAAGGATAATGTGTTCTCTTAAGGTAGTACTCTTGGGAACCAACATTAAACATAGTGTAAAATCCTCTTAGACTGACATACATGTTGAGTGGTGAATATTTCCAACTAACCTTGGAAGTCACCTTTAAGAGTTGGGATCATAAATGAACTCGATACCCAATCTCAATTATCATTTGGGTTTTATGGTGCAATACTAAGAGTTAATTACGAAACTTAACAACATTTTAGTGTATGATTAGTTTGTGAAAATGTAACCATAAGAGGATGTGCTTAGAGAAAGGTGGAATTTAGGTCATTCTCATATCGTGTTTAAACCATCTTATGGTGAGAAACGAGACCCACATTGTGTAAACTCTAATGTGAACCTTAACCCTTTTAAATAATGGACTACTCCATCTTTCTCTCCCACTTGTCCTAGTATGTAGTGGATGTATGATGTGAAATTGTGATCATGTTCTTAGAGATAAATCCCTTAGACAGGGACTAGTGGTCTCATGAGGATTCAAATGCCCCTAATAGAAAATAGGTTACATAATTCATTACAAAAGGTATATGAACCTAGCTAGGGAGAAATAAAATATATTAAGTCAGATGTAAAACGATACTTATGAAACCTAATCTAGAAATAAGAAATTAAGGAAGTATGTTGTCATGTTTAGAGCCTTCAAATCCTTAACTAATTGTTGGAGCATAACTATAGTAAACTTATAAATGATGTTTGGCCTTGGGAAGTGTAATCGTGGGATGTTATTCCATAGGAAAGTGAAACATGATCTTCCTTGTAATGGGGTTAAACCCTCTCGCTATGGATAAAGAACCTATTTCCTATAATACTTATTGTGTACTAACTCAATTATCAATTTATAAATGAATGAAAGAAAATTGACCCTAAATCCTCAAGAAAATATGTGAACCTTCCCTCCTTTGGACTCACACTTGTTCTGTTACGTAACAGAGGTATGATATAAGATCAAGATGCATGCCCTTAGGAGTGAATCCTAGGGATATCACCTAGTATCCTTGTGTGTAGGTAAGTAGTCTTGTGTGCAAATAAATACCCTATTAATGAACAAGTGAATTAAACAAGTAATTGAAATAATGTAGATGATCCTTATTCAATGAGATACACCATAAGTTAAATGTTAAGAAATCTAATAGAAATCTGGAAAAAGGAAAAGGAAAGTATGATGTTCATGTTATGAGCCCTTCTATAACTTAAGTTAAGTATTGAAACATGTTTGTAATAAATGTGTAATCCAAATATATATATATTGTGTTGTGGGAAGGATCCTATCTATAAGTTTATTACGTAGTTGAATCGTTATGTTGGGTCTTGTAACTTGGAAGAAAAAGGTGGTCTTGATGTGCATCACGTGTTTTCGTAGTGCCCACTTCCCTTTGACACCTTTTGATACTAATCATGATACTGTTGATTATATTATGGACCTTATTATAGTATGATGTTAGATGTTAGATCATGGATTATTGTTGACTTGATTCAGTTATGATGCATGATGATTATTAGAGACATTTTGGATATTGATGATGATACACTATTTGACATGGTTATGTTATGGATGTTGTTCGGACATGTGATATTTGGATATTGTGAGTAGACCTAGAAATGGAAATTATTGGATGATGATATAGTTGTTGATAAAACTGTAAATGATATTGTTAGATTGCTTTGATGTTGTTGTGATTCATATATCTAGATGATTTGAGAATTATATTTATATTATTTTGGATGTTCTGATATGGCCACGAGGCCGAAGGAGGTATTTGTGTTTTACAGGTTAATATATCACAACAAACATTGGGGGATTAGAGACCAACCACATTGGAATTATAGATGAATTCAACAAGGTCACCATGACAACTAGTATTTGTTTGTGCATGTTTGTGTGTGTTAGGGATTCCCATGGGGGAATCACCTTTAATTGTGACCAAGGGGTTTTATGTATTTTCTTTTATTTTGGTCCCTTTGTTTATGTTTGCATGTGTTTATTTTGTGATGTTTTTACCCCTTTCATTAATTATTAAATGGTGTGTAAATATTGTGAGTAATCATATTGTTAAAATAAATCAAATATGTCATAAGAAGGAAATTAATGAGAGTTGTTCGCCATGATTTAAAGTGATATAAGTATGTGTAAGAGATATGTAAGTGATGTGTAAGTTAACTTTGAGTGTGAAACACTTGACCTTCTTGGAAATTCAAAATTGTCCTTGGAGTATGATTTTGGAGGCTTGTGGGACAAGTTAAACTTGTTCCATACCTCTTAAATTTATTTACCAACCATACCTATGGTTGAAGAGTTGAAATTTGACTTTTATAATGCTTTTTTGAGAAGGAAATTTGTAGGTTTTAATTGCACTTTTCTTACATGTTGTAATTTCAGTCCTTTGGGGTGTGGGTTTGTTTTGGAGTATGTAAGTAAACTGTCATATTATTCACCCACCTATTTATTGCGCATTGGAGAATGAAGTTGACCTTGTGTTGGGGTTGAGGATGTGTGATGTGGCATCCTACATGGATCCACCTCATCCTCTTCCCTTCCCTCTTCTATAAAATTTGAATTCCTTGCCTTGTTTTGGGGTTGCTTCACTTTGGAGACTTGCTTCTTGGGTGAATTCTTTGTTATTTTTTTGGAGCTCTTGCTTTGAAGGAGTTTTTGGAAGATTGTTGCATGCTTGTGCTTGGTTGTTCTTGGATTTCTTGCATTGGGACAAAGCTTGTTGTTTTAGAACTGGAACAACTCCATCATGGAGAGGTAGGAGCTTGACTCTTGAAATGATCTTCTTTTATGAATGTAAGTGTTAACGTATGAATTTTTGACATGTTTGTGGGTTGTTGGGTAGATGGCCTAGGAATGGTGTAGGAGAAGACTATGGGGTTATATTTTGTGGGAGGCACAAGTGTGTTTTAGGGAGGTATAAGGGTGGAGGGAGTTGGGATTTGGGTTCCACCTTACAAAGAAATAGATTGCATTTATTTACTCATTATGGGGTGCCATAAGAGGTTGGGGAGGCATAAGAAAATGTGAGGAATAAGGGGTACTTGGGGGAGGCATAAGGGCATGACAGGGATTTGAAATTACACACACACACACACACATGTTGGTGGTTTGTTCTCAGGTGGTGATACCCATTTCCCCTTTGGGAGGCATAAGCAAACATCCCCCATAGTTTCTTGCTCCTTTGGCTTGCTTGATGAAGCCTCAGTAATGTTTGTCATGTTTTAATGTAGTTGTAAACTACATTTTGTTTTGGACTGTGTTTTTATTGTGAATGTTGCTTGTGTGTTTGTGGAAGCTGTTGTTGCCATGAGTTGGATCACATCTTTTATTGCACTATGGTTGGGGCTCGGGGGCCAATGAAGAAGGATGGCTTCTCCTCTTCATTGGATGTCTTGGTTGGGTGGAGAGCATTGCCTTTCCCCTACTTTTTTGTGATCACAATTTGGAAGAATGAAAAATATGCATGTTGTTGTTCTAGAGCAAGGAAAAAGACAGTTTGACAGTCCCTTGTGAAATGAAATCTTATTGTAGCCCCTTTCCCATTTGAAGTGGATGATCTGTGTATTCATTATCATGGAAAGATACTTTGTATTGACAATGAAAGTGGAAATTTGAAATGTAAAAGAGTTATATTGTGTATTCTGTGTTTGGAAAGAATGATACGTGTTTTGTATGTTGTATTTTGAAATCAAATGGAAAGGATGTTGTAAGAGTTTTGTTTGAATTAATGGAAGTTTTTCCTTGTTCATATGATATTATTTCCATTGGAAATCTACACTTAACAAGCTCTATGAAATCCCTGTTTGGAAAGTGGAAAAGTGAAATACGTGAAAAGAAAATGTATTATTCTGTCCTGTATATAATATATGTTTTTGGAAAGAATAAAAGAAGGATGTTACAAATTTGTCTTTTGGAATCAATAAATGATGTATCACCTTTCTCAAATTACACAGTGGCATTGAATCTGATCTTTTAAATGTAATTGAAATCTCTGTTTGAAAGAAAGAAATGCGTATAAAGGAAATGTAATACTCTGTCCTTTGAAATATGTAAAAATTGGAAATCAGAGATGTATTATAGTTTTTGAATAAGTTGAATTGAATCAACTAAATGTATTAGATTTGAATTGGAACACATTATAATACTTGGAAGAAGAAAATGGCAATTAAACCCTTTTAAATTTGATCTCTGCTATGTAGTTTCAAAATGGCAATTACTTTACCTAAAATGCACAGTTCAAACCTGCAACAATGAAATAATAGATTAAATGATTAAATTGAAGTATTTTTCCCTAAACGAATCCCATTTGACTAAAATACTTAAAGGAAACCTTGCAAACCTAGCCCAATCGAGTTCAAAGTTTTCACAGTCATTTTTCTGTCAAGGAATGTAAATGCTCAAATTGCAAATCAATCAGACAAATTGAAGCTTGAAATCCTTCTTAAATCCATCTAAGAACAATTCTCCATGTCTGTTTGACATGTTGAGAGAGGGACAAGAACAAATTGAACAAGTTAAAATTTACCCAGTTTGTATTGTAAAATCCTGCAAAACGTTTTCACAAAATTGACCCCTTAAAATTTATCAAAATAAAAAATTAATTATCTCTATGTAAAGAGGACGTTGAGAGATTTCCAAAAAGTCCTAGTTTTTCCAAAACGAGCTCTCTATCAAAAGTTATGGCCTTCTGAAGTTTTTCTTCACTTGGCGTAAAAAAATTGGGAAAAATTTCCCTGGCGGGCCCATGGTCCCGAATTTTGCCCTTGGAGCTTTGGAAAATTGTTGGGAAAAATTTCTAAAATTTTTCCGCCGACTCATAGCCAATCAGAGGCTGCCACGTGGCACCATAAGGTGTTTATGGAGGGGTGGATCTCTTTTAAACTTAGTGCTCTTAGAAAAATTTGGGAAAATTTTCCAAATTTTCTCCGTCGGCCCATGACTAATCAAAGGCGCCCATGGAACAATGAGGCGTCGAGGAGTAGTCCCCTTTTTCCCTTTGAGCTTCAGAAAAATTTTGGCAAAATTTTCCAAAATTTCCCTGACCCACACCAATTAGAGGCTACCACGTGGCATCCCGAGGCGTCGGTGGAGGCGCGAGGTGAATTTATCCCTTTTTGCCTTCGGGGCGCGAAACCTTATTTCTCCCTACCACCCCACTTTCCATGTGTTGTATTAGGAGACACCACGTGTCCCTTGCAGACTCATGGGGGCACGGGTGCAAAAGTGAATTCTCGCCCGGTTGGAATTTTTCCAAAATACGTGTCGCTCCGTTTTAACCACGTTAGCTTAGAAGGTGCCACGTGTCCCTGTGGGCTCATGGGGGCATAGGCCCAAAGTTGGTTTTTCACCTCGCACAGAAAAATTTCCAAAAGTCTCCCTGCGGCCCGCTAACCCGCCCTTGGGGCAAATTTTCACCCTTGGGCCCGCAGGCCCGCTCTTGGGGAAAATTTTCACCCCAAGGCCCGCCGGCCCATAACTTGAAAAATATGAGGATTTAGGAGGACTTCTTTATATCAATGGAAAGGTGAAGAAATTTCCTATCTAATGGGAATAATTTAGGAAATTTTTAATGTGTTAAGTTTGATAAAAATCATTTTGAACCTTTAAGCCTGTTAGAGAGTGGGTATGGTGAGGAATTACTCTCTAAACCTTATAACCCTAAAATTTGAATCTTATGACCTCTAATAATTGTTAATAAAGGAAAATTATGTTCTAGTGAATTATAATTGTTCTAGAACTTGTTAGTGTGATTGTTGCCTTGTAACCTAGTTGTAGACTCTTTTAAACATTTTCTTTTTCCATAATTTTCCTAACTAATCCTAGGTTGTTCTTGGGTCTCAAGTGGGTTGTTTTTAGTAGGCATTACATTTTCCTATCATCTATGTGGGTTAATGTTTGTGCAAACATATCACATGTTGTGCATAGTCCTAAGTGATCTCCTATAATGTCATGTGTACTCAATGATAAGTCAAAAACAAATTATTCCAATATTTTTTTTCTGTTGTATTTATGTGTAAAATGTGGGTGTTACAATATTAAAACCTAAATAAGATATAAACTTAGTAATCATTCTTGATTGCAAAAATTGAATTGCATAGAATATATGAAAATGAAAATAAATGAAAATATGTGAGATACTCATGGTTTTACAAAGTGATACTTAGGTTTTACACAAATTCATAAACAATTGCGAACAAAAGATAGTGAAAAATAGGCCTAGACAATAAGGCGAACAAAATCCATTTTTGAAGAGAACATAAAATCTGCCCCATGGAGTTAGAATTGTGCAAGCACGTAAATGACACCAACCAAAAGCGTAAAAGTATGATTATGGTCCCTTTCTGCAATTATTTTCCAGAGAAATTCATATGAATTCGATCCTTTACTTTTGAACTTTAAAAACCTTGATTGCCTTTATTTTTGACCTTGTTACACTAAGAGGCATTGTTTAATGGCAATAAGGGGTGGGATGTAATGATGTGTCCGGTCAATTCTATTTTTAATCTTAAATTTGAAGTCTATTTGACTATCATGTTGTAATTTCAATTTTAAATTTAATGTTTATTTTATTATCATTTAGAATTTTTCCTTTCTTATTTGAAGAAATTAATCATAAATTGTAATATTTTTCTCATAAAATGAAGATTGGAACTCATTTATTTTTATGAAAATATTTTTGAACCCTATATTGCGGTGGAGCTAGGTTGATACCATTTATCATCTAAAAAATTAGATTATGTATTTAATGTGAGATTTTTACTCGTCATTTTTAGACATTTACCAAATGACCTCAATGAGTATTTATCACTTTAGTACGGGACTATGAAATTTTCCTTAAGTATTTTTAGTAAAAGAGTCACATTAATGCTACTAGTCCCTATCATAACTTGAAGAAACAATTAACTTAAGAACAATGAAATAGATATGTTTGAGTTCGGAAAAAAATTGCATGGTGAATACAATATAGAGCTTTCTATGATGAAACTATTTGCAACCTTAAAGATGGTGCTACATGAAAAGGGGTGACATATAACATAGATTTATGTTATTACAAGAAATATCATCAAGAAAAATAATAATTGAATAAAAAAATTGAGAGTGTGGTTAAAATAATATTATTAAATTATTTAGTAACATCACAACTAGTAATATAGGTTGAGGTGTCCTTTGGTGTTTTTCTAAAATATAAATTGATGCTTTATTAAAGTGTTTAATAATTCAAGGCATCATAATTATTAGTATGGGTTGAGGTGTGTCATTTTACTTTATATTTTTTTAGCAATTAATGAATCGAAGGACTATTCCGCAATAAGGGCTAATGGAATACTTTACTTTTTAACCAATAGGAGAGAAGATAAATGCATTTGGAGTATTTTTTGTATATATAAAAAAGTAAGTCCAAACTTCAAAACATAAGAAATTCAACACACAAAAAGATATGGAGTTTAGATTGATTGAAAATATAAAGTAATAACAAGAGACAAAAAATGATATTGAGTTTAGATTGATTGAAAATATAAAGTAATGATAAGAGTCTAAATGTGACTAGGCCCTCCCATAGCTTCAAGAAAAATCAATTGAACATTAGTGAAATGATTATATTTGAGTCTTAAAAAAATTAGAATACAAATACAATTTAGAACATTCTAGGATGTAATAATAAATTATAATTGTAGCTTCATATATAATACATTACATGAAAACTTACAACATATAATGTATGTTATTAAATGTGGTCTCATGTAAAATAAGTTAATTGATTCATTTATTTACAATAACATTTATTTTTTAATATATAAATTGATATATCATGTATATTAACTTGTATATAAGTTGAAGGGTCTTTTAGTTGTGTTAAATAATAGGTTATCCCTCTTAAACAAATTTGGTCAAATTAAAACAATACAAAGAAGTTTAGCATGACCCCAATGTAAGGATAACACACATAAATAAAAATAATAATCTGTTCTTTTTGTAGAACTGAATTTACCTATTGGTAAAGAACTTGTGATCTTGAAAGAGAAGCAGAGTAAGGTATGTATGTCTCATATTTGGAACAAAGTTTAGGTGCCTCCCGCATATTAAAAATATAAAGTAATTCTTAAACTCAGAAAAAGAACCCCTTCTCACACACATACCTTTAAAACCACACACTTAATTAAAAATTATTATTCTGTTGATGACTTGCACTCCATTCTGGACCCCAATTTCTGGAACGTTGCATTAATCCAAAAGCTAAGTAGGCTACGCAGAACACGTGGAACGAAATTGAGGCTCTTATCACATGAGAAGCTACGCCGTCGATGAAAAACTTCAAAAATGCGATCCCAACCGTCGGTTGGAGAAGAACCAGAATCTTCCAGCCCGAGCTGTTCTAGACTCTTCCCATGCAAATTTCACACGAGAAGAGCATAATTCCACCGAATTTCACCTCGGATACCTATTTAATCCCCATCACTCTACAAATTTGTTCAATTTGGGTGATTTCGAGCTCCGTAGATCTTCCCTGTTTGAAAAAACTGTGTTTTTGTTCTCTGGTTTTAAGTTAACCATGGCTCTCGAGCTTCCGGCCAGTGTGATCGGCTGCAAGGGTGGGAGTCTTAACCAGAAGCGGGCGTACGTGACATTTCTGGCAGGAGACGGTGATTACGTGAAGGGCGTTGTGGGACTGGTGAAGGGTCTGCGCAAGGTCAAAACCGCGTACCCTCTCATTGTGGCGGTTTTACCAGACGTTCCCGAACAGCACAGGAGGCTTCTCGCCGCTCAGGGCTGTATCGTTCGCGAGATCGAACCCATATACCCTCCGGAAAACCATGTCCAATTTACCATGGCCTATTATGTTATCAATTATTCCAAGCTCCGTATATGGGAGGTAAATATTGCACTTTTAGTTCTCAGCAAGGGTTTCTGATATCTTTCATTGACAAATCCATCTGAATTGTTATTCAATCACAATTATTTTTTCTTCAAAGCTTTGATCCAGGGTTAGGATTTACAGATTATGCAAATATGGCTCAAAATCTTTGGATCTGTGTTGTGTTCAGTTCGAGGAATTCAGCAAGATGATGTATTTGGATGCGGATATTCAAGTTTATGACAACATTGACCACCTTTTCGATCTCCCGGACGGCCATTTTTATGCCGTTATGGATTGCTTCTGCGAGAAGACGTGGAGTCATACACCACAGTACAAGATTGGGTACTGCCAGCAGTGCCCTGAGAAGGTCCAGTGGCCCTCCGAATTGGGGCAGCCCCCTGCTCTGTATTTCAATGCCGAACATGTTCGTGTTCGAGCCCGGTAAAGAGACTTACGACGCCCTCCTGCAGACACTGCAGGTCACCCCTCCCACGCCTTTCGCAGAGCAGGACTTCTTGAACATGTTTTTTCAGAAGATTTACAGGCCCATTCCCCTGGTCTACAATTTGGTGTTGGCCATGCTGTGGCGGCACCCAGAAAATGTGGAGCTGGAGAAAGTAAAAGTCGTCCACTATTGCGCAGCCGTAAGCATTTCAATCCCTGTCTGGTTATATTCCTGAATGACAAGGACTGGGTCTGTGTTTTTCTGACTTTGGATTATGGAGGTGCAGGGTTCGAAGCCGTGGAGGTACACGGGGAAGGAGGAAAACATGGAGAGGGAGGACATACAGATGTTGGTGAAAAGGTGGTGGGATATCTACAACGATCCGTCTCTGGACTTGAAATGGAAGAAGGTAATTCGAGACGGGCAGACACTGTCTGGTTTGCAACAAGTGACTGAGAATTCTCTGTTGGCTGCCATGCCGAGGATGCTTCCTTCTTTGAGATCTCTTCCGCCTGCCGCTTAGTTTGGCGTTCGTACAGTGTACATGAAATGCAACAAACTATTTGTATTTATTTTGTACGTGTCATAATATATGATGAACGAAATGTCTGAATTATCTATGTTTTTGTCTCCTCTTTATAGTTCTTATCAAAGCTTTTTAACGTGCCACTTTTCCTAATTTATCTCGAATATGAACGCGCAACACCGATTATAATTTTCAATACCCGTAACCTAATCATGCATTCGGTATTTGCATTTATATTTTAATGAAATTCAAAGCAACAACTTTGTTTATAACGTTTTAAAATGTTTCATACCCGAGAGGGTATCATTTATACCTAGAGGATCATGTTAAGTAGCTAAGATCTCTACTTAATAAAAAAAAGACGTACTTACAGAAATAAGTTTGTGTACCTAAGAATCTTCTAGATAGAAGATTAACGACTCTAATATTTGAACCAGTACATGTTAGTGATGTTACTTTCCATGATTATGTCTTGTAACAAACCCACATGATTAATACATTGACGGCTCTGATTGATTCTAACCACATCAACGGGTGATACGAAATCACCAGTGCATTCACATTGAAAATGATTGAAATGAATGTGCAGCGGTAATCAAAATATATTTGACAACTTTAGATATAATCTACGTCTGTTACGAGATTGAAAATTAAGATGCCATCCATGGTTACCAAATACGGTGAAACCAGTCTGATTTTATGTAGTTTTGCAGTTTTTTTTTTTGGGTCCACCGTGTAAACATCCTAGATATTCTGAGCTTTACGAAATTATAATATAAAGTAAATATCAAAATTAAATAGATTTTTTTAATTATTAGTATAATATATGATTAATTACGCCAAAGGCGTTACAAGTGAGAAAGAGCCAGCGGTTTCACAGAATGGCAGTGGAAGAACTAATCATAATCTCGGTCGTATCAACGTTTCTCGAGTGATCGCCACCGTCCACAGTTGCATATTTTTTCATAGAATGGTAGTGGAAGAACTAATCATAATCTCATCGTATCAACGTTCTCGAGTGATCGCCACCATCCACGTTTGCATATTTTTTCACGAGAATGGCAATGGAAGAACTAATCATAATCTCGATCGTATCAATGTTCTCTCGAGTGATCGCCACCGTCCACATTTGCATTTTTTTGGGTCGTTTGCTTGACGGTGTGGTACGCAGAACAAACAACACGGGAAAGCTTGATTGACATCGGGCGTGTACGCGGTTGTAGGATAATTAAGCAAAGCTCATTGAATTCCCACCAGGATTCAGACTCTGAAGTGAGTGCTCTTGTTGAAATAGATAGCGTAGAATTCGCATTGGCACTTCATGATCTTGAGAGGGGGTTTAACCCTTAGGCAAACTAGGCAGTTGCCTAGGGCCCCGCCGATGGGGCGCCTGAATCTAAAAATTTCCTTTTTTTTCGGTTAATTTTAGAACTTAACTTTAAAATAATTTATCTGAAGATTTAATATTGATCAACCCATTTATAGATATTATTGTATAGTAACATAAATTTCATGCATACACATAAAAAAGTTTTGTAATATTTTTGCAAGTAAAAGAAAATATCACATATTTATAAGCACATATGATTTTGTTGGTATTGTTACTCATTCTCTGATGTAGCTCTAGATTATGTAGGTGTGTAGTTTGTTCTAGAAAAAGGTTAATGTATTTTTATAATGTCATTGGTGTATCTAGTAGAGGTGAGTATAATTGAAGGAAAAAAGTATTTTATTTTCTATTCTTAATTTTTTGGGGAAAAAATCTATTATTTTGTTATGGAGGAATTCGTAGGCTGGTCCAAATATGACTCTTCACAAAACCATGGGAGCTACATAAACGTTTTTGTTTTTTTGCAAAGAAATGGTGCTTTATTTCAGGATAGAGTTACTGCCACCTACTTGATATGGCTAAATCAGACTTGTAAGAAGCCTTGTATAAAATATTGAATTTTTTGCATTTTGAGCATCCGCTACGATTAATGTTTTCCATCCACGAAATATTTTTCATCCTTATGTGATAATTTATTAATATATTTTTATTATTATTTTATTATGACCATGATGTAAATTTAAAAGTAAAAGAATATAGACATATTATTTATTAACTTTATTGAAAAAACATATATTAACTAAATTTGTGAGGAGGGCGTCCACTCAAACTATTGCCTAGGGCGCTCCCAACCTTTAATTCGGCCCCCGATGATCTTACCAAAGCCGGTATTCTCATCTTGGTGTGCTTCACTTGCATCCGGTTTGTGCACAATCAGTCATTATTCCTCAACCGGAAGTTCTACAGATAAGTCAAGCACTCTTCGTGAATCGCCAAAACTCTTCTTGAATTGTCAAAAGGTCGGACAAAATCTCCAAAAGTTGTGTCAAATCCAAATAATGTTGTCCGTCAACCAAAACTTTCCGCACCCTGACTTATCAGCCAGGTAAATTTTTAATTGGAACAACTTCTCAGCAAGCCAACCTTTACACTCGAGGAAAACACATCTGTCCCCAGACTTGTGTCCGAACCGAAAGATTCAATTGTTTGTGAGTTAAAACTAGTGTAGTAAGATCCGGTGCCACAAGTTGTTTCAGAAAGAAGGGCTTCCATGCCAAAAGTTGTGTTTGCACCAAGGATTTCAACACCAAAAGGCGTTCTTGAGCCAAATGTTGCCCCACAATCACACCAACAAGTTTGTGTCTCAAAAAAATTGTCTGACCCAAAAGTGGTTTATGGGTCAAAAGGTGTGTCCGATTCAAACCCTCCCAAACTGCTTGGAGTGAATTGATCTCCATATGGGCTGCGAAATTTTTGAGAATTCATTCTGTGTGTTGTGCTCTTTCAATGGAGTTTTTGCAGAGTTTCATTTTGAGTTTGGTCATAAGAGAATTAGTATCTTTGTGAGGGACAGTTCGATTGAATACAAGATGGATATTGGGTATCCAGATATTTGTTACAACCACAGAGGACAAGCAGCAGGGAAGGCCACTCAGCTCCTCCTCATTTGGGTGAGTTCCCTTCCCCCTTTTTAGGCAATTACTTTTCCATGCCTAGGACAACAAAAACAATAGAACTTTAGACTTTGAAATTAGCAAATCTGTAGTGTGGGCAATTGATTAAATTTTATTACAGAATTAATAATTTAAATATAATTGGGAGACGATGGTGATCTATATGAAAGCAGGGAATCGTCGCACCACCATTATTTCGTCACCAAAATGTCAACATAGTCCTCTTCGTAGATTTTTACCGTATTGATGCTCGTGACATAAAACTCGAATTTATTTTGGTGAATGTGTCTTTACTATATCGAGTGGCTCTAACTTACTGCATAACTATGACTTATTGCATCTATGAATTTGTGGACAAAACTAACTTGTATTAATGTGGAAATATATACTCAAAGAAGTGTTCTTTTATTCATTTTATGTAGTTATGTTGAATTATATATATGATTTAAAAATAATTATTTAATTCTTGAAATAATATTTTTTTAAATATAATTTTCATTTATATTTATATTGATATATTTATACATTTTCAATATTTTTATCACTTAATAGTATATAATATTAAAATAAATATTTTGATTAAAATTTTATGAAAACAATTTCTATTACATTTTATCATGCATTGTCATCAAATTTATTAATTAATTTCAACCATTCACACTTCAACGGCTATTCATCTCCATGGAAACATTCAAAGTGATGTGTTTTCGAATTTAATTTATTAAAATGAATATTTTAAATTGTAATGTATATATTGTTTATTGAGATTTATATTTTCCCCTCTTTATGAGATCCTTCGAATATTAAAATAGGGTAGATTGTTATTTGTATCAAAAATTATTATTAATTATAAATAAAAAATTTAAAATTGAATATATAAAATGTTATAGTCAATTCTTTATATATTGTTATTTGTATAATTTTTCTTTTCATAAAGTTCGTCTAAAAAGTTTCCTTACTTTAAATTATATAAGGGAGATGGAGGACTGGGTTTTGACACATCGACGTCATAAAATCGTTGCATATTTTCTAGAAAATCAAACTTGGTAGCAATCGATAATCCGGAAAAGGTTTTTAACATGTCGTGAGCAGGCGACTTAAAATAGTCAAGTGTCATATATATATATATATATATATATATATATATATATATATATATATATATATATATATATATATATATATATATATATATATATATATATATATAATGCCCCGCATGTCACCCTTAACAGATGAAGTGTGGATCCCTCCTCGACACTGGTTGTCGATGCAAGAGCATACTCCAATTTCGAGATGTTCATGGAGGTATCAGATCCAAGTCGTATTATCTTACTGAAGCTTTGAGCACCTCCATGGACACCAACTTCCGCCCTAGTTATTTATTTCTCTTCTTCACATTTGTTGGATAATAATAATAAGGAGATTAATAAACAAATTTAAACAAGATATATAGATTAATAAAATATTATTTAACTCAACCGAATCAAATAAATAAACGGAAACAATTTACTAAACAAAAAAATTATTAGCAAGTAAAACAAATAAGAAAAAAATTATAAATTAAATAAAATAATATTAAAATACATATATTTACATTATGACAAATGTTGTGGTGGGAATGGAGGCTTGTCAGGGGAGTAAAGGAGTTTTAATGCCTTTGAGAGGCGGTTGATGGGCAAAAGGATATCTTCCTTCCCTGCCACGCAAATAATGGTTGATTTTTTTTATTTGGTACGAGATTGAGTTAGCCTGAATTTTCTCCCTTAGGCATTAAATGGGTTTTCTAGCATGTGGGATGGGTTAGTTGGTTGAGAATGTGAAGTGACTCATCCCCAACGTCCCTTTCAATTTGTCTTTTTCTTTGCTCAATAATACAAACAATCTATTGGAGATCCATAAGCCTTGACCACGATGTGACCCAAGTTAATGTGGTGATTTTGGTAGTAATTGGATAGATGCAATGATGACAGAAGTCAAAGATCTGCATGTAGCCGCCTTAATACCTCCTCTATCTACCTTTCTCAAATTTATTGTTTCGGATTTGTATCTATGGAAGACAGATTGATTGTTGCTGAGAAAGAACTTCTTCCTACCTGTTTGTTTGGTATTGTATGCAGTAGAAGAGGAAGGAGTGGCCATTTTTTCCAGAGGAATGTCTAGCTAGGCGTTGTGTTTCTTCTTATGGGCATCATGCCTCATGGCACTATAACATGTGCAGAGATCTAGACGTCTGCATGCTAGTTGCCTGTTGTTTTGAATAGTTGTGGAATATGCTAAGACATTAATTATGTCCTTTTCTACTATTCCACTCTTGTCTCTCCAAAATTTATCTCTTTCACCTTTCCTCTGCGTGGAACCTTACCTTTTTCTTCCTCTGCCGAAATTTGAGAAGGGTGGGTTTTGCTTGGTCATTATCAAATCTTTACATGTCTAGAGAGTTTATGAGCAGGTATTTAGCCACAAATGGTTGATAGTTATGATGCAAATTTGTTAGCTCAGCATGCAGAAAATGGGTTTTTGATATGGCCTTGGACAACCGTCAAAGCATAAAAGATAGAGGAATTTTTGTCAGATGATGTACTTGAAAATACTCTAGTAGACATTTTTGCAAAGTGTGGAAGCATTGACAGGCATGTGAGCTATCGACATCATGTCTTAAGAAAACTATGATGGCTTGGAGGAGTTTTACGACACCTAACCACACATGATAATTTCTAACCCGTTATAATATTCTACTATATTTTTCAATCCCATGGAAAGAACTCTTCTCAATAACTGAAATCACATTTTGAGTTGAGTTTTGTGGTTGTAATATTGTTGTTTTCATATTTCTATTGGTTATCCTTCTATTCATCTCTGTATATATCTCGGTTCTAGGTTTTTTATATAAAAACACTCGCTTTGTGTATATATAACTATTATACTTTAAAAGCATGTAATAGTTGATTAAAAACGACTCTGTTCTAGAATACATGACTATTATACTTTAAAAACTTGGCTTAAGTTGGTTGGAAATGAATTTGTTTACTAGATATGAATCTTTGAATTATTTTTTTGAAATTGATAATGTGTTCACCCTTGTTACTTGTTGTATGCCTAAGATTGTGTATAACCCCCTTTAGGTAATATGTGATAGTTCTGGTTTAGGGTCGAAACCCACAAGGAATAATGATTGGGATCACTGTTTTCTTGAGAAATTAGGCATTAAGAAATGGAATATTGTGTCGAATTCTGATTGTCTCTATTCATGCCTTTGTTTTAGTCTTATTGACCACTCCTTTTATGAATTTGGATTCGATATTTTTTAAAGACCTAAAAATTGGTCTTAACCCATTTGGTTGTTAAGGGTTGGATTATTTTGAGTCCTTCCATGAAGATAAGACTAATGGTTTACTGGTATGTGTTATCCAGTCCTTTTTTTATGGTTCAGTTAGTTGTTTCTTGTCTAAATCTATCCTTTCTGGGCTAGCATATTTCTGATGTAAGTTGATAATGCTTAGATTCTACTCTTCATTATTATATCTTCTCTAAGTATGTATTTTGTTATTTGGGACTTCATTTGATCTTGGGATTTTGAAGTGTTGCCTTTGGATGGAATTTTGTTGTCTTGTAACGTTAAGACTGTAAGCTTTTATTTTCTAGGATTTATATCAGAGTTGTGGTTTGAGCCTTCCTTTTACAAACTTTGAATCATTATCATTTTGATATTTCTCCCCATTTTTTTCATGTTATCATCTTGTAGTTGGGTTCATAGAATTTATTTGGAATGCCTTTGAATTGGTTCCGTAGATCTAACTATAAAGTTGCGAAGGGGATTCTTAATCCTGGTGAGTTCAAAGTCATGATCTTGTATCATGGGAAAAATGAGCTTGGCCTGATTTTCTTTGACTGCATTCGCTTATCTGATTATCTGTTTGAATCGATTCTAGTAGATGGTTGTTGGCTTCAAGCGTAAAAAATATCCCATACGGTTATTGATCCGGTTTGGATTTCTAAGTTTGACTTGGTCGGTAAATAGTTGATTGATCATATGCAGCCCACTGTTTGATTGGTATGTCAAATCCTTCTTGTTTGATAGTTGTATCATTTATAAATCTTGTGATGGGAACCTTGTTGATAGATAATCAAAGAATAATAACATGATTTTTTATCAAGTTTCATTTGATTGATTGAATGGATATTTGGTTATTTATTAATCTTGTATAATTCCTTGTTGCTTGATTTGAAAAATTAAAAAAGGAGAATTTTTTTAGGATAACAAATGAACTATGTGGATTTGTTATGTTAAAGAATTACTCTGCTTGTAACTAGAATACTCTTGATTTTTGTGGTGTGCTAAAGCAATTTGATTAGGTAATTATACATTAAATGAAAGAAAAGGGTGTTAGAATCCATTCATATAGCCTACAAGATTATATAATTGGAATCCTAACACATGTATATTTATGACTCTTAAGATTCAAATGGACCTTCTTTGTCTACTAAACTACTATTGATTTAATTCATTGTGTAACACCCTGCTAAATTCTACCTTACGAAACCCAAGAACAACCTAGGGCAAGCTATAAAAATTATGGAATATTTTTTTTGAAAGATGTGCCCACAAAAGCATCGAATATAGTTGGACCACATTATTATTTCCCAAATTTCTTATATTTAATAAAATAGTTTTCTCCATTAAAGAAATATTAAAACACACATTATTTTTTAATGCACTTAATTACGTTGAACATGGTTTAGGTTCCCCTAAATATTATTTTGATAAACAATTTAATTTCACTATAGTTGAAAATCACACATTTTAATCTCATGGGTAAAAGGACTTATATAAAAATAATACTAAAGTTATATTAATCCACAAGGTGACTAGGTTTAAAACAATTAATAAGGTCTCTAACAAATATTTTAAAGTGACCCCTTAACCAAATAAAGTGACCCCCTTAAAAATTCAACCCGTGCATTTTAGATTTAAATTTAAATTCCTCTCACCCACCCCTCACTTACTTTTTGTAGGGATGAATCTCATCCCTTAGATGGATTCATTTAGGGCCCTTAGATGAGGAGAAACCACTAACCCTAAAGTTTTCTTAAGAAAGCTTCTTTCTCTTTTCTTTTGACTTATTATTTCTCTTTTGTTTTGCAAGTTGTAGGAGGAGATGGAGGAAGCCATTAGAGGTCATTCCAAGCTTTTGGAAGGGATCACTTCCACATTTATTTTCTTGTTTTAATCACACCCTCTCCTAGGGATTTAAATGTATTTAAATATTTTATTTAGCTCATTTTTATTTATTTGCCCAAATGAGCTTGTGTGTTTTTGCCCATTTTAGTTGAGTAGTTAAATGCTATGTGTTTTCATATGTGAAAGAGAACACACACACACACACACACACACACACACACACACACACACACACACACACACACACACACACACACACACACACACACACACACACACACACACACACACACACAAAGTTAACGGTGAAGTGATTTGTGGTTAAATATTTGTGTAAACTGCGTAATTAACAAGAGATTCGGTTGAGGTTCCTTTAATTATTTGCGGTTGGGGCAGGTTTTATGCATTAATATACCAAATTTTGGGGTTGGGTTTTAATTTGAATGGGGGATGGTTGCCGACCCCACCCCCCATCCCATACACTATGGGGTTGGGTGGGGTTGGCGACCCTCCCCCTTTTTCCCCACTTAAAAATATAGTTTGACCGTGGGTATAACCCATGGCCCATCCAAAATAATTCTTTATTTTCTTTTCTTATAGTTTTTAATACAAATCTTTATACATACATACATACATATACATATACATATACATGATAAAAATAAAAATAACAATGGTTATATATATATATAACCATTGTTATTTTTATTTTTATTTTTTATTGTGTGTATATATAACCATTATTATATATATATATATATATATTACTTAAATATTAATAATATCTTAACATTATTAATATTTTAATAATAAGATTATCTTAATTTCAACATTAATATCAAAGTAGAACATTCATATTTTCATTAGCATTAACTAATTAAATTCCTACTCAAAAATTTCTTTGTAAAAATTGGATAATATTTAGGATAAGAGGTATAGGAAAAGTAACAAACATTTTACTTATTATTATTATATCAATTCTGATGGGTTTATAAGAAAGTTTACAATAACTTAATATTAATTTTACACATTCCAAGAGGCTAAAGCCTAAGTTGCAAATGGGTAATTTCTTCTCTCCACTAGATTTAGGAATTTAGCTATTTTGTTGACCAAGTAATAACAATTTAAAACTTAAGCTCTTTCCATCTACTTGAATAAAGTTTAACTTTCTTTCAACCACTATAAGAGAATGAACAAATATTTTTTTCACAACTTTATAATTTTCATGGAATACAATAGAAGTAACTATTTCTTTCCTTTTTCAAACTACAAATTTCAACCATTCTCACAACCAATTATAACAAGGTTTTCAATAAGTTTTAAAATGAGAACTACTAACTTTCCAATGAGAGCTACACATTATATGAGAAAATATTTAACTACAATGGGAATAGGATATTTCCCCTTTTAAACTTCTTTTTCATTACAACAAACTAGCTTTACAAAAAAAATATTTCTTTCTTTTTCAACATACAATACAATCTTGATCACTAAAGAACAATACTGACCTTGCTAGCGCTACTTGGAGACTGACCCTTTTATTTCACCTCTGAAATGACGTCGCTAAGGCATGTGGAGACTTCCGCCAACCCACCCATACTTAGTCAATTTTAATGATCGAATCTCTCTCTTTTTGGACTTGAGACACGTGGAGGACTGGTGCAAGTTTGAGAACTCCTCCCGAATTTGACTCTTGAAGCTGTGCCAATGAGGCACGTGTCACCGTCTGCTGAATCTTCCATACTTAACTGATTTTAGCTTTTTTTTCTTCATTTTATTAACCTGGGACACGCGGAAAGCATGCGCTTATTTGAGGATTGTCCCTTGGGCCCCCCCCCCTAGAGTTACGCTTTTTGATGCTTGAAACATGGCCAAAACTACATCCAATCGGAGATGCCCACGTCTTACCCATGGATTCTAGGGAAAAAAATTAATGAGGAAGATATGCATATCATTCTCGACTACGGGAAGAAAAATGAAAATAAGGGAAGAAACTTCATCGTTACACCGGATTTTAAATTGTTCTCCATGAATGGGAAAACTATAAACAATGTTAGGCTTGATGCGATCCAATACTCAGGGCATAGACTCAAAATTTTCAAAACTTGAATTCAAAAGAAAACAATCTTGATCACTAAAGAACAATACAACCTTCCTTCCAAAATAAATACAATAACTCTTTCCTTTCAAATAGACAATGCAATGACCTTCCACTTGAAGTGGAGATTTTTACAAGAAGGAAAACTATAATGAGATACATTTTGTCTTCTATGATAGCTCCAACAATCCAATCTTCAACCAAGCTCCATCTTCTCTTCACTTTCACAACAACCAAAAATGGGGGAGAGGCAACACTCTCCACCCAACCAAAATTCCAATGAGAAGAAGAAGCAATTCTTCTCATTGGCCCTGAGCCCCAACCACAAGGCAATAAGGGATGTTTCAACACATGGAAACTAAAACAATGCTTCAACATTCACTTTCAAACAACCAATCACATAAGAAAGATAACCACAAAACACTTATTTTTAAACACAAAGAATTCCCAAACAAAGGCTTCTAAAATAGCCAAAAAGAGATAGGAAAGATGGGGGTGCCCTTGTGCCTCCCAAGGGTTTGGATGCCCACCTCTAAAACCCTCCAAAACACATTCAACCCAAAATATCTTATGCCTCCCACAACAACAAAACTATGTCTCTTATGCCTCCCTCACTCTTATGCCTCCCTCTCTCTTATGGCTCCCACAATACATAAAATAATAAAATAGAACAAAGGTGGGGCATCCAAAACCCACTCCCTCCTAAACCCAACAAGAATCTCTTATGCCTCCCAACATATTTCATCCCCATATCCAAATCTCAACACAACCTAAGGTCAAAATACTACCCAACACTTCAAGAAAGAACACAATTCCATACAATCACATAACATGCAAGAAACAAGGAGAAAAATAAAAGAGCAAGATCCTACCTTGCCATGGTAAAGCTCCTCTTTGAAATCTAGTCCCAAAATATTCAACACAAGTAATTTTTCCAAGCACTCTTCAAACTCCCACAAGCAAGCATCTAAAAATAGAGCTCCAAAATAAGTGAGTAACCCCAATTACCTCCCAAAATTTTCAATAAATAGAAAAGAGGAGGAGGAAGATGATGTGGCTCCAAGTAGGATGCCACATCCTTTCTTCTCCACTCCACATCACCCAAGTCAAACCCATACTCCAAGGCAATTAAATGGGTGGTTGAGAGGTATGAAAACCCTCTTACACACACCATTCCAAACCCATACCCTTTAGGACAAAGAAATAAACATATGTAAGAAAGTGCAATAAAAATTACAATTTGTCTCAAATAAAGGGTCTATTTTTGAACCCCCAACCCATAGGTAGGGTTGGTAAAGTAATTTAAGAGTTTAACTTGTCCCACAAGCCTCCAAAATTGACCCTTAAGGCCAAATCCGAATTTCTGACAAGGCGAGTGTACAACACTCAAGATCACAAGCACTCAACTTACAACACAAAACCCAAAGTGCCATCTAATATAATAAATGAATTCTTTTATCCCATACATAACGATTTTAGTAAAATGATTAATTTACTAATCTAGACACAAATTCGATAATTAATAAAAAGGAAATATATCACTATAAAATCACATTCTAAAATTAAATAAGGGAAACAAATTAAAAGAACAAAACATAAACCCCTTAGTCACATTTGGAGGTTATTCCCCCCATGGGGACCCCCTAACAACAAACAAGACACACACAACACAACACAAGTTGTCATGGTGAACCTTATTGAATCCATCTGGTATTCCGATGTGGTTGGTCTTTAATACCCTGTTGGTTGTTGTGTTATGTTTTACCTGCAAAACATACAATACCTCCTTCGGCCTCATGGCCACATCAAAACATCCAATATAAAATATACAATATAAATCAACAATCATCCACATATAAATTAAATCATCATCTAGACAAGTAACGTTACTATTTTCAATTTCTAACAACATCTCAATTCTACATTTCATCAATATCAATAGGATCACAAGATTAGTTCAACTGCTAAGGTCTACTCAATATGACGAAAACATCAAATGTCAGAATATATAACCATGTCAACAATCCATCATCATCAATATAACATATCTCTAATAATCCACACACATAATACTATAAATCAAAATCCAACCATAGTCCAAGTATCTCAATCATCTAACATCATGCTAAGTCAAAATGATACAATAATGTCCATACGTATAGCCAACAATATCGAAATCAAAAGTAATAGGTGTCGAAGGGAAGTGGGAACTACATCCCCCTCCCCTTAGACTCGAATTCCTCCTGGAAGTCACTGGAATAGGTGTGAAAACTAGACTTGTAGCACTGTAGCATCCTCCCATGTAGCAGTAATCTCATCATACTTGTCCCACTTTGGACCCGAACTTGAATAATCTCTCTACCTCAAAGGCCCGGGTTCTGCACTCTAGAATATGGATGGGATCCACCATCACCTACCCCTGATCCTACACCTGCAATGAGGTCCAATCTAACACATGAGAAGGGTCTGTAATATACCTCCTAAGTACATAAACATGAAATATATCATGGATGCAAGACAAGCTGGGTGGAAATGCTAGACGGTAGGCCAAAGGAATGATATGCTCCAAGATCTCGAAAGGGACCCAAAAATATAAGAGCAAGCTTAGAACCTCTTTCGTAACACATAGGGCTCTTATGTGGCCTGACATGATGGAACACCTTCATGCCCACCTCAAAACTACGATCTATCCTATGCTGATCCGCATACTTATTTTTCCTGTCCTAAGCCTCCTGTAATCTCTGCTTGATCATAACAACCTACTGCTCGATGTCATGTAGTAAATCCGGCCCAAGAGAAACCATGTCCTCTAATCTGTCCTAACTAAGAGGTGTCATACACTCTCTACCATACAAAGTGCTTGAAAAGGAGCCATGCCTATCGAAATTTGAAAACTATTATTGTAGGAAAACTCCACCAAGTATAAATAATCCTCCCATCTCGACTGATGATCCATAATGTACATCCTAAGCATGTCCTCTAAGATCTGATTCACCCACTCAGTCTGTCCATCTATCTCAGGGTGATAAGTTGTGCTGAAATTGATCTTCGTCCCGAGAGCATACTGCATGGTAGTCTAGAAGTGGGAAGTGTACAAAGGATCACGGTCGCAAATGATCTTCCGTAGAATCCCGTGCGATATGACAATTTAGTCAAGATATACCCATTCCACCGCACTATCTATGTTGGTGGTCTTCACCAGAGAAAAATGAGCCACTTTTCGTCAATTTATCTATTGTGACCATGATGGCATCATAGTGGTATCTTGACAATGGTAACCAAACTATGAAGTCCATTGAAATGGTGTCTTATTTCCACTTTGGTATAGTGTGAGGAAAGAGAAGGCTAGATGGATGTTGATGCCTGGTCTTCACCTTACGAAACTCTAAACAATGTGACAAAAAATGAGCCACGTCTCTCGAAGTCACCTCAAATAGTACAACTCCCTCAAGGTGGCGTGCTTCTTCTTCACCTTGGGATGGGCTAAAGAAGGTGCACAATGAGCCTCTGTCAAAATTTCCTATTTCAAGCCTCCATCTCTAGGAACATATATCGACCTCTATGCCTCTAATGAAAATCCATCAAATCTCCCCTCAAGGGGCCTGCGAGACTTAATCTCTACTCGGTTTTGTAAGGTAGAAGCTGTTGTGAGAAAGTTGCTATAAAATTGTGCTCCGCAAATCTGTACCCATTGAAGGGCCATAACCACATGTATCCATCTACTCAGGGCATCTGTAACCATGTTCTCCTTCCCCTTCACATGTTCTATCTCCATGTCATACTCACAAAGAAACTCCATCCAACACCGTTGATGAGCATTGATATTGGGTTGTATGAAGATTTGGAGAAGACTCAAGTGATCGCCCCGAGTGTGAATCTCCGGCCAAGAAGGAAGTGTCTCCACCAAACCAAGGTGTGCACAACTTTTGCAAGCTCAAGGTCATGAGTTAGATAATTGAGATCATAATCCTTTATTTTACGAGACTCAAATGCAACTATTCTACCCTCCTGCATCAACACACCTCCAAGTCCTACCAAATAAGCATCTGTGCAAATGAAGAACTCGCCCTGAGGATCTAGCAATGCAAGAATAGGTGTTGTCGTGAGGCATTCCTTCAGTGTCCTAAAGGCCTTCTCACATCTATCTGACCATACAAACTTCTTCCCTTTCCTTTTCACATCTATCGACCATA
The DNA here is from genome assembly GCA_018340775.1 of Taxus wallichiana var. yunnanensis. Classification (NCBI taxonomy): domain Eukaryota; kingdom Viridiplantae; phylum Streptophyta; class Pinopsida; order Cupressales; family Taxaceae; genus Taxus; species Taxus wallichiana. The sequence goes on along the minus strand of CM031238.1, from coordinate 688,155,067 downwards.
CAAACTTCTTCCGGTTTCCACCTTTGAAGGGAAGTGATGGGGTGCGCAACCCAAGAGAAATCGTGTACAAATCTCTTGTAAACTCCTGCCAAGGCCATGAAGTTGCACACCTCAGTATCACTAGTGGGTGCTTGCCAATCCATAATAGCTTGAATCTTGGAAGGATCGACTGTGATACCTTCCCCAGAAATGATGTAGCCCAAATACTGTACCTCTTTCTAAAAGAACACACACTTCTCCAGGTTCCCGTAAAGATGCTACTTACGGAGACATTAAAGAACTTGGTGAAGGAGCCCCTTGTGCTCCTCACGCGAACATGATTATATCATAATTTCACCAAGGAAAATGAGCACGAAGTGATCCAAAAATGTCCTGAATACCCCATTCATCAAGCTCATGAACACTACGGGGGCATTCGTCAGACCAAAAGGCACTACTATGAACTCGTAGTGGCCATATCTCATACGAAAGGTGGTCTTATGAATATCTACCTCTATGATCCTCAGCTGATGATATCCTGACTTAAGATCTATCTTGGAAAATATTATGGCCCCCTTCATCTGATCAAATAAATCATCAATGCGCAAAAGGGGGTAATGATTGTTTCTCATTACTTTGTTCGGTGAAGGTAGTCAATACACAACCACAAAGATCCACCCTTCTTCTTTACAAAAATCTCTGGTGCACCCCAAAGGGATATACTAGGATGGATTAGGGATTTCTCCAGAATTCCCTCAAGCTTTAATTTGAGCTCACATAACTCAGGGGTAGTCATCGATAAGGTGCTCATGAGATAGGCTCTTCTCCTGGAACCAAATCTATGTGAAAATCTATCTCACGTGGGGTGGTAACCCGGAAGCTCCCCTGAAAAGACATCAAAAAACTCTCTCAATATGTGATGGTCATCAAGAGATGGCCCACTAGACTCATCCTCGATATGTCACTAACTGTAACAACATACATCTAGAAACCTCGTCGCACACACCACTTAAGCTGCATAATGGAGATGGTGTGAATGGAAATGGGTCTCCTAACTCCTGTTATCACTGACTCAACTCCTAGATCATTTGTACATGATATAGTCTTATGGTAACAATCCACTCTGGATCTATGTGCAAATAACTAGTCCATGCCCAAGATGACTCCATATGAACCCAATGGAAGGATACGAAGATCCGAGGTAGTGGTGAAGGGTCCCAAATCCACTACACACTCCTTAACTAAGGAGTCTACAAAGATTTTAGCTAGAAGCCATCTCGACGTCCCAACTAAGACCCTACCTAACTGCCACCAGCCTGCAATGCTCTACTAAAGATGGTGCAATAAAAGAATCAAATGAACTAGAATCAAATAGAATGGAGGTAGGAATACCACCAATGCTACTTTTAGTCTCTATCACGGTGCTCTAGTGCTCACCTAACGGTTCTTGACCGTTGCGAAGATCCGATGGCTACGCCACATGTTGCCAATAGTAGGCTCTAAATTCGCATCTTACCCTTTTTACTAGGGTTACGTGGACAATCTCTCTAATGATTTCCAACAATGCAACAACCATAAAAACTATCTGATCCTCTCCAATGAGATGTAGATCCAGTTGGTACTCTAGAGATCTGTGTTGTGGATCCTGATGATTTGGCTATGGGACATTAATGTCTCTCTGTGACGAGATCCTACTTGACCGAGCTATTAGTGGACCTGTGTCCTAATGGGAACCCAAGGAGGATTCCCCTTACTTCGTTCCCTCTAAGCATCAAATCTTTGAGGAGGTCTATTAGGTGGATAGGTTAGCTGCTACTGCTGAGGTAGATGCCATGGTAGCCTGAATGAAGACTATATTGAACCTTGTCCACCATGAGGAGGAGGAACTGACCCCCTCAATCTACTATCCTCCATCTACTAGATGCAGCTTTGCACTCTGTCCTTGTCCTACTGCATCTTTCCCTGAGTCTCCTCTGCTATATAGGCCTTCTCAATGGCCTCTTCCAAGGTCTGTGAATAATGGATGTGCACGGCACCTCCCAAATCTAAATTTAGGCCCTTGATGAACCTGTGAATCTATACCTACTCATCCTGCATATAGTCGACATATTGGAGTAGGTCTAGAAATCAACTCTCATACTCAGCTTCTGAGTCATAGATGCAGACGAAGGTCATGGAACTCGTCTTTCCTCTACTGAATGAACCTTCGAGATAAGTACCTACTCCTGAACCGATCCTCAAATATTGAGCCTCAAATAATCAGATTATTACTACTACGAACTCGAACCCTTATAGGCTTTAATTATTTGCCGACAATTTGCTCCTTTTAAGTAATCAATTTAAAATAATGTAAGACAATAATGAAAATTGCACAAAGATTGATTATGGAGTTGAGAAATTGCCTACGTCTTTGGGTTCGTGGTCGAACCGTTCCACTAGTCAAAACTTGTAAGTTCAATAGTACTTTCACAAGAAAACCTAGTGGAAGTTTACTTGCCTTCAAGTACACCAGTTCTTCAAAAAACTTCCGATGATCAGTTGAATCGTTCTTCACCTTCTTGATGCACAATCTCCTTCGGCTTCGATCGGCCTTCCCAACGCTATCAATGCGAAGCTAGCACTTCGGTCGACAATCCAGGATTTGCAAGTAATTGGTGTGGCTCAATGGGCCTATTGGGTAGTTTATATTTTACTCCTAATCACAAATATTTCATCTACTATTGCCTAAAATAATAGGCCAATAGACAATACTTGTTGACACATCCCACAAATAAAATCTTAACAAATAATAAGCTTGTTGGACTAATGTGTGTCCATTACAATAGAATGGGTTCCCTATTTATACAAAAAATAGGGCCATTAAAAAATGCATTGCATATTATCCTTGGCTATTTTAAAACCTTACCCGTAGCATTTATAATGAGATTACATACCCATATAGGGTGGCATAGCATTTGATAAGGGATAAAAAATCCCATAGTGGCGGATTAGCATGTTTAATCCGAAATGGGTGGCGTTGCATATTTAATGGGATAAAAATCCCATAGGGAGCGGCTTAGGAGAAGTGGGTGGTTTGCATGTTGATGTGGGTGTAATATCCCACATTTGGCACCACTTATATTTGGGTAAGGTTTTAACAAACCTTACCCACTCCATTCTTCACGTGGAACATTCCACGCATGGGCCTAGCCCCCCTACCACCACTTCATTTCCTCCTCCACGTGGAAGCTTCCACGTATGGCATTTGCCTCCCACAACACCGCTTCACCACCTCCTCCATGTGCGTGGAAGTTTGGAAATAGCATGTGGCGGTTTATACTAATGTATAAACATTATATATATATATAGTGGTTTGGCATATATGCGTGCCATTTGGAAAGTGGACTTACCAAGATAATATAATTTCGACCCATACAATGTGGCATAGAAATAATTAACTTGGTAAATAGCATATAGCCCACTTGTTGTCTCCCGATAGGCAAATCGAGTGAATTTGACGAGTGGTGGCAAGCCACGTGTCACAGTGCGATTGGTCCAATATTGACCAGTTGACTAGAGTTGACTTTCTCGATGTCTAAACTTTGACTGGACATATCTAGAGCTCCCGATGTCCGTTTGTCACGTTCTCATAGTCGTTGGAAAGCTCTCGAGATGGTCTTTTACACTGATACCATTTAGGGATGTTTAGGGAACTTTTGAAAATGATCCCCTAATCACACCTCCCCACTGAGAAAAGCTTTTTGTCCCAAAAAGCTTCCATATTGTCCTGAATCTGAAAAACTCTGCTGCCACCTCGGAAGTGCTGCTGTAGTAGACCCTTGGGTCTTCTCCTCCAACCTTCTCACTTTGAAAACTCTGCTCCGATCTTGGGACCTGTGGGTTATGGGCCCACGACGCTTCCGCTGCGCCACTCTGATATCCGAAGAAGACCTCCACGCCTCCGCTTTATGGTGCTAAGTTTCTGAATGAAACCTCAACGCTCCTTCTGTGCGGTGCTAAGCTTCTTGATATTTGACAACAAGGATCTTCTTTGAATCTATAACACTGACTCTGGCTGTGAGTTGATTGCGAGAATCAAAGCTGGTTTGAAGGAAATCCATGTTACGTAGAGCTTTGATTGATCGATGTTGGTGATGGACAATGCCTTGTCCCTTTCTGAGACCTCAACGCCTCCAATGCATGATGCTAAGCCTCTTTCAAGACCTCGAGCCTCCGATGCATGATGCTTAAGTCACATTATAGACCTCAACGCCTTGAATACATGATCTAAGCCTCTTTCAAGACCTCGAGCCTCCAATGCACGATGCTAAGTCTCTGTAGACCTCAACGCCTCCGATACACGATGCTAAGCCTTTTTCAAGACCTCGAGCCTCCAATGCATGATGCTAAGTCTCTGTAGACCTCAACGCCTCCGATGCATGATGCTAAGCCTCTTTGAGACCTCAAGCCTCCAATGCATGATGCTAAGTCTGATCATGGTGATAAGCCTACCATTCGTATGTGTGGTCACAATGCCTTGACACCGAATGACGTTCCGAGCTAATCCTTTGAGAGCTCGCTTGTTGACATACAATATCAGGTACCATTCTGCTACACGGTCACAATGCCTCTACACAAAATGAAGTTCCGACCTGACGTCAATGCCAATGGTGATTCAGCTACCATTCTGCTTTGCATGGTCATAATGCCTCTACATAGAATGAAGTTCGAGCTGATCTCTGTGAACTCTATTGTCTGCACAAATGGTAGATCAATCTCCAAGCTTTATATGAGTTAAATCCTGTATCCAAGCTATAACAGGTACTCACAAGCTGATTAGGAGATATGTTTGGAGCATTAATCAAATTTTCTAAGTAAGAAAATCCACTGAGTATTATAAACCTTTCTCTCAGCATTTCCTCACATAATTTGATCTCCAAACTTAATACTGCATAGGATCCATCAATCTGAATTATGCAATATATAATTAAAAACTATTGACTTACCCATTTTAAAGGACTTTCACTTTCAGGTATTACCTGGTCCTGGGTTTAATTATCAACTGGTGGTGGAGTAGAATCTTCCTTTGCCTTTATAATAGGCCTCCATTCCATCTTTGGCTTGCCATTACTCTGATGGCGAGATGGATGCAGTTTCCAGCAATTTTCCACCTGATGCCCATTCCTTTGGCAATGAGCACAAAAATTCCTCTTAATCTCCTTCTTTGGGATGAGGAACTCTTTCTGCCATTTCTCAACTCTGCATGACGAGATTGGTCTTTCTGATTTGCCTTGTTCTTGATGAATGGCATCAACTTCTTCATCAGTGTCCTTCTCTTCTAGCATCTGGCCATTGAATGATTATGCAATCCACAAAAAGTACATGGAAAAGAATTCCACATCTTCTGAAAATCATAACCATACTTCTAAAGTTGAAAAAGTGGATCGGAAGTTTCTTGTGCTTATGATTATGGTAAGAAAGCTGGAGGTGGAGTCTCATTACCTCTTCACTGATTTCTCTTACCACATCTACTGTGATGATGAAGCACAAATTTCTGCTTAGAATCTTCTTACAGGACTAGTGGGGTATTCACTTTGCTTTTAGAAGCTTGTCTCTCATCAACGTTCTTGGAGCATTCTCCAATTTCCATTCCCTCACTAGGAAAACCCAAACCTACAAAACAAGGATGATCCTCGACTGTATTGGGTTAGAAATTCCTTGGCCATTCTTACCAAGGCCTCTTCCATCAAATCCCATTTTATCTAGTAACTTGGATCCAATGCCTCTAGTATGCTTTTCAAACAAACCAAAGACTTCATTACCTGAATCCAAAACCGAATGGGAGGAAGAAGAAGATTCCCATGGTGAACAACTTACAGTGCAATCATTTGTCATGGTCTTTGCATCTGAAGTTGAAGGTATTTCCTTCCTCTGATCACCACATTGTAACCTTGCCAAGATCTCATCCTTGGTTTGCAGTTTTGATTTCAAACGAGCATTCTCCTCTTCCAAGGAGTAATACATTGATCGTAGGAGAGAGTTCTCTTCCTGGATCTGGTGATTATACACCTCAATTTCCTCGAGCTTTTCCTGTTTAGACATCTTGCCCATAGTGCACTTGTACCCTGTTCACACAAATTGAACCAACTACACCAACTTGAAGCAATCACTCTGTTAATCAGATTTACCTCGCTCGATACCAAACATGATCCGAAAATAATCAGATTATTACTACCTGATCTCGGACCCTTATAGGCTTTAATTATTTGCCGATAATTTACTCCTTTTAAGTAATCAATTTAAAATAATGCAAGACAATAATGACAATTGCACAAAGATTGATTATGGAGTTCGGCAATTGCCTATGTCTTTGGGTTCGTGGTCGAACCGTTCCACTAGTCAAAACTTGTAAGTTACAATAGTACTTTCACAAGAAAACCTAATGGAATTTTACTTGCCTATCAAGTACACCAGTTCTTTGAAAAACTTCCGATGATCAGTCGAATTTTTCTTCACCTTCCTGATGCACAATCTCCTTGACTTGATCGGCCTTCCTGACGCTATCAATGCAAAGCTAGCACTCAGTCGACAATCCAGGATTTGCAAGTAATTGGTGTGGCTCAATGGGCCTATTGGGTAGTTTATAATTTACTCCCAATCACAAATATTTCATCTACTATTGCCTAAAATAATAGGCCAATAGACAATACTTGTTGACACATCCCACAAATAAAAGCTTAACAAATAATAAGCTTGTTGGACTAATGTGTGTCCATTACAATAGAATGGGTTCCCTATTTATACAAAAAATAGGGCCCTTAAAAAATGCATTGCATATTATCCTTGGCTATTTTTAAACCTTACCCGTAGCATGTATAATGGGATTACATACCCATATAGGGTGGCATAGCATTTGATAAGGGATAAAAATCCCATAGTGGCGGATTAGCATGTTTAATCCGAAATGGGTGGCGTTGTATATTTAATGGGATAAAAATCCCATAGGGAGTGGCTTAGGAGAAGTGGGTGGTTTGCATGTTGATGTGGGTGTAATATCCCACATTTGGCACCACTTATATTTGGGTAAGGTTTTAACAAACCTTACCCACTCCATTCTTCACGTGGAACATTCCACGCATGGGCCTAGCCCCCCTACCACCGCTTCATTTCCTCCTCCACGTGGAAGCTTCCACGTATGGCATTTGCCTCCCACAACACCGCTTCACCACCTCCTCCATGTGCGTGGAAGTTTGGCAATAGCATGTGGTGGTTTATACTAATGTATAAACATTATATATATATATATATATATATATATATATATATATATATATATATATATATATATAGTGGTTTGGCATATATGTGTGCCATTTGGAAAGTGGACTTACCAAGATAATATAATTTCGACCCATACAATGTGGCATAGAAATAATTAACTCGGTAAATAGCATATAGCCCACTTGTTGTCTCCCGATAGGCAAATCGAGTGAATTCGACGAGTGGTGGCAAGCCACGTGTCACAGTGCGATTGGTCCAATATTGACCAGTTGACTAGAGTTGACTTTCCTGATGTCTAAACTTTGACCGGACATATCTAGAGCTCCTGATGTCCGTTTGTTGCGTTCTCACAGTTGTTGGAAAGCTCTCAAGATGGTCTTCTGCACTGACACCATTTAGGGATGTTTAGGGAACTTTTGAAAATGATCCCCTAATCAAATATCTTGCAAGTAACTATCTCTGAGTCAAGCGTGGAGCTTCTACTCCTTGGTCCTCCAACAGACACCTGTTCCATCCCTCAGAAGATGGATCACAACATGAACTTTCATGTTAATAGTACAAGGGTAGAGCTTGAAGCACCCACTCAAGCTCACCAACCAGGCCTCTACCTAAAACCCACATGTATCTCCAAAATAGTGAGATGGTTGTAGCTTCAAAATGTCTCGATATGGTGCTGCAGTTGATGTGATAACCCCAAGTCTCTCTGCATGCTCCTCCCTCTACCTAGTTGTTCATGTCTTGTTTTTCTGTGTGCCCAAGGGTCCAAGATTTGAACTCATGGATCGATACCAAGTGTAACGTCAACTAAATTCTGCCCACACACTACCGAAAAGAACAACCTAGGGAAAGCTAGAAAAATTATGGATTTTTTTGAAAGATGTGCCCATAAAAGCATCGAATGTAGTTGTCACGTTATCATTTCCTAGATTGCTTATATTTAATAAAATAATTTTCTCCATTAAAGAAATATTAAAACCCACATTACTTTTTAATGCACTTAATTAGGATAAAAATGGTTTAAGTTCCCCCTAAATGTTATTTTGATAAACAATTTAATTTCACTATAGTTGATAATCCCACATTTTAATCTCATGGGTAAAAGGGCCTATATAAAAAAATACTAAAGTTGTATTAATCCATAAGGTGACTAGGTTTAAAACAATTAACAAGGTCTCTAACAAGTATTTTAAAGTGACCCCTTAACCAAATAAAGTGACCTCCTTAAAAAGTCAACCCATGCATTTTTATTTAAATTTAAATTTTAAATTTAAATTCCTCTCACCCACTCCCCACCTACTTTTTGTAGGGATGAATCTCATCGCTTGGATGGATTCATTTAGGGCCTTAGGTGAGGGAGAAACCAGTAACCCTAAAGTTTTCTTAAGAAAGCTTCTTTCTCTTTTCTTTTGACTTATTATTTCTCTTTTGTTTTGTAGGTTGTTGGAGGAGAAGGAGGAAGCCATTAGAGGCCATTCAAGCTTTTGGAAGGGATCACTTCCACATTTATTTTCTTGTTTAAATCACACCCTCTCCTAGGGTTTTAAATGTATTTAAATATTTTATTTATCTCATTTTTTTATTTTCCCAATTGAGCTTGTGGTCTTTCGTCCATTTTAGTTGAGTAGTTAAATGGTATGTGTTTTTATATGTGAAAGAGAATACATACATACATACATACATACATACATACATACATACATACATACATACATACATACATACATACATACATACATACATACATACATACATACATACATACATACATACATACATACATACATACATACATACATACATACATACATACATACATACATACATACATACATACATACATACATACATACATACATACATACATACATACATACATATATATATATATATATATATATATATATATACACGTTAAATTAAGTGGCCACGATTAAATATTTACGTAGTATCATGCGATTAGCAAGAGATTGTGGCTTTTGGCATGCTTTATAAGTTGTTCATATTTTTCACTCTTAGAACAATTTCATAAATAACAATGTTTCTTTCCATGAAATTGATAAATAGTAGCATATTGTTCTAATGTGTTCGATCTTATCATGCTCAGTTCTCGTGAACTGACACATGCTAACTAATGTGTAGATGGATTTCGTGAGTAGTGAAAGGAGAAAGAATTATAGAAAATTGCATCTATTTTATTAATGAAGTTCATTTTACTCGGATGATTAAATATATTGAAAGGATCTTGAATGGGATTTTTTGGAAAAGATAGGAGGGCATAGTGCCTTAGTATTTTGTAATTATTGAGTAATGTCGTTCTTATTGACTGAAAAACTTATGAAATATTATTGTGGATGGAATAAAGTGAACTTTGTATTGTTAGGAGTATCTTTTTGTATGATTGCAATTTTGAAAGATAGTTTATCTTTCGATATGGTCCTTATTGAATTGTCTATTTAATCCTAAGTCAAAGTATATAAAATTTGTTAGTTACCCTTTTGATTATGTGTTGTTTGGATAGGAAACGATATATCTAAGTCCTCTAATAAAAAAAGAGATAATGGTAAAATAATTTGAGTTATAATCCTGATTTATTAACCTTACTGGATTGTGACAATGATGTAATATTCGGTATCACATAATGATATTGTGACCCTTACAAATTTTCTACTAAAATTTGATGTCGTAAACATATAGATGAAATAATAAACCCTTAAGTGGAAGAAGTGGAAACTTTCTTATTGTGTTAAAAGGGGCATGGCTTTTGATCCTCAACCTATGTTGGGAATCACATCCTTAAAGTTGATTGGATATAAAATTATATTAAAATGTAAACCAATGTTTGGTAAATTGAAAAGATAACAAGGTTATGCTAAGATGGGGGATAAATGATAAAGAATCCATTAAGGACTATCTTAACTATTATACAATCTGATTCATACTCATTGATGAACTTAAATACATGAGAATTAGGTGATGTCCTTTAACTGTCTAAGTCAGGTTGAATCATAAGGCTTAATGAACTAATGGTAAATGAATAATGAGTGCATAAAGATGAATGCAATATTGACCTACGTACCTTCAACTTATGAGAAGTTACATTATGATCCTTTCTTAAAGGATTAATATACACATGTATGTCTGAATGTGGTTGTTTCCCTATATTAAATATAATCTAACACAACCACGAAAATTATCGAATTTATGGAAAAATGTAAGCCTAATAATTAAGCATAATGTTGTCTACAATCTGCAATCCTTCTCTAAGGTAAGTTTATCATTGCAATCTTTGCATGAAGGAATATTAGTTCGAACTAAATGGTACTTCACCTCAATTTGGACTTACACTCGCCTCCTTGTGCAATGAAGTATGAAACAAGATCAAGTAGATTTTGTGTAGGTAAATAGCCTTGTGAGTAATTGAATATCCCTTTAATAAACATAAAAGTTAAAAAATTAATTGGAGTAACATCAATCAACCCTTTAGGTGGGGTACACCATATGTTAGTGTTAACAAAAATAGAAGAAATCGAGCAAGAGGAAACAGGAATGTCTGATCCTCATGCCTTGAGCTTTCTAGAACTTAAGTAAGAATTGAAATGAAATTATAAAAAGGGTAATCCTAAAATATCAGACTATGGGAAGACCCTACCTATAAGTGTTTACTGTAGATGGACCGTTATGTTGTTCCTAATTAAAAAAAGAGAGAATTGGTCTTGATGTGTGTCACATGTTTCGTGTTGCCTATGTGGGTTAGTGTTCATGTAAAACATATCGTGAGTTGTGTGTAGTCCTTAGAGACCACTTGTGGTGTCGTATATACTTCAAGCAAGTCAAAAAAATATTTGATATTTTCAAGTGTTGTCTTTATGTGTGTATATTGCGGGCGTTACACACACACACACACACACACACACACACACACACACACACACACACACACACACACACACACACACACACACACACACACACACACACACACACACACACACACACACACACACACACACACACACACACATTGTACAAAACAATGTTTATTAAAACAAAACCAAAGCTGCGATTTTGCATTATGCATAGACTGGTAAAGAATTAGGAAAGCCAACTATGGGGGTATATAGCAAACAAACAAAAAAACACGGGCCTTAAAACAAATTTCATATTATATTATTCTTATTTAAAAATAAATTTTGATTTATTACAACTTTTGCTAATATATAAATTAATACAAAGTTTACTAATAATAATACTAATATTTAATAATAATAATATATATTAATTTATTATATATTTATTAGCAATATTTTAACTTCATTTTTTTAATTAGAAAATTGAAATAATATTAATATATTGATAAAATTAAGATAATCAAATTTGTTTAATTTTTTTGTTTTAATTGAGAGAACTACGTTTAGTTTAGTAGTTATAATAGAAAATTTGTAAAAAAACATTATTAACTAATTAGCTCAATCATAGTTGTTCTTAAGTAGAAAGTATACATAATTTTATTCACTTATAAAACTACATGGATCATTTTTTTTTTTGAGTTAATTCCATCTAAGGATAGACTTGGGAGGATGAATATGTTTTATTATACAACTCTATACATTTAGTAGAAGAAGATTCCTACTCATTTTAAACACAAATATAACATACTACTTCCTTTCTTTCAATTTAACTAGAATGCAACTATGGCTTAAATCTTCCAATATACCTTTTATTCAAAGTAACAAGAGTAATATTTCTTTTCCTCTTTCAACAATTAAAAGGCAACCTATTTCACAAATCAAGTGCAATATAACAAGATTCTCATTTCTCCTAAAATAAACCATATCACATTTTTCAAATAATGAAACAACTTAAAATAAAGAGAGAGATACATTCCCATTTTACTTATTTCACACTTTTTACTTCTTCAAAACAAGGATATAAATTGATAGATTCCCTTCACAATGCTAATACATTTTAAAATGCACATTCTCATACAATACTTTTAGAAGAGTTTACCAAATAAAGGGATTCCCAAGTCATAAAATAACTCTCTTACAAGTTTATAGATTTACAAATTCCACTCAAGTGGGGATAATAAAATGAACAAATTACAACAAGGCTATCAACAAAGCCAAATATATGAGTCTCAATTTGCATGTCTTCTCCCAATGGTAGCTCCAAATCTCACATTCTTCAACTTTCACAAAGAGGGTCACAATACAAAGGAAGGGGAGTAAGCAACACTCTCCACCCAACCTTAAATCCATTAAGAGGAGAATCCATCCCCTTAATGGCCCCTGAGCCCCAACCAAGGAACCATGAGGGGTCTTGAGCAACAAATGACAAATTTACAACATTAAGGCTTCCACATACAACATGCGATTCAAGATGCTCATCACAACAAAGAAGACAAAAAAATAAGTTTGCAACCTTAACAAAACAACAAAAAGGTTTGAAATCAAACCAAATAGAGCAAGGGCTATGGGAAACCACCTCCTTATGCCTCCCAAGTGAAGTGGGAGTCTCACCCTAAGCCTCCAAGTGCACAAAACAATCAACAAAAAATCATTATCTCTCCCTTGCAAGTATGCAACAAAATAACCATGATTTCATTTTCACTCCCCATAGGTGAAACTCCCATTCAAACTCCCACCAAATGCATGCCTCAAAAAACTCCCTTTTCCCTCCCTAATGGTCCCATAAGCCCTTATCCCACACCCAACTTAAGGTCTACTACCTAACCAACACACAAGCACACTCACAAGACTTAAATTTTTTAACAAGCACAACATTTCATATAAAAACAAGAATAATGCAAAATAACTAAGGTGGAGAACCTACCTCTCCATCAAGCTCCAAGAAAACTTCACAAATCTTTGCCAACTTCCAAGCCAAACACAATCCAAGCAATTCCCACAAGCTCCAAATCCAAAAGTGCACAAGAAGAGAAAAGATTAAGTAACTCCAATTCCAACAAAAACCATCAATAAATAGAAATGGAATGTGAGGATGATGAGGTGGCTCCATGTAGGATGCCACTTCATCATTCCTCCATCCCCACACTCAAGTCAACACACCAATTCCAAGAAAATCAATGCACTTGTAAGAACTATGACAACCCACATGGCTCACAAACTTGCACACCATGCTTTCAAAGGACACAATAAATTGGGGTAGAAGGAAAGTGCAATTATTTTCTCTCTTTTACACTCAAAAAGGGATAAACAAGTCAAAAATAAGCTTCCCAACCCATAGGTAGGGTTGTTGGGTAAATTTAAGAGGCATGGGACAAGATTTGCTTGTCCCATAAGCCTCGAAAAAAAAGTCCCCAAGTCAAAATCCGAATTTTGAAGTTGGGGTGGAGTAAAACACTCACAAATCAACATAAATTTCACTTACAACAAGGACCACCTAACCTCATTATTAACTATTTGTCACATCCCAAATTTAGTTAACCAAATAAGAAGAATTTAGCTTAATTAAGACACATTACAACATGCTAATAAAGTGACAACAATTATAATTTTAAAAGCATAAAACACAAATAAAGCACATAAAAAAATTAAAAGAAAGGGAACACAATTCACCCCATGGCCACACATGTGAAGTCACCCCCATGGGAAACCTCATAACTAGGCATGCAAAAACACCACACTACAACAACATTACACAAGTTTTCAAATTTGGCCACGTTGCTCAACACCGACATCATCCTTCGTGGTTGGTCCCCTATCCCCTTTGATGTATGTGATAAAGTTTTGCACACAAAAAAATACCTCTCTGGCCTTTTGGTCGTATTAACAACATCGAGAAAATATACATATAAGATCAATAATCATCATTCGACATTAGCAATTCTATTATCCATCAATATATCAAAATATAATCCTAACATCCATGAGATTATAATTCTACTCAAAACATCCAGAGTATAACGTGTCAGTATAAAATTTAAATCATGCAAATCAACATATATCAAATTGTCTATCATCACCATCTAGTGCATCATAATAAAATGTAAACCACATAATGTCAATAGTCCAAATATCAGTATAATCTATCATCTACTGATCAATGTATCATAATAAAAATGTCTGAGTATCAGTCCAACAGTATCAATATCAAAATGAAATAGTGGCTGAAGAGGAGTGGGCACTACATCCCCCTCCCCTTAGACTTGAATTCCTCTGGAAGTCAATGGAATAGATGAGGAAATTAGGCTCACAAAATACTGGGATCCTCCCATGTGGCTACAATCTCATCGTACATATCCCATTGAACCCACACTGGTCAATCTTATGGCCTCGAAGGTCCGGGGTCCTACGTTCTATGATGCACATGGGTGCCACTAACACTGCTCTTGCTCCTGTACTTGCAATGCGGTCCAATCCAAAACATGAGAGGGATATGGAATATATATCCTAAGTAAAAATACATGAAATACATCGTGCACGCGAGACAAGTTGAGTGGCGAGTGCTAGCGATAGGCCAAATGACCGATACGCTCTAAGTTATCGAAGGCACCCACAAATCTAGGAGCTAACTTAGTGCCTTTTCCATAATGGATAGGACTCTTATGATACGACATGAAAAAAACCTTCGTGACCACCTCAAAACTACGATCTGTCCTCCTCAGATCTGCATACTTCTTCTTCTTATCTTGAGCCTCATGTAGCCTTTGTCGAATCAAAACAACTTGCTGCTCCATATCATGTACTAATGCCAGCCCAAGAGAAACCATGTCCTTTAATATGTCCCAACTCAAAGGTGTCAAAGCCTCTCTCCCATCTGATGCCTAAAAAGGAGCCATGCCAATCAAACTTTGAAAACTATTGTTGTAGGAAAACTCCACCAAATACAAGTACTCCTCCCACCTAGACTAGTGGTCCATGACATACATCCACAACATATCCTCTAAGATTTGATTCACCCACTTTATCTGTCCATCTATCTCTAGAGAATAAGTTATCTTGAAGTTGATGATCATCCCAAGAACCTGTTGCATGGTAGTCAAAAAATGAGAGGTTTATAAGGGATCACGCTCACAAATAATCTTCCATAAAATACCTTGCAATCTAACAATCTCATCAAGATATACTCATGTCAATGCACTAGATGTATAGGTGGTCTTCATTGGAGAAAAGTGATCCACTTTCATCAATTTATCCACCATGACCATGATGATGTCATGGTGGTATCTCGACGTTGGTAGCCCTACTATGAAATCCATGGAAATGGTGTCTTGTTTTCACTCTGATATGGCATGTGGGTAAAGAAGGCCAATTGGATGCTGATTTTTGGCCTTCACCCTCTAACACTCTAAACAACGCGACATAAAATGAGCTACATCTCTCGTAGACCTCTCCAATGGTATATTTGTCTCAAGGTGGCATGCATCTTCTTCACCCCTAAATGGGCTGAATAAGGTGCATGATGAGCCTCTGCCAAGATATCTTGTCTCAAGCCTCCATCTCTAGGAACATATATCAACCTCTATGTCTGAGAAGACCATCTGCCTCTAATGAAAAACCATCAAAATTCCCCTCAAGGGGTCTTTGAGACTCAATCTACGATCGGTTTTGCAGGTAGGTAGGCTGTCATGAGGAAGTTGCTACAAAATCTTGCTCGCAAATGTGTACCCTTTGAAGTATCCATACCCAAATGGCATGCCATGCCAGCGATTTATCGTTGATTTCATGCTCACATGGTTTTGCAGGATGCAAGTAAGATGGCGAAATGGTGTGGTTGTAATCACGATGGGTTCATTAGCTAGGTAATATCCTAACACGTGGGTTCATATTGAGGTAATTAAAATTAATAAAATTAAATTCAATATAACGAGTATACATGAGGGGGTGAAAGGGTTTAATTTATTAATATTTTGAATCAGGTATTGGGGGTGGTTAGAGAGGTGGGCCAAAGGAAAGGGAGGTTTAATTTTAATATAAAACTAAAACATTTGAACCCTAGTTTTTAAAAGTAAATACCTTAAAATTGCAAAAGGAGTGTGTTCATAAAGTTAAATTATAATCTCTTTTTGAATAAAGAAATATTAATTAAGATATTCTTAACCAAGAAATAATAAGATGGTAGAAAACTAGGATTGAGTATGCTTTTCAATACAAGTGATATTATTTCATCATCTTAATTATTTGAAGAACTATTAATAAATGATTAAATCTTAACATTTATAAGGTGATTTGTAATAGGTCGTCAATGGATTCAAACTATCTTTTGAAAGGAAATACATATTAAAAAAATTGAGTGAGAAATATGATATATTTTCTATTTAATATATTAGGGTAGAAATAAAAAGGGGTAAATAAAATTGTAATTGAAAAATGGGTAAGGTACATGGAAAAAATAGGGGGTATTTTCGTTCTAATAATATAGTAGGAGGGGGTATTATCAATTGAATAATTAGAGGTAAAAACTAGAATTAAGGGTATTCTTTAATACCTTTCAAACGCATGTGCTATACCATACTTTTACTAAGTTAACCCCCTGTGGTTGTAATTCACTATGTATTCTTGTAATTTATATATGTTAATAAAAAGAAATATATTGTTATGTTACAGTAAAGTTTATTTTTAAAATTTTTAATGTGTATGAGTTGCAAGTGTTTAGGGTTGTTTGGGGAAATATGTATCTAACCATGGGTGTTATTTCGATCCCAAAATTTGTATTGTAAAATTTGGATAAATATGTTAAATGAAATTGAATTGAATATCTTATAGTGCATTTCCAGTGTGTAATTAATGATTAAATAATTATTGTGTTGTGTTCCTTACCTTGAAAATGTAATAAAGAAATCTAAACAAAACAATCAACCCTAGTATAAAATTCGTGTATAACTACCCTTCATGTGTGATTCTTTTTAGCATAGAAAACTAAAACCTTAGGATGAACTTAAATCTTACACTCGATGGCACCTTCTAGCTTAAGTAAATAAGATTACAAGTTTGAGTTTATCGTCAAATCTTGTATGCTTAGTGACATTGGCGTGAACCCGATGGTTAAGAACGACATGGTTAAACTTTGTCTTGGGTGTAATGCCCGTTAAAACAACCCACTTGAGACCCAAGAACAACCTAGGATTAGTTAGGAAAAATTATGGAATAATTTTTTCTTTGATTAAAAGAATCTACAACCATGTTACAAGACAACAGTTGTCACTAGCATGTTCGAAACAAAACCAATCTACTAGAATATAATTTTCTTTTATTAAAAATTATTAGAGGTCACAAGGTCCAAAATTTAAGGTTTGAAGTTTCAATTAGGTTCAGAGGGAAATTCCTCAACAAACACACTCTCTAACAGGCCTAAAGTTTCAACTTGATTTTCTCACCTTTAACACATTCAATTTTTTCTAAATTACTCCCATTGGATAGGAAATTTCTTCACATTTCAGTGATATAAATAATTCCTCCTAACTCATATTTTTCAAGTTATGGGCCAGTGGGCCTTGGGGTAAAAATTTTCCCCAAGGGCGGGCTTGCGAGCCCAGGGGAGAAAATTTTCCCAAAGGGCTGGTTGGCGGGCCGTGGGGAGACCTTTGGAAAAAAATTTACAATGCGGGGCAAAAATCACATTTTCTCCCACGGGTCCACAAGTCCACTGAGGACACGTGGCGCTCCTAAGGTAATGCGGGGAAAAGCGGGGGAAGGCGTGGTGGCGGGAGACATTTTTAAATTCTCTCGCACGGGGTGAAAAGTAGATTTTACACCTGCACTCCCACGAATCGGTAGGGGACACGTGGCATCACCTAAGCCCATGCGGAGAAAGTGGGGTGGTTGGGAGAAGATTGACTTAACACCTGAAGGGCTAAGAGGGAACATAGACTTGCGCTTCGGCGGCACCTCACGATGCCATGTGGTAGTCCCTAATTGGATGTGGGCGGCGGGACAGCGGGGAAAAATTGGAAAATTTTCTAGAAAATTTACGAGTCGTAAAAGATAAAAAGGGGCCATTTATACTGCCAATGCCTCATGATGCCACGTGGCATCACACGATTGGATGTGAACTAGCAGGGAAAATTTGAAAAATTTTCCCAACATTTTCTGAAAGTGCTAAGTTCAAAAGAGGATACCCTCCTTCGCTGTCACCTCATGGTGCCACATGGCATCCTCTGATTGGCTATGGGCCGGCAGGCCAGTGGAGAAAATTTGGAAAATTTTCCCAAAAATTTTCCTAAGCCCCAAGGGAAAAATTCGGGCCATGGGCCCGCCAAGGAATTTTTTTCCAAAATTTTAACACCAAGTGAAGAAAACTTCAAAAGGCCATAACTTTTGATAAAGAGATCGGTTTGGGGAAAACGAGGACTTTCTGGAAATATCTCGACATCCTCTTTACACATAGCTCATTAATTTTTAGTTTTGATAAATTTTAAGGGGTCAATTTTAATAAAACGGCCTACATGATTTTATAGTGCGAATTGATAAATTTTAACTAGTTAGATTTGTTCAATTTGATCTTCCTTAATAATAGGAGATCAAATAATGATTATTCAATGTCTAAATAAAAACTATGGAAAAGAAGAATATAAAGCACCAGGAACGGTTACACAAGGCAGGGATGGTTAAGGAGTAACCGTATGCAATGTAGGATAGGATGTATTAAATTAAAGTAACATTCCCCTCCTTAATACCTTTTTCCTACATATGTACCCCCTAAACAAATCAAACTTCACCTTACCGAGAGGCTTGGTGAGAATATATACAACGAAAACCGGTAGGGCGATACTAGAGCTGAATTTGGTGGTTTAATACCTCTTAACGAATGTAGTGACATTCGATGTCAATATGCTTTGTTCGTTCATGTAAAACAGGATTCTTCACAAGCTTCAACACACCTTGATTGTCACAGTGAATGATGGAAGGTTTCTCTTCAAGAATCCCTATATCTGCAAAAATGTGATGTAACCAAATCACTTCACACACAGTTCCTCATGCGGCGCGGTATTCAACCTCAGTGGATGAGAGAGAAACAACAATTTACTTCTTGCTAATCCACGAGATATGTCCAGATCCGAGATGAAAAACATACCCTGAAGTCGATTTCTTTTCATCAACTGATCCTGCATAGTCTGAGTCTATATATCCCTATAAGAATAACTGAGTGTTCTTCTGATACTCCAAACCAAAGTCAACTGTACCTCAGACGTATCTCAACACATGCTTTGCTGCTATACAATGACATTTCTTCGGCTCCTACATAAATTTGGTGAGATAGCTCTATGAAGTAAAGATCGCCTGGTATAAGTCAAGTAAATGAGACTCCCCACAAGATGCCTATAGTGAGTGCCATCTACCTGCGGTGAATCCTGAAATCTAGATAATTGCAAACCTTTTTCCATAGGTGTGGACATTGGTTTACAATCTGACATTCCATACTTCTCCAAGAGTGTCTTGGCATATTTCATCTAGGAGACGAAGATATGATTCTTCTTCTGCCATATCTCTAAGCCAAGATAGTAGTGAAGTAGCCCTAAATCGGTCATGTCGAAGGATTTCTTCATATCATTCTTTACATCATCCACAAGATTTTCAATACTTCGTGATCACAAGATCATCTACGTATAAAAATAGAATAAAAACCTCTGTTCCTACCTTCTTGATATAAAATTTGTATACAAATTTGTATATAAGGGGCTACGAGTGAATCCATGCTGTAATAGGTGATCATCAATTTTTATATACCATACCCTAGGTGCTTGTTTGAGTCCATAAAGTGACTTTATCGGATGACATACCTGTGTGGTTGATGCTCGTCTACAAACCCTTAAGGTTGGGCCATGTATACTTCTTCTTTGCTATCACAATTTAGAAAAGCACTCTTGACATCCATCTCATTGAAGTTTCCATCCATTTTTTGCTGCCAAGGTGATTGCAGAAAACTCGATGGTTTTGATCTTCACCGTGGGTGCAAAGGTCTCATCATAGTCAATTCCTTCTTCTTTGAGCATAACCCTTTACAACAAGTTGTGCTTTTGTGTTTTCAATTGAGCCATCTACCTTATATTTTGTTTTGAAAATCCATTTGCAGCCAATGGATTTCTTGCTTGGAGAGCATATCGACAAGTTCCCACGTCGATTCTAAAGTAGGGAATCATATTCAACATTCATAGTTTGTTTCCACTGTGGTTGGTCTAATGCCTCAAAAGCGAGTGTCAGGTTCGGTGCTATCAACAACTAAACTCATGAGTGTAAAATTTACCTCATGTTTGGCTTGAATTCATGTTCTGACTCCCATAGAAGTATCAGGAAGTGAGTTCAGGTGTGCATCCCCAATAGTATTCTGGACCCATTTCAGACGTTGGTGTTACTTTGCTTGATGTGAAGATGTGTTTTCCAATGTGCCTAGATCAACGAATAAGTCTCCACTTAGCTCTTCTTCTCTCTGAGAAGAATCATCTTGCCCATCATCTGGATGTGTGAGCAATCTATGTGACGAGGTGATATTGGATCTCCATTGTGTGGTAGGGAGTCAAAGGATGACTCATCACACACCACATCTCGACTCTCGTAGATTTTCTTCATCTTAGGATCCATGAGATGATATGCCTTTGAGGTAGTACTATACCCCAAGAAAAGACATGGCAGTGTCTTTGGATCGATCTTCTTCCTTTTCTTATCTGGAACATGCATATATGTAGTACAACCAAAAACTCTCAAATGATAGATAGAAGGTTTATGACCAGTCCATACCTCTTCTGGTGTCTGTTCTACAAGATCTTCGTGGGTGCCCGGTTGAGTAGATACACTGTTATCTGGACTACTTCTACCCAAAAATAATCCTCCAACTTGGCGGTGGAGAGCATACAACGAGCCATCTCCATGACATTCCTATTGTGTCACTCGGAAATCCCATTTTGTTGGGGCGTGTAGGGTGGTGTCAGATGTTGCTGAATACCATGTTGCTTCAAGTATGCGAAGAACTTCTTCAATATAAATTCCCCCCCTCGATACGAGTAGAGGAGAAGGAGAGGATTCCCGGACATCTTGGTGGCTTCTTGGTAAAAGGTTTGGAAATTGGAAAATGCCTCACTCTTCTTCAGGAGAAAATATACCCACATTTTCTGTGAGTAATCATCAATGATGAGTTGGAAGTATTCAAAACCTTGGAAGCTAGCTAGTAGGG
Organism: Taxus wallichiana var. yunnanensis; assembly: GCA_018340775.1. Taxonomy (NCBI): domain Eukaryota; kingdom Viridiplantae; phylum Streptophyta; class Pinopsida; order Cupressales; family Taxaceae; genus Taxus; species Taxus wallichiana. Next base: position 688,133,698 of record CM031238.1, on the reverse strand, counting down.
GTTCGCATAGATCGGTGTGTACAACCTGAAGATGCTCCATAGAATGATAAGAGCTCTATTTGAATGGACCTCTGTGTTGTTTATCCACAAGACATCCTGAGAAATTAGGTAAGGAATGGGAGAGTGGTGGAAGCCCTCTTACCATTTCCTTAGTACTGTGCTGATGTAGAGCCCCGACAGAAAGATGACCATATCAAAAGTGCCATAGTGTAGTGGACTCCGCCGTTGAAGTAGAGAGAGCAATGTTAGATGAAGTGACCACATCCAGTGCAAATAGACAACCCTTCATAAATGCTTGAGCAATAACTAAGTCTCCCTGGGAAATGATGTAGGACTTGACCCCTTTCTAAACAAAGAATTCGACCCGCATTCGATGATTAAGAAGCTAACTCACAGACAAGAGATTTGAGGTCAAACCTGGAACATATAGCACCTTCGTGAGTGTACATCTTTGTGTCCCAAGAGGAATGATGACATCACCAATCCCCACCGCAATATACTCTTGATTATCTGCGATGGTGATCCGATCTCTAGTGGGCTGGTCACTCAGGGTATGGAACAACTTCTTATTACTAGTCATGTGTTTCTTTGGCACCCGAATCAATCAACCAAACACTTTTTAATGGCTATGAAGTCTGAGACTAGGACAATGTCCGGATGAGTTACATATGGAACCTCTTCATCGGAGGAGGCATCCTGCTGAGCAGCAATAGGATCCTTCTGCCTCTGATTACGAGCATGCCATTGGGATTTCTTGGAATATCCTTGGCCAGAAGTGCTCTCTTCACAGAATTTCCATGCTTATGACCGTTGTAATAATAGTTCACAGTCATGTGTGTATTCATGGAGAAAATGTGGCACCATCAATCCACCTTGTTGTTCTGCTACATGCAGGGTGGCCACTTTGTGGTGGCCATGAGAGAAGGTTGTTGTAGTGGATGTTGCTTCGATTTTGGGGGTGACTACCTTTTCGAGGCTTATGCTTTTTCCTCATGATGAGAGCCTTGTCTTCGAAGGCTTCTTGAACATTCTGAATGGCTTCTTCCTGCTGGAGATAATTCACCAGTTTGACAAAACTCACCTCTTGTTGAGTGATGGTCAATGTGGTGATTAGTGTCTGAAACCGGGATGGAAGAGCTCGCAAGGTGAATGGGACTAGCAAATTGTCATCCACCGGTTCATCAAGAGTAGAAATTTCTATGCATGACTCGGCCACACGCCGCAAGAAGGCTTTCGATTGATTTTCCATCATGCATACTCATTGTGTGAAGATTTTTTGAAGATGCAACATCGTCATCAGATTCTTAGCTTCATAGATGGTACACAATGCAGCCCATGCCATAGAGGAAGTGGTTACTTCCCGAATGTGAGGTTGAACCTCATCAGAAAGGCTCAGAGTGATAAGCATTAATGCTTTTGCATTATCCTTTTCATACTTAGCCAACAGATCAACGTCTGTGGGAGGGGCGTTCGTGCCAGAAACGATCCCCCAAAGATCTTCAAACTAAAGAATCATCCACATCTTGGTTTTCATGCGGCAAAATTTGGCCCTTTTAGCAATTGGGCATCCAAAAACAAAATGTGAGGTGTAGACATTTCCAAAAACTCAAAATCTTATTTTATTTATTGATTGTTCAAAAACGAGTTACAAATGCTTACTGAAGGAACCTATCACGAAGATGGGCTCTATAAGCTCATGTAGTGAGACCAGACACTCTGTGGGTGTTCTACTTCATGTTCATCATCTGCATCATAGCCGTGCTCCAATTCTTCATGGATTTGGCGCGCTTGACAACACACATCGAACCAGAAATAGTCAAACAATCCTTGATGCACCAATTCATCAAATAATATGTTGTCGGTATTCAACAATTCATTGAGCAAGGAAAAATAGATGCTAGTGGTGTCCTCTTGGGCTCTCAGAGGTGACCTAGTGGAAGGGTTTCTCGTAACACTCTCGGCATTAGAAATGTGCGACATGTATGTGGTGAGGTTATCTAGATTAGCCTCTCTCGTCAAGCTCTTCACGATGTAAGTTTCACACGGTCTCCAGCCTCCTCGTACAACACAGGACACATGCGGTTCGGGTTGTTTGGGCTGCTCACGGTTTAGACTATGTCTCCTTAGCGCTTCACCTGCCCACATGGCTCTTTGGCTCCTCACACAGGCTTTGATCTGGTGAAACAAAGAAATGCACACACCACACACTTGATGGAGCAGAGAGAAATGCAAAACCATTTTCTTCAATGGGCGCTGATTTCCACACAGTGATTTTCTTGCTCCAAAACTCCACGCCAAGGATATGCCAAAACACATCGACCTACCTTAGGTCTACTAACTGTTCGCTCTATGGATCTTTTCCTCCTCCACCTCAGAATAACAACTTTTGCAAATTTAAAAACATCTACTTCAGTTCGCTCACCAACCAAAACACATGCCAGGTTGTTCCAGATGTAGCATTTCGAGGTGATGGCAGGGGAGACGCTACAGGCGGAGCATTACTGTTACCTGTTGGAGAGTGGACAGATCCAACACTTTGTTACCCTACAAATATACCTCTCCACAGTTCGCTCACGATACCAATGATAGCAGGAGATCAAATAATGATTATTCAATGTGTGAATAAAAACAATGAGACAAGAAGAATATAAAGCACTAGGAATGGTTACACAAGGCAGGGATAGTTAAGGAGTAACCGTATGTAGCATAGGATAGGATGTATTAAATTAAGCTAACATTCCTCGTCTCTCAACATGTCAAATAGACATGGAGGATTGTTCCTAAATGGATTTAAGATAGGATTCAAGGTTCAATTTGTCTAATTGATTTGCAATTTGAACATTTACATTTTCTTGACAACAAAATGACTATAAATGGTTTGAGCACGATTTTTCTAAGTCTTGACATATTTCCTTTAAGTGTTTTTGTCTATTTGAACTTGTTTAGGGCCTACTACTTCAATTCAATCATTTAATTTTTTATTTTATTGTTGCAGGTTCGAATTGTGCATTTTTGGTTTAATTAATTGCCAGTTTGAAATTACAAATAACAGGGATCAAATTTTGATGGATCTATTTTCCATTTCTTCTTCCAAGTATTTAGAATATGTTCCAATTCCAATCTAACACATTTTAGTTGATTCAAAACAAACCATTCAAGACCAAAATGCAATACTGATTTCCAATTTTTCACATTTCAAAGAGACAAAATACTGTACTTTTCTCACACACATTTCTTCCTTTCAAACAGAGATTTCAATACATTGATATGATCAGATTCAATTTAACAATGCAATTTGGGAAAATAATTTCATTCATTTATTGATTTCCAAAGGCAATTTTACAACTTCTTTCTTTTATTCCTTCCAAAATCATTTATTGAACACAGGGTAGAATATTACATTTTCTTTTCACGTGTTCCACTTTACCATTTTTCAAACAAAGATTTCATAGAGTATGCAAAACACAGACTTCCAATGGAATAACATCATATGGACAAGACAAACCATTTCCATTAATTCAAATGAACTCTTACAACTTCCTTTCCATTTGATTACAAAATGCAGTATACCAAACATGTATCATTCTTTCACATTCTTCCTAAACAGAATACAAAGTATAACTCTTTTACATTTCTAATTTCCACTTGCAGTCAGTACAACATCTTTCCATTACAAACATTTACAAGGTCATCCACTTCAAGTGGGAAAGGTTACAATGAGATTTCATTTCATAAGGGACTATCAAACTGTCTTTTCTCAGCTCCAAAACAACAACATGCATTCTTCTCTTTCTTCCAATTTTGATCACAACAAAGGCAGGGGAAAGGCAACGCTCTCCACCCAACCAAGACATCCAATGAAAGGAGAATCCATCCTTCTTCATTGGCCCCGAGCCCCAACCACAATGCAATAAGAAATGTATTTCAACTCATGGAAACAACAAGCTTCCACATCACAAAGCAATCTTTCAACAAGCACATTTCAAATTAAAAACATAGTCCAAAACAAAACAACATTTTTGCAACCACATGAAATACATCACACAAAACTCAGGCTTCACCATGCAAGCCAAAGGAGCAAGAACTATGGGGGATGCTTCTTATGCCTCCCAAATGGGGAAATGGGTATCACCACCTGAGTTACAAACCACCAAAATATAGTATATCAAAACCTTGACATTCCTTATGCCTCCCAAGTACCCCTTATTCCTCACATTTCCTTATGCCTCCCCAACCTCTTATGGCACCCCATAACGAGTAAATAAATGCAAGATATTTATTTTTAAGGTGGAACCCAAATCCCAACTCCCTCCACCCTTATACCTCCCTAAAACACACTTGTGCCTCCCACAAAATAAACCCCATAGTCTTCTCCTACACCATTCCTAGGCCATCTACCCATAGCCCACAACAATAACAAACATACCAACATTTACATATTCATAAAATGGAAAGAAGAGTATTTCCAAGAGCCAAGCTCTTACCTCTCCATGATGGAGTTTGTTCCAAGTTCAAAACAACAAGCTCCTTCCAATGCAAGCAATCCAAAAATCAACCCAACACAAGCATGCAACAATATTCCAAAAAATTCTCCAAGCAAGAGCTCCCAAAACAACAAGAAAATTCACCCAAAAGAAGTCTCCCAAAAGTGAAGCAACCCAAAACAAGACAAGAAATTCAAATTTTATAGAAGAGGGAAGAGAAGAGGATGAGGTGGATCCATGTAGGATGCCACATCACACATCCTCAACCCCAAACAAAAAGTCAACTTCATTCTCCAATGCATAATAAATAGGTGGGTGAATAATATGATAGTTTACTTATACACTCAAGTCCAACCCACACCCCAAAGGACTGAAATTAAATCATGTAAGAAAAGTGTAATTAAAACCTACAATTTGTCTTCCCAAAATGCATTATAAAAGTCTAAATTTAACCCTCCAACCATAGGCAAGGTTGGTATGTAAATTTAAGAGGTATGGGACAAGTTTAACTTGTCCCACAAGCCTCTAAAACTAGCCTCCAAGGAAAAATTCAAATTTCCAAGAAGGTGGAGTGTTTCACACTCAAAAGTTAACTTACACATCACTTACACATCTCTTACAACACTTTAATTCAAGGCCAACAACTCTATTAATTACTTCCTTATGACATATTTTAATTAATTAACTTTTAACAATATGATTACTCACATTAATTTACCATAATTAATAAATAATGAAAAGGGTAAACACATCACTTAATAAACACATACAAACATCAATAAAAAGGAACCCAATAAATAAATACACATAACCCTTGGTCACATTTAAAGGTGATCCCCCCATGGGAATCCCTAACAACAATCAAACACACACACACACACACACACACACACACACACACACACACACACACACACACACACGAACAATACGAGTTGCCATGGTGACCTTGTTGAATTCATCTAGAATTCCAATGTGGTTGGTCTCCGATCCTCGATGTTTGTTGTGATATTTTAAACCTATAAAATAAAAATACCTCCTTCGGCCTCGTGGCCGCATCAGAACATCCAAATGAATATAATATACTTCCAAAGTCATCAAAACATATGTGAATCACAAAAATCATCAAGCCAATCAACAACGTCACTTAAAATTTCATCAACAACTATATCATCATCAATTTTAATTCAATTTTCATTTTCTAGGTCTACTCAAAATATCCAATTATCACAAGTCGAACAACATCTATAATATAACCATGTCAAACTAGTATATCAACATCAATATATAAAAATGTCTCTAATGATCATCATGCATCATATATGAATCAGAGTCAGCAATAATCCATGCTCTAACATCTAATTATCATACTAAATCAAAACTATAACAATGTCCATGGTATAGTCAACAGTGTCATGATCAATATCAAAAGTGTCGAAGGGAAGTGGGCACTACATTGGGTATGTGGTCCCTGTTGTTGAGACTCACAAGCACCCCTGGATGCAGATCGGGCTTCTAGGTTGATCACTCTTACATCCAGTGTGATTGCACAACATGGAAACCTCTCTCTAAGTGCGGGATTTGTAGAAATGAGAAAGGAATCTCGAGAGAAGGTTTGGTTCCTGCTCCTAAACTACACCGCTACAAGCTATTCCGGTGAAGGAAAGCTAATCTAAACCTAATCTAACCATGCCAAGGAGACAAAGAGAGAGAAAAAGGGAAAAACAGCCAAAGCCTACACTAAAAGCGATGATACACCGAGAGAAGGAGAATATTGAATATCTATCAAAGCTGCCATGGAACAAAGATAGGTGAGCAATGGGAAGGATGGACGAGACGCATCACGAGGCCCAAGGATAGATTTCACAGAAAATGTCCCAAAACTCCATGAACACAGCTCCAGACCTATAATGAACGTTAGAAATGCACAAATACCTGTAATGAAGAGAGGCAAGAAGAGAACAAGCAAAAACGAGCAAGGATGGACAGATGCATCACAAAACACGTTTTTTATTGCTCCAAAAGTTTGCACAGAACATCATTTCAATAGTAAAAGGCAAAAACACCATTACAGAGAAGGGGAGGAGGTTCGAACTCCATTTTCAACCCTTGAGAAGAAAAGAAGGGAGGGCCGAACCAAAAAGATGAACAACTTGTAATAATCTCCTTTCAAAATGAGCCAAATCTGGCTTTTACATTGCATGGGTCGAGCCCAGGAGACAGAAACGTACAAAAACGTGGGAGCCCATTCCTCCTTGACTACAAATGCATTAAACTAGCATGGAGGACCTTACAAACCCATACCCTGTCATTTTTGGCTGTGCTGGAGAAGAATGCGACCCATTCTGCATTGAAACTGGTTGTTGAAACGTCACTTCTGGCCATGACCACGCCAGAGACGTCTTTCAATTTTTCTCTCTCCAAACTGAACCAAAATCAGAGATTGACCATGGAATCCTATAGAGAATTTCATAAGCTTTCCAATGATATAAAGAACGTGCAAATCCGAGCTCTGGATCAAAAGATATGGGGGTCTGAAGATTTAGGGCACAAAGCAGAGGCAAAAATGGATTTTGAAAATTTTTCCCGCACTCTGCCACTGGATGACATGTGGGAAGCACTTGATTGGATGTGTAAGGGGTACATGGCAGCGGAGACCTTTACTTTTAGCTTTTGGGTGAACTTCTTGCCAAATTCTTTAACTCCTCCTCGTGCTCCGAGCTTCCCTTCCTCATTGGACACGTGTCCTCTTTTTATTGGCTCGGGTTAGTGGTTGAAACCTCACCCTTTGAACTTTTGGACTTTTCTCCTTGTGACACGTGTCATGATTTGGTTGGTCCGTGGGTCCGCTTCGGCTCTTTCGCATCTCCCACGTCTTTTTGTCCTGGATGTCCCAAGACTGTTTGGGACAAAAACCTCCGATCCACCCGAAATGGGCTTCCTTGTCCCTCATTTAGCCGATGACGTGGCGTTGCTTGATTGGCTTTCGGCTCCTTCGGCTATCCGCGTCCCATGCATCCCTTTGTCCCTTTGTCCTAGTCACGAAAGTTCCTTGTTTCGGCCGAACCGGCGGTTCATGTCCTTCTTCGCGTCTTCTTGTCCCAAATGTCCCAAAGTCGAAAGTTCCCGTTTCGGCCAAACCGGCCGATTCACGTCCTTCGCGCGTCTTCTTGTCCCAAATGTCCCAGAGCAGTTAGTCGATTTTCTTCTCCTTGGCCGAACCGGCTTACTGGCGTCCGCGTGTCCCAGCGGCCTAGATGTTCCTTTGCTCTGCAGACTGCCTGGCGGCCTTTCGGCCGATTCACGCCAGATGTCCCTCACATCCCGACTGTTGCGAGGACTAGGACTTAGACATTTTCATGATTTTTTTGGCCCAAGCTTACTTTTGCAACTTTTTTTACCTTTTCTCAGAACTTGCTCTTTTCAACCGGGATAGGAGAGTTAGAAAAAATCTGAGGGGACCCTGGAAACATGATTCTTTCCCTGAATCAATTTATCTGCCTGGGACTTGAGCATTTAATACATGTTACCAAAATTACCCTGGGGGGTGAATTTTGGATAACAATTTGGTGACTCAGCGGGGTCATCTGCCTGCTAGATGAAGTTACTAGTTGCCTGAAGCATCCATTGGGCATGGAGTCATGAGTTGTAACCTGCAACTGATCTAAACTTTGAAAATATCCTCTCTGAGCCACTTGAATCCATTGAACTTAGAGTTGTTCTTACCAAAATGCCACTGGAATGAACTGTGCAAGAGAAAAACCAGCACCACAAAACTATGTACAGAACTGAAAATCATACATGCTCCAAATGAAACATGCAAAGTGTGCACAAGCACTTCTTCTGCTAAAAGAAAACCTACCTACTCTATTCTAACTAGAAGCAAAGGCAAGCTAAACAAACCCTGCAATTGGTTGTGAGAAATAGCTTCCCTTTCTCAAAAGTGGCAGCCATGCAATTGATTTGGAGCTGATCATGGCTGTTAGGATGAGTGGAAAATCAACAAGAAGCTGGTCTTCCACCCAAATCATCAAGGTATCAGCTGAAGGCAAATTCAATACCTCTTTTAGTTGCTCTGCATTTGGATTGAAGAGGTATGACAGCTGATCCTTGGTACTTTGTAGCTCATCCTCATGCTCGGAAGCAAGCATGACTGGTTGTGACTTCTCCTTTGGCTCCAATGAAGCCAAATACCTGATTGGGCAAGGTCTGATCCGTTTGATATGCCCATAGCTCTGATTTTCAACCCCAAGAATGGAGTCTTCTTGTAGACCCTCCAGAATGGATGGTGTGGAAGAAATGGTGAAATTCCTCTGTCCTTTCTCTTCCTCCAATGAAGAACATGAAAGATTAAAACCTTCCAATCTCGGTTCCAAAGAGCTGCTATAAGATGCAGGCTGCTGCAAATGAATGCTCTCCTCCATGACAATGAGGCTCTAGTGTTTGGAATGTGGATGATGAAAGAGAGAATGGTGGAAACTCAACCGGTTCTTCTCCATCAAAACAGTCCTCCAAATCTGACAGATAAACTGCCTCATGACTGTCCTGCTGCAAATGTTCAATCTCTCCCATGGTGTTCTCTTGATCTGCAACTTGATCACCATGGTTTCCTTCACCCTCCAGCATTGAGTTTGAGAGATCAAACTCCTCTTCAGTACTAGAACTTGAGAGAGGTGAAGTAGAAAGAAGAACTGAAGGTTCTCCTGTAGCCTGCTTTGTGCTCAAAGCTCTTGGATCTGCACTTTTCTCCTCCACAACTAGAATGTGCTCCTCTTCTTTTAGATTTGGAGCAGCTTCTCCTTCCTCTACTACTTGAAGACAATCTTGCTCTTGATAGAACTCTTCCTCCAGCATGAAGTTTGTCAAGTCAAACTCTTCAATCTGCTGCTCTAGAGGACAAGTTGGGACTGCAAGATCTTCTTCTTCTGCTGCAACACAATCAGTCCTGACCACCATTTGTTCAACCTTAGCCTCTTACGTAGGTTTAACCATCAAGGGGATCTTCGTCATCCCAAACTTAAGAGCCCAACTCTTCGGACTCTGAATTTCTTCATCTTTGTTTGGCTTCTCTTTTTGTTGTTGTTTTCCTTGACTGGCATTCTGATTTTCATCCTCCCAACATGGATTTGGGAATGCAAGAGGAGAAGTGGATTGTAACTCAATTGATATGGCAATTTTTTGTGGTGGTGGAGGTAGAAACTCTTGTTTCTTTGGAGGAGGGGGTATTTCTATTAGCTCTTGTGGAGGGGATGACTGTTTGGAAGGAAAAAGGAAAGAAGAATTGAGGTGTGGTGGAAGGCTGAGGGGTGGAGACATGGGATCAACACTTGGGACAGTAGATGGGGTTTGCAATTCCAAATGAGATGATGCGTTGCTTGAGTAATGGGAAGAGAAAAGCCAGATGATGGTGTAGAACTTACCCATTGACAAGGTTGTTCAACAACAAGTGTATAGGCCTCTATCTCTGCTGTCCATTGTGCAAGTTGGGGCAGCATCTTCATCATGAAGTCCAGCTTCTCTTGAGGTTTGAAGTGTCTTGGAAAAGGGCCTCCCCATAGACAAGGAGTCCTGCAACGAATTGAAAGCTCTCATTTGAGATGTTGCTCTGGATCTGCACCATCTTTACCTACATCTTTTGGATTTGCTCCAACGAGACCAGCATCTTCCATTTGATTGTCTTCATTGCATGCGTACCCTTGCTCTTGGCAAGCTCCATAGCCAAACTAATTTTGGCATTGCTGCTCATATGGGTATGCATGCTGATCTTGAATTGTTCAAAATTCTGATTGAAAGAGTTGTAAGACATGTTGGAGGTGGAATATACTCTTGTTGTAAATGTGAGTTCCATGATGGAAATAAAGTCATGATTGCACAACTTCATGGAATGGAAAAGAATGAAAGAGATGGAAAGAAAAATGGATGGAAATGGATGGAAAATGGGTGCTGCAACTCGAGAAATGGGTTGTTGATCGGATGGAGTCGCGAGATGTGTTTGCGAAGTGCCTCAAAGGCTGAAATCTTCACAGGAACACACCAACCTGCAAAAGATGAAGTGGAAGACCTCTAAGGTCCCACCGGGCGTGCCAAAACTGTTGTTGCAGACTCACAGCACCCATGGATGCAGATCAGGCTTCTAGGTTGATCACTCTTACATCCAGTGTGATTGCACAACATGGAAACCTCTCTCCAAGTGCGGGACTTGTAGAAATGAGAAAGGAATCTCTAGAGAAGGCTGGTTCCTGCTCCTAAACTACCTGCCACAAGCTATTCCAGTGCAGGCAAGCTAATCTAAACCTAATCTAACCATGCCAAGGAGACAAAGAGAGAGAAAAAGGGAAAAACAGTAAAAGCCTACACTAAAACGGTGATACACCAGAGAAGGAGAATGTTGAACATCTATCAAAACTGCCATGGAACAAAGAGAGGTGAGCAATGGGAAGGATGGGAGAGCATCATCACGAGCCCAAGGATAGATTTCACACAGAAAATGTCCCAAAACTCCATGAACATAGCTCCAGACCTATAATGAACATTAGAACATGCACAAATACCTGTAATGAAGAGAGGCAAGAAGAGAACAAGAAAAAATGAGAAAGGATGGACAGATGCATCACAAAACATGTTTTTATTGCTCCAGAAGTTTGCACAGAACATCATTTCAATAGTAAAAGGCAAAAATGCCATTATAGAGAAGGGGAGGAGGTTCGAACTCCATTTTCAACCCTAGAGAAGAAAAGAAGGGAGGGCCGAGCGAAAAGATGAACAACTTGTTATAATCTCCTTTCAAAATGAGCCAAATCTGGCTTTTACATTGCATGGGTCGAGCCCAGGAGACAGAAACATACAAAAACGTGGGATCCCATTCCTCCTTGACTGGAAATTCATTAAATCAGCATGGAGGACCTTACAAACCCATACCCTATCATTTTTGGCCATTTAGAGAAGAATGCGACACATTACGCATTGAAGCCGGTTGTTGAAACGTCACTTCGGCCATGACCACGCGCCGAGACGTATTTCAATTTTTTTCTCTCCAAACTGAATCAAAATTAGAGATTGACCATGGAATCCTGTAGAGAATTTCATAAGCTTTCCGTTGATATAAAGAACGTGCAAATCTGAGCTCTGGATCGAAAGATATGGAGATCTGAAGATTTAGGGCACAAAACAGGCAAAAATGGATTTTGAAAATTTTTCCCATGCTCGCCACTGGATGACATGTGGCAAGCACTGATTGGATGTGTAAGGGGTGCGGGGCAGACCTTTACTTTTAGCTTTTGGGTGAACTTCTTGCCAAATTCTCTAACTCCTCCCGAGCTCCGAGCTTCCCTTCCTCATTGGACACGTGTCCTCTTTTTATTGGCTCGGGTTAGTGCTTGAAACCTCGCCCTTTGAACTTTTGGACTTTTCTCCTTGTGACACGTGTCATGATTTGGTTGGTCCGTGGGTCTGCCGGCTCTTTCACGTCTCCCGCGTCTTTTTGTCCCGGATGTCCCAAGACTGTTTGGGACAAAAACCTCGATCCGCCCGAAATGGGCTTCCTTGTCCCTCATTCGGCCGATGACATGGCGTTGCTTGATTGGCTTTCGGCTCCTTCGGCTATCTGCGTCCCACGCATCCCTTTGTCCCAACTGTCCTAGTGCGAAAGTTCCCCGTTTCGGCCGAACCGGCCGGTTCGCGTCCTTCGCGTCTTCTTGTCCCAAATGTCCCAGTGCGAAAGTTCCCGTTTTGTCTCGCCGGCCGGTTAGCATCCTTCGGCGTCTTCTTGTCCCAAATGTCTCGGAAGCGGTTAGTCGATTTTCTTCTCCTTCACCGAACTAGCTTTCCGCATCCCGCGCGTCCCGATAGCCTAGATGTTCCTTTGCTCTGCAGACTGCCTGGCAGCCTTTCGGCCGATTTGCGCCTAGATGTCCCTCACGTCCCGACTGTTGTGAGGACTAGGACTTAGACATTTTTCATGATTTTTTCTGGCCCAAGCTTGCTTTTGCAACTTTTTTACCTTTTCTCAGAACCTGCTCTTTTCAACCGGGACAGGAGAGTTAGAAAAATATGAGGGGAACCTGGAAACATGATTCTTTGCCCTAAATCAATTTATCTGCCTGGGACTTGAGCATTTAATACATGTTACCAAAATTACCCTTGGGGGTGAATTTTGGATAATGTGATCCCTCTTAGGATTGATAGTTGTATGTGTAGTAAGGAGAATGTGATTTCCCTAAGGTAGTACTCTATGTGTAACCAAAATCCAACATAATGTAAAACCCTCTTGGTTGGGCACACGTGTTGAGTGAAGGGTTTTGGGTGGAAAATATCACCAACTACCCTTGAAAGTCACTTTTAAGAGTTGGGATCATAAATGAATGCAATACCCAATCTCAATTATCGTCAGGTTCTATGGTGCAATACTAAGAGTTAATTGTGAAACTTAACAACATTTTAGTGTATGATTAGTTTGTGAAAACATAACCATAAGATGATGTGCTTAGAGAAAGGTGAAATTTAGGTTTTCTCTTATCGTGTTTAAATCATCTTGTGGTGAGAAGGTTGTCTAAACTCCAATGTGAAATTTTACCCCATTAAAATGATGATCTACTCCATCTTGCTCTCCCACTATTCCTATTAGGTAATGGACGTCTGATGTTAAACTAGGTGATCATGTTCTCATAGAAAAATCCCCTAAGATAGGGACTAGTAGTCTCATGAGGATACAAATGTCCTTATTAACAAATAGGCTACACAATTCATTACAAAAAGCATATGAACCTAGTTAGGGAAAAACCCTCTTAAGTTGGACGTAAAACGATACTCAGGAAACCTAATCTAGAAACAAAAATAAGGAAGTATGTTGCCATGTTAGTTCCTTCAAATCATTAACTAATTGTTGGAGCATAACTATAGTAAAATTATAATTGACGCTTGACCCTTGGAAGTATAATCGCGATATGTTTTCCATAGGAAAAGTGAAACATGACCCTCCTTGTAATGTGATTTAACCCTCTCATTATGGATAAAGAACATATTTACTATAATACTTATTGTGTACTAAATCAATTATCAATTTATAAATGAAGGAATAAACTTGACCCTAAATCCTTGAGAAAATAAAAATGTGAATTTCATCTCCTTTGGACTTACACTTGTTTCATTGTGTAACAGAGGTATGATATAAGATCAAGATGCATGCCCTTAGGAGTGAATCCTAGGGATAATACCTAGTAGCCTTGTGTGTATGTAAATATCCTTGTGTGTAAATAAATATCATGTTAATGAACGAATGAATTAAACAAGTAATTGAAATAATGTAGATGATCCTTATTTAATGAGATACATCGTAAGTTAAATGTTAAATTGTATAAAGGAAATCTAGCAAAAAGGAAAAGAAATGTATGATTCACATATTATGAGTCTTCTAGAACTTAAGTTAATGATTGAAACATGATTGTAATAAATGTGTAAACCTAAAAATAACATGTTGTGGGAATACCTATCTATAAGTTTATACTATTGTTGAATTGTTATGTTGTGCCTTGTCATTTGAAAAAAAAAGTGGCCTTGATGTGCATCACGTGGTTTCATGTTATCTATGTGGGTTAATGTTTGTGCAAACATATCATGTGTTGTGTGTTGTCCTAAGTGATCTCTTGTAGTGTCATGTGTACTGCAATGTAAGTAAAACAAAAAATTTATTCCGGTATTTTTAGAGTTGTATCAGTGTGTGTAAAAAGTGGGCGTTACACTATCATTTATGGATCGTAGGTTTTCTAATTACAAAATAAATAAGATCAACTCTTGGTGACAAACATAAAACAAAATTTAAAATCCCTTAAAATACATTACCCCCTATGGTTATGCTATATATTATATTATACACAAAAAGGAGGAACCCCTTGTCAAAAGTATTGTTTCCTCTAAAGCATGAAATTTTTTCCTTGAGGGTATCAATGAAAGACATTATTGATGACAACAATTACATAGAAAGAGAAGGCATTAAGATAATCCCTTAAGCAAGTATGAAGCAATATAATTCCGTCCAAAAGAGTTCCAAGCTAAGTTAAGAACATATTAAGTTGAGTCAAAGCAATCATTATCAAGTGTCAAACTTCTAGTTGCATTCATGTAATTGCATCTTCACAATTACACTCCCGATAATTGGAGAATTGTGTGGGTTTAATGCCTCTTTAGAGTAGTGATATGTAGGCAATGAAGGGGTGTCACAATCCGAATTGTTGACCCTTTTATAGGGTTTTCAAAGAGAAATAGGGTTTTAAGATATCACTAATTAAAAATACATTTTGTGCATCTAGAGTGATCCTAAGCAAATAAGCATAGATCATATAGAGACCAAGGTGAACAATATGAAACCAAAAGTGCAAAATCTACTTGGTCAAAACCATCCACCTCAAGGCAAGTTTTGGATGACACTACTAGCCTCCCGGGAACTATTGTTTAGAGGTATTTTCTAGTGATATAGCTAGTTCTCCCATGTACACACCAAGATTAGTTCGAAACTTTTTGAAAGCTAAGTGCACTCATTCATGTTGTTAATTTATATATTTAGCATATTCCCTAATTAATTATATTTCTCTTATTCCTTTTAATACACTTTCATATCTAAAAGTAGATGTTTATCTACTAGTTTGGTTGTACATTGACTCTAAATTAAATCTTAATTAGAATTTTATTACCTCATCTCTATAATAACATTCAATTATGAACAAAACACTTTCTTTCGAAATGTGTGATTCAAACATTCATCTCACGAGTCCAAAAGGCTGTAGATGTTGAAATACCTCTATCCCCATTACAATTTTACTATCCAAGACATGATATATAAAATATATTTCCTTTTCAAGATGACACATGATATAACTAGATCATATATAATCCCTTAAGTTTCATTGTGAGACCATCTCAGTACTAGATTTATACATTCTAATCTCATCATGAGAAATCCTAGATGCATATTCAACATGTAGGAAAATCCCGCAAACAATGACAAGTAAAAGCAAAGAGTGTAGCAGAGAAAACCATGGAAACAAATAATCCTGCAAAACAAATCTTTGTACACATGAAGCGATTGTTATCATGTTAGAAAGATTAAAAGTATGTCAATGCGTGTATAATCTAAGAAAGTAATGTGTTATGAAACGAAATGAAATAATAACACCTGTAGTGTACAAAAGTGGATGCCCCGGGGACCGCTATGAGACTAGTAATAGGTCTGTGCCAAGAATCCATGTTGTGTGTATAGATCTGTAAAATCTGCAATCAGAACTAGAAATTAAGTGAACACGCATGTGTGTATGGAAATATAATGACATACAATATATCTATCTTGAAAATTTAGGTGTATTCATTTGTTTTCTATTTTACATGTTGTCACTAGTCCCTTTCTTATTGGGCCATACAATTATTTAATTAATTTTGTCTATTTGTAAAAGCGCGAATTTCTAGTCACTAACGTATGGATCTTAACCGTTGGTTCACGAAGAAGTTTCTCGCGTGGGGTCGGAAATTTACAGAATTTCTTTAAGAAATGTAGGAAGTTCTAGACGAAGAACACGAGCAGTGTTAATGGAAACTTTCTTGTTTTTTCCACACGAGATCGGAATATGCTAGACCTTCATGATTGCGTTAAATTTACTTGAATATGGCGGAATTTCAGTGGAATTTTGCGATACATGAGGCTATATATACAGTTTAACTCACGCTTCCATGGTAACAAAGCAAGATAGAATTGGAATTATTGCAGCCATTTGTTGATCCGCGTCAATCGCTTTTCGGAATTTTCCTGTGTCTCTCTCTGGTTTCCAATTCCTAAAGAGATAGCTGAGCCATACCCTCGAGCAGGCTCGGATCTGCCATACAGTTATTCGTAGAAATATCAATCTGCGTGTCCTTAATGCTAGATGAGTATATTCACCGAGTATATGGTTTCCGAGGTTGTGTGAATGTGATTCTGTGTCTCAAAATCTTCTCCAATTGGCATTCTGCTCTGTTGAGGGTGTATATTCATTAAGTATATGGTTTTCTAGGTTATGTGTAAGTGATCCTGTGTTTTAGAATCTTCTCCAACTGGCATTTTGCTCTGTTGAGGGTGTATATTCATTGAGTATATGGTTTACGAGGTTATGTGTATGTGATTCTGTGTTTTAGAATATTTTCCAATTGGCATTTTGCTCTGTTGTGAGTGTATATTCATTTAATATATGGCTCCCGAGGTGTTTGGCGAAAAGGCCGTCAGGTTACGCGGCGGATACTCGAAACGCGCGTATGTGACCTTCCTGGCTGGAAATGGAGACTACGTAAGAGGCGTGGTTGGGCTCATGAAGGGCCTGCGCAAAAAGGGGAGCCTGTATCCCCTAATTGTGGCGGTTCTGCCTGATGTTCCACTCCAACATAGGAAGCTGTTGACAAATCAGGGGTGTATTGTGCGAGAAATTCAACCCATTTATCCTCCCGAGAATCATGTCCAGTTCGCCATGGCCTATTATGTTATCAATTATTCCAAGCTCCGCATATGGGAGGTAAAGATTGCATTTTTTTCTCAGCAAGGTTTTCTGATGGCTTTCATTGTCAAATCCATCCGAACTCTCGGTCAATCACAATTATTTTGGTTTAGAAGCCTTAATCTAGGGTAGGGTTTACAGATTATGTAAATATGGCTCAAATAATTTGGATCTGTGTTGTGTTCAGTTTGAAGAATTCAGCAAGATGATTTATTTGGATGCGGATATTCAAGTTTATGACAACATTGACCACCTTTTCGATCTGCCGGACGGCCATTTTTATGCCGTTATGGATTGTTTTTGCGAGAAGACGTGGAGTCATACACCACAGTACAAGATTGGGTACTGCCAGCAGTGCCCTGAGAAGGTCCAGTGGCCCTGCGAATTGGGGCAGCCCCCTGCTCTGTATTTCAATGCCGGCATGTTCGTGTTCGAGCCCGGTAAAGAGACCTACGACGCCCTCCTGCAGACACTGCAGGTAACCCATCCCACGCCTTTCGCAGAGCAGGACTTCTTGAACATGTTTTTTCAGAAGATTTACAGGCCCATTCCCCTGGTCTATAATTTGGTGTTGGCCATGCTGTGGCGGCACCCAGAAAATGTGGAGGTGGAGAAAGTAAAAGTCGTCCACTATTGCGCAGCCGTAAGCATTTCAATCCCTGTCTGGTTATATTCCTGATTGACAATAACTGCATCTGTGTTTTTTCTGAACTTGGATTGTGATGGTGCAGGGATCGAAGCCGTGGAGATACACAGGGAAGGAGGAGAACATGGGCAGAGAAGATATAAAAATATTGGTGAAGAAGTGGTGGGATATCTACAATGATCCATCTCTGGACTTGAAATGGACGGATGCAATTCCAGATGCGCAGGTTCTGTCTGGTTTGCGACAAGTGACGGAGAATTCAGCATTGGCTGCGATGCCCAGAATGACATCCATTCCGCCTGCCGCGTAGTTGTTAATTCAGAGTGGAATATTTTGTTGTAATGACATATATCAAGTCTATGAATCCAACTACTCATTAAGTAGTATTTACATTTTATGTACACCATATCTATTATAGTCACTTCAACAAGTCATTTTAGAAGACTTTGTAAACCAAATCTCAAATATAATGTACTCTTTATTGATATAAGAGTCTTCAATCCCTAGTAACCACCTGCATAACAATAAATGAAATTATGGTCAGGCTCACCTTTCATAGTGTTTAAAAACTTAGTACTATATGAACAATAAATTGTGTAACCAGCTTAATAAAATAATAGAAATAACCAACTAAAATATTATCCATTGGATTTAATCCCAATAAATCTCAACCATTCGATTGAACTATCATATTGGATCCATGTCAACTAACATCAACCAATCAGAATTTAGGATGATAGAATAAAAGTTGAATGACCAATTACAATTCCAATGGTTCTTGTAGTTTTCATCTCTCACAGTTGAAGAAGTGACAAGCAGTTCAGAGTAAGACATTTATGAAATGCAAACTATTTCAGAATTCAAGCCCTCTGTTCATTTTTTCAGTGTTGTATATTCCAGCAATGTTGTATAGTCCAACAATGTATTATGCTAAGTAATGACTATACACGAGAATGAGATATCTAGGAAAAATAAACAATATAGTAAATTCTGAAATTGATGAGAATGAGATATCTAGGAAAAATGAACAATACAGTGAATTTTGAAATACAATATACAACACTGTTGGAATATACAACACTATTGGAATATGAATGATTTTGTTTCATTTTTACCAATTAATTGACTTGTAGTTTTTCTTATGATAATGAAACTTGTATGGAATATGTTGAAGAGTGAAAGTGCTTGTATAGACAATGTATATTCAACTAAATGAGCACAATAGTGTTGTATAGTCCAACAGTGTTGTATATTGCATTTCAGAATTCACTATATTGCTCATTTTTTCCAAATATCTCATTCTCTTGTGTATAGTCATCACTATTATATTAGCATAAGTTTAATTGTATACCTAAAAATTTGTGAACATAACTTTTAAAACTACATAGGAATACTCCAACGAATACACTAGAGAATGAGATATCTGGAAAAAATGAACAATATAGTGAATTCTGAAATTCAATATACAACACTTTGTTGGAATATACAACACTACCAAAATACGAATGATTTTGTTTCATTTTTACCAATTAATTGACTTGTAGTTTTTATTATGATAATGAAGCTTGTATGGAACATGTTGAAGAGTGAAAGTTCTTATATAGACAATGTATATTCGACTAAATGAGCACAACAGTGTTATATACTCCATCAGTGTTGTATATTGCATTTCAGAATTCACTATATTGTTTATTTTTTCCAAATATCTCATTCTCTAGTGTATAGTCATCACTTAGCATAATACAAAAACTTGGTGTAAAATAAAAATGTATATTGTTGTTTCATATCTTGTTTGTTACCCATCATTAAGATCATAATTAAGTTAACGATGAGCCTCAAAAGAGACCTGAAACATCAACATTTTTTTGTATTTTTACAGTTTCTTTGCCAACAATCATCTTTCCTTCAACAATTAGAATTGAGTTGATAACCATGTACTTCTATTTTGTATGTCATGTTGTGAATCAGGTATTTCATTTAAGTCATGAGAAGAGGTGGTATTGCTAGAAGGTCAAGGAGGCCCAAAGTGAGAGGTGTACAATTATCACATAATGTAAGTGATGAAGAGGATAATTATGCATTGGCTAGTAATGAACAGTGAACTAAAAATGTAGAAACCCTCCCCTTTGTCTCGGTTTAGAGAACATCTTCCAAAAATAAGCTCGGTGTCATTCGAGGTTGGACAAACGAAGATATAAAAAGACAATAGATGATGTTGAGTTTAATGGGTTCTCAGTTAGAGCAACAACAAAGAAGTATTCCATTCCACCCACATCATTACACTATTGGCTAAATGGTCTCACCCACACAAAGAGGAGAGGTCCTCCAACAGTTCTAATTGAAGGAGAAGAAGAAGAGGAAATTGTTGAATGGTGCAAAGAAATGGCTGCTATGGGTCATGGCTTGGAGTTAATGTAGCTAAAGGAAAATGTTGCTCAGATTTGTGAAACAAGACAAAACCCCTTTAGAGATGGGTTTCTTGGTAAATCATGGTGGGTTGGATTCAAAAACATCATCCAGACCTTGTAATTTGAACAGTTGAGGGACTTGATAGGGATAGAGATTTAAAATTGCGCCCTACAATAGTAACCAAATTTTATGACAATTTGGCCAAATGCTATGGAACCTATGCATATGGTGCTCATAAAATCTGGAATTGTGATGAGACTAGTTTGCAGGCTGGGAGAAATTGTGGAATGTGTGTTATTGCTAAGAGGGGAAGTCGAAATGTCCCAAAGGTAATACCAAAGAGTAGGGAGTGGATCACTATATTGTGTTGCGTTAATGCAACAATTTTTTCAATCACAAAATTTTATTTGTTCTAGGGAAAGAGAATGTGAAATATCCCTTGTGGGATACCACTCAAAAATGCACAAAATATATAGAAATTGCAGCAAAATAAATTTCTGATTTTTGCATAAAATAACCAACTAGGGCAACGAACTGTATTTAATTGATATCTCACAAAATACTTGCCCAAAATGCATGAAATTTTAAAGAGAACTTGCAACAATGATAATAAACACTATAAAAATATTTTTCGTAATTTGTTTATTGATATAAAACTGCAAGAAAAGTTTAGAAATCCCTAGACAGCTGGAAATCTTCAAAAATTTATATCTTTCCAAATACAAGTGATAAAATTATGAAAATATGGAAATAACATCTAATAATGCAAATGAAAACCCAACCTCTAGATATGGAAAAAACACTTGGGAAACCCTCCAAAATTGCTGTGAAATTCCAAAGTTGGACATCCCCTTGGAAAGAGGCTAAAAACCCTTTAAAATGTCTCCAAATGTGGTGCTAAAACCTGCTTTAATCACTGCAATAAATCTGATCTAAAAACCCTCGATTTTTCTCCACAAAAGCCCCAAAATTCCTCCAAAACCCTTCTCTAAAAAATATGAAATTTATCTCTGAAAATCAACCCTAAATCAGCTCCAAAATGACAAACTAGGGTGGATCTTCCACCACCGAAGAGAGCTCCCTACTAGCTAGGCATGAATGTCTCACCACTGAAGCTAGGGATCTTGTGGGATCTTACTCCACAATCTAGAAGATAGCAATCAACAATTGCTCAATGGATATCATAAGTGTATGCAAGACTGAGCTCTCTTTCTTCTCAAACTCCTCTTATGTCATTCCCCCAAGCAACAAGAGACCCAGAAGGCCCCAATCGACCCCCTCTAGAAATAATCAAAAATCATAAAGTAACTTAAGTTAATTTTCCCCCTTCAAGTCGCCATAGGGACATAAGTAACCCCAATGAAATATTATAACATTAAAGTGTTATACGGTCCCCCTTAACAACAAAACATAACATCAAGCCACTTCAAATTCATGTCAATGCAAAATTATAGCAAATAAGAAACATGGTAGAAAATATCTACCCAATAGCCTCTAGAGTCTTTAACCCCTTGGGTATGACCAAGGCTAAGACTAAAAATTGGCCCTTAGACCCTCGGTGAAGGAAAGGGGACACTACATAATGGTAAGGAATTATATTAAAAATTGTGAATATGGAGCATTCATGGATGCACATCCAAATGCATGGATGACAAAGGAATTGTTTTTAAATTGGCCATTTTATTTTGCACATTTAGTACTAGGAGGTGTTTCTCCAAATAATAGACACCTATTAATATGTGATGGCCATGATAGCCATATAACATTACAAACTATGGAGGAGGCCAAAAAATTGGGCATTGACTTGATAACACTACCAACACATACTAGGCATAAGTTGCAACCTCTTGACGTGAGTGTGTTCAGCCCTTTCAAGACATATTTTAGAGCTGAGAGGACTAAATGGATGGTAGAGAACAAATGTGTAGATTTGAAAAAAAATGACATTGTTGAGCTTGCAAGTAGAGCCTTAAAAAGGCACTAACACCATCTAACATAATTACGGGGTTTCAAAGGAATTTGTATTTGGCCATTGAATTATGATGATCTCGTAAATGACATGGCATGCAGGTGAGCATTTGACATGCAAGGTGAGGAAGATGTTGATGTTGTCACAAAAATTTTGAGCCTATCTCAAGGAATAAATCCAGAATTAAATAATAATGAAGAGGTGGTACCTGAAACTCAATTCATGCAAAATGTTGACTCAAGAGATGATATGGAAGCATCTGCAACACATGGAGTGGATCTAAATTGTATGCTTGGAAACCTAAGTAACATCATTAGCAATAATGAAGGGTCTATATATTTTCTAAGTAACAATGATATGTCCTTTCCAAGTCAAGTTAACCCACCACAATGGTTAGAGGATGCCATGAAAAACATGGGTTACAAGCTACCTTCCATCACAGAAGATCAAAGCTTTGCTTCCTTAACCCTTCTCTACGCGCTTCATTCTTGCGCGCCTTTCCTTAACTTGGACCTTGCATGCCTATGTGCCTTTTGTACTTAGTCAATATTTTAGGGGCCCAACATCACCCCACACTATGCCTATTCTCCGTTTGTGGGAACACTTCTCAAGTGAAAGAAAGAATGTAATAGGCTTACACCTAGGAGAAAGAATAAGGGGATGAAAGAATGGGGAAAGAAGAAAGAATGGGAGAGTGAAAGAATCACTACAACAAACTAGGAAAATCCTTTTGCAAGTCAGCCTCCAATTTATTCCAGGCATCGACTTTTTCCTGCGCTCTCTGACAAAGGTCACCGACCAGGGCGCTCACCTCCCCAAAATTTAGTCCATCTCCTTGCGTGCTCATGGTATCAGTGATATTCTCCAATTCCTTGCATATATCCTCCAAAGTGCATCCATTCTTCGTGTAATGCATGGATATAGTTCATTCAACTGGGTTTTGATTGAACCCCTTAAGGTTTCAATGGCTTCAGAATTTTCTCAACCTCGGCAAGGATTTTCTCTCTTTCCACCCTATTCCCCTTGTTTTTCTCCTAGAACTCCTTGAGTTCCACTTCATGAGTAGCGACTAAGGCACCTGCCACTTTACCCTGTCCGCGCAATCGCCGTGACGTGGCCTCAGCCGGGACAATGAGCGCTACAATCTTCAACTTATCTTCCTTCTCCAGGCATGCGGCCACTTCCTCTGTAGACTCCAAGGCTAGCGATTGTCTCTCCATGGTGAGGATCCTCGTTAAATCCTCCAAGCATCCCAAGGCAGATCCATACTCTACGCGCGGCGATGCTAGGTCTGGATGCTTCAATAGTATAGCCTCATTGATGGATTCCACCTTCTTGTACACAACGCTCACCTTGGCCTTTTCATCCTTCAATTCACACTACCACTGGGCACTGATCAACCTCTCTTGGCTTAGCTACTTTGTCAAAGCAGTGAGCTCTTCCTCTTTCTTCTTTAGCTCCCCTTCCAAGTCTCTGACCCTATCACTCCGAGTCTGGCCTCGATCTCAACGGAGACTTTGTTGAGTGTGTTGCATAGTTGCTCATCCAAGAGCTACTGGGTATCCACCACTGGGTTGTCTTCTCTTGGTCCTGGCAATGTTATTATTTCCCCATGGCTTACCTCAAACTCTGGCTCATCAAGGTGGGACTCTATAGCCCATGAGAGCATCTTCCTTGTCCGTGGATATGTAGCCTCCTTGTCAAAAGATGACATTGCTACAAGCTCCTCTACTAGAATGGTACTTTGGAACCGCACGCGGAACACTTTCTTGGGGTCATCAATATAACCCATCTCTGGCCTCTCCCCCTCTACACACCTTCCTCCCGTGTGTTACCGTTAGGTATACTTACTAGATTAAAACCAGGCCTTTAGTGCTTCCATGTTCCTCTTCTACGCTTTCCTCCTTCTCCTTGTTCAATACTAGCTCAGCGTTGTGTTCCACTTTTTCCTTCACCAGGGTCTTAATGTCCCTTATCTCTTCTTCTTATGCCACCTTGGTTGTCTACTCTTGTGCAGATCTTGGAGCCTCTTGCTTCTACGCGCTAGCCTCCTCATCTTTTTCCATGTCCTAGGCTCTTCCTCCTACTTGGCTATCCTTGTGCCACAAAAAGGAACCCTTGTTCTTCTTCTCCGCCTTCCTCCTCTGAATCATGTACATTAAAAATAGGTGGCCCTTGATCTTTCCTAGGGTCCTCTTCCCCACTTACTTCTTCTTCACTATCATCCTTTTCTCCTATGCACTTGTCCAAACTTCCAACTTCTTCTCGAGGTGGTCTCCTCTTCTACCCTCTACTTCTTCCTAACCAGAGATTCCAGTGTAGGTGACTCTGTTTCTTCTTCTTCTGATGACTCCTTATCTGATGGCTTTTCTGGCTCTGGAGTCTTCTCTTTTACTATGGGATTTTTCTTGCGCATGTACATACTGGTTCTGGTGCTTGTCCTGGGGAACCTATTTCATGTGTCTCCACCACACTTGGTATTTTCTTCTCTGGCTCTTTATCCTCCCGTTTGGGCACGGGTCTCTTCCTACCAGTTAGATCCTAAGGTATAGATACCTCGTTCTCTAGATATGTGCCCTTCTCAGATTTGGGTCTTATGCAAATGTACACGCGCGCCACGGATCCATATGTAATGGGAAGAGTCATGGGCCTTGTCATCTGAACTTCATACGATACATACCGCTCCATGTATGTGTGCTTATCAGGGTACACCAACCCTTTGCACATTTCCCTGTGGTTCTGGTCCAGATTACCAAGGTCCAACTTAAACTTTTTGGACTCCCTGAACCTATTTACTCCCACTTGGAAGTATTGAGCTGTGAAGGAAAAGGGGAGCTTGCACCATGGGCTCCATGTCCCATCTAATAGTTTGAATCTTCCCAAATAGAAATGTTGGTACACAAAAATTCCACTTCTCCCCTAGTGGCTGCTTTGGCAATTCGAGAATTCTCCATTCTACCCCGAACGCGTTCCTTAGGCGCGTATACCACTTTTCCAAGTGCACCTTGTGCATTGTTGTCATAGTGTCACAAGTGTATTTCTCAAACCTTTTGGTGAGCGAGGGGTCTTCATCAGGGTACTCCCATACAAACTTATCTGATGCATCCGGTACCCCAATTTCTGAGAACATGATGGTTAGCAGCAAATTTCCAAAGAGGATCTTATCACCTTACTTTGCGCAATTGATAATTTCATCCACGATTAATGCAGACAAATTATAAATGGTGCCCTCTGAAATCTTTCTGCAGAAATTCAACCATGGCTTATTGACTTGGGTCCATCTCTCTTGGCCATTTAACTTTGACACCAGGTGTGTAGCCATCTTCATCACCGAATCCTTAATGTCTGTGACATCATAATACCTTGACCCCTTCTTGCATGCAAAAGCGGCAATAGTTTTCTGAATTGCTTCTTTGTCATTCGAATCATCCTCCAACCGATCTCCTTCATAGATGAGGCCTATGAAATGTGAAATGAGCTGAGGAGTTATGCGCATCTTGCGCCTGCGAAGTGGAAATAGTCCTCATGTACGTGTGACATCAGCCACTGATATAAGCACTCAGGTTTCCCAAAGTAGGGCAACTCAAAGAGTTGTAATAACCCTACCTTCTCCAATTTGACCTTCACGTCATCATTATATATGGGAAAACCCTCTGGTGTCCTTTTGTTCATTGGGTGCACTAACTCTAGCACCATTTCCTTCTCGATTGTGTTTTTCCAATGATTATAATCATTTACAGACATGTTCCTAAGATGGGAATCCCACTTATTCCCCAACAATACTCCATCTGGGTATTGCATTTCTGAATACCAATCCTCATTTATGTGTGCTTCAATTTCTTGATACTTGCCCTTGCCCTTCTTGGGTGTACTAGCTAGTTTCTTGGGTGCCATTATCTAGGTCTTCTTCCCACTTCAATCACTCCGTGTTACTCTGTTCTTCTAGTCTCTCCAACCTTAGATATTGAACTTGTGAAGAAAATTACTTAAACCCGTGCCCTAGTTCTTTAAACCCTAACTGGGATACTCCCTTCAAAAGACGACGCCTTCTCACAATTTCTCCTACACCCGTGAAATCCCTTCTTTCTGGTTCTTAAACCCGAACTGGTTACCCATGCTTCAATCTCTCCAAACTTTTCTTCACACGGATCAGTTTTTTGGAAGCCCTAGTTTGCAAAGGTACAAAAAGCACTTCATTCTCCTTATACAAAAGTGAAAAATGAAGTGCCTCGACCCCTTTATTTATAGTTTTTTCCTTTTTAAGCATTAAGTGCTACTTCACCTACCACCATACTTTTTACATTTAATGCAGATTTTTCAAACAAATCCCATCTTTAGTGCTTTCACTCACGCACCCTAACCTATGCAGACAAACCTCCAACCTTATGGCGTGCAACCAATCCAACCTGACAGAGACTCTTACGCACGTGTAACCAACACCGAAGGCACCTATTTTGTCCCAATTTTTGCTCTCGCCTACCTCGTGTTGCTTAATACGCTTTCTCCTCCTTTGTACATGGAATCTAAAAGTAGCTTTATCTTAACACCAACCATCCTTTTTCCATGTTTTCTTTTCAAGCACCTCTTTTAACAAGGCCATTTAGCCAGGATTTTTAACACAAACCACCTTGGTACTTTAACCATTTGTTCCTTCACATTACTTCACCCCACACTAAAATGATGTGTGGTCCTCTGCACACTCACATATTCTCAAAAAGTAGCAATAAGGTTACCGGCACCCAAGGTGAAAAACAAAACAACAACGCGAAAGGGAAACAAAAGAAAAGAAATGCATAAAGGAAAATTCTAAACTAACTGGCAAAACTTCCTTATTTACAAACACCGAGAAGACTTATTTATACTAGGGCTTCAACCTACTCCCATTGAAGTGTCTAGGCAACTTTGTCCCCTCCAGCGCTTGTAAATTTCACGCACCCGAATCAAGGATGTACAAGATTGTGTAAGGACCCAACCAATGGACTTTCAACTGTAGTCATTTTTACCCCTATCACAAAAGAAAGGAACCCCATGTACACTAGCCTATCACCCAACGGATGTTGGGTGCTCACCCGAGGCACGCGTGGGTACCGAGTCTCTCTTTTATGTGAGTTAAGTGGGAAACATCATCTATGATTTGTGTCTAAGATATTTAAAGAGGATTTAAGACATACAAGAACCATAGAGCTCAGAACGACCTCTAGATCCTTGCAACCATTCCAGACAGATAGTACTTAATAGACTATATGACTTGTATCATAACAAAAAGAAGTATACAAACATCCATACCTAGCATAAACATAAATGAAAGAGAACCTATGAAAAATATGTATATATCAGAACCATTGATATTCATATATATAAACTGGTAACCTCATTACATCCATGGAGCCATTACAGAATGTCACAGAGAAGTAGACCATAGTCATGCATTACAACTGGACTAATGTAGCTAGGCTAACAAAAAGAAAAATTACAATCCCCATACCGAATACATCCTTTCCCAAGTGCAATTACCCACTAACAGAGTTCTTGCAGTATTTCTGCAGAGCTCTTCCCATTCTCTTAAGCTAGTATTTATAGCCTCTCTGGGCTTCCAACTCATCCTACATCACCCTCGGATCTAATGGCAAGTGTCTGAATGTGGTCTTCCATGCAAGCATGCTCCTCCAAGCATGAGCTTTCCACTTTATACCATGATGTGCTTCTAGAAGTGTCTACGCGCGCATGCTCCTTCACAGGCCAACTGTTATCATCTTTGGCACCTTATCCACGCATTGTCGGGTCATGATTTTCACATATTTTACCCCGAACGCCCATTTTGGCTAAGTCCTGTTCAAACCCTTGGTTGTCATGCTGCGCCGTCGTGCTTGCCACGGGCTTCCTTAAACCCTTCTCTGCATGCTTTGTCCTTGTGCTCCTTTCCTTAACTCAAACCTTACGCGCCTACGTGCCTTTTGTACTTAGTCAATATTTTAGGGGCCCAACATACTCTTATGTCATTCCCCAAGCAATAAGAGACCCAAAAGGCCCCAATCGACCCCCTCTAGAAATAATCAAAAATCATAAAGTAACTTAAGTTAATTTTCCCCCTTCAAGTCGCCATAGGGAGATAAGTAACCCCCCAATGAAATATTGTAACATTAAAGTATTATGCAGTTCCCCCTTAACAAGAAAACATAACATCAAGCCACTTCAAATTCATGTCAATACAAAATTAAAGCAAATAAGAAATGTGGTAGAAAATATCTACCCAATAGCCTCCAGAGTCTTTAGCCTCTTGGGTATAACCAAGGCTAAGACTAACAATTGGCCCTTAGGCCCTTAGTGATGGAAAGGGGACACTACAAAATGGTAAGGAATTATATTAAAAATTGTGAATATGGAGCATGCATGGCTGCACATCCAAATGTATGGATGACAAAGGAATTGTTTTTAAATTGGCCATGTTATTTTACACGTTCAATTCTAGGAGATGTTTCTCCAAATAATAGACACCTATTAATATGTGATGGCCACGCAGCTATGTAGCATTACAAACTATGGAGGAGGCTAAAAAATTGGGCATTGACTTGATAACACTACCAACACATACTAGTCATAAGTTGCAACCTCTTGACATGAGTGTGTTCAGCCCTTTCAAGACATATTTTAGAGCTGAGAGGACCAAATGGATGGTAGAGAACAAATGTGTAGATGTGAAAAGGAATGACATTGTTGAGCTTGCAAGTAGAGCCTTAAAAAGGCACTAACACCATCTAACATAATTATAGGTTTCAAAAGAATTGGTATTTGGCCATTGAATTATGATGCTCTCGTAAATGACATGGCATGTAGCCAAGCATTTGACATGCAAGGTGAGGAAGATGTTGATGTTGTCACAAACATTTTGAGCCTATCTCAAGGAATAAATCCATAATTAAATAATAGTGAAGAGGTGGTACCTGAAACTCAATTCATGCAAAATGTTGACTCAAGAGATGATATGGAAGCAGTTGCAACACATGGAGTGGAGCTAAATGGTGCTCTTGGAAACCCAAGTAACATCATTAACAATAATGAAGGGTCTGCATATTTTCTAAGTAACAATGATATGTCCTTGCCAAGTCAAGTTAACCCACCACAATGGTTAGAGGATGCCATGAAAAACATGGGTTACAAGCTACCTTCCAGCACAGAAGATCAAAGCTTGAATCTTCCTTCCTTTCCTGAAGGACTAGAACAACAAGAAATAATTCATTACTATGCAGATGTTGGAGATGAGGATGAACAAGATGGAGTTGAATTTGAAGAGGATGCTCAGGAAAATGAAATAAACTCAGAAGTTAGGCAACATGAACCTCAAGTCCCTGAAGAGACTCAAATCCAAGATGGACATGGTAAGTTACTTTCTCAATTTTGCGACTTCCAAGGGAGATCATAAACAAAAAGAGAGTCGAAGATTCAGATGGTTCTATTAGGCTGAGTAGGCATTCAAAAAATTTTGATGCACCTGAATACATGGAGCTATTGGTTGATATGGAAAGAAAGAAGGAGGAACAAGAAAAACTAAAGTTAAGGAAAAAAGAATTGGCACAAGAAAAAAAGGTTGCTAGACTTGTAGCAAAAGAAAAAAATTTTTATAGGAGAAGTGGAAAGAGAAAGAGAGAAGCAAGCTAAGGAGCAACGAAAAGAGATTGAGAAGGCACATGAAGAAACGAAGGAAATAACAAGAGAAGAGGGAGAGGGAACATGCAAATCAATTAAGGGAATAAGAAAAGAGAATACATGTAAGTTCTCCAACAAATCATGAAAATTGAAGGATTTTTCAATATATGTTAAATATTCAAATTCCAAGTTATGCTCAAATTGGATATGAGGCCCTACCCTACACGGATCCACTAAACACGATCCATTTCAAGTTTGTTATGGATTACAACCTATGACACCCATTGATCTATGAATTCCAGTGCATGCAATGGAATACACGCCTCATGGAAAAATTGAAGTAGAAAAGGAAACAAGGTTTGTTGAACAAATCTAACACACTCAACACCAGATCCATGATATTTTACAGAAGATGAATAAAAATTATAAGTTGCGCTATGATCAACACAAGGTTCTACATCATTTCCAGGAGGTTCATGATAAGGTCTGGCCATGACTTCAAAAGGAAAGGCTTACAGGTCCACACAGGAAGATTCAACCTCTTTGATATGGTCCTTACACTCTCACCAAGCAAGTAGGAGAAAATGATTTTGAGTTGAATCTTGCTCCCTATCTTGGTTTGCATTCCATCTTCAATTTGGACCTGCTCAAGCCATATCACCCACCTCTTTTCGATACTTTACTCATAGTAGAATAGTTGGACATATCGAGCTCATCCTAGAATTTTTCCCAGTTGAAGAATATTAGATTGTGGACATTTTGACAAAGATCACCGTAAAGACAACTCTATTGGGTGATTAAGAAAGAGAATATAAGTTATCAAGGCGAGTGGCTCACTGTGTACTAGGTAAAGAAAAATTTTCCACACTTGATGGGACCTATTGGTGCAATGAGGACCATTTCTTCTAAAGGAGGGAGGAATGATCTAGACCAAAACCCAGGAAACAATTATAGTGGCACAAATTCCAAGAACCATAACTTCTGCAAAGCATATCTCCAATTGAATTCGTTCAAAGTGTAGTAGAAATCTTAGAACTCGTAGAACATGATGAAAAGGTGAAGAAATTAGTGCAGTAAAGTTTTACCCCTAAAATCCATGTCTAAAGGTCCCAAATCACAAATTTTGTAGTGGTGCCTAAAAATAGTAAATTCTAACAATAGTATGTTTCATGAAATTATTGCATATGTAATTCTCGGAAGATGAAACACCTCATCTCCCTCGAGACCGGTGACCTTCCACATTCCTCTAGGTGTCTTTTTGTATTTATAAGAATAGTATAAAATCATATGTAACCCACAAGGGAAGGGGGAATCTCCTTGTAGAGATAACTAATATATTATGAGTTTTTTTTAGTAAGTGGCATCTATTTTCAGAGATAGTTTTTCTATTTACATTTAGCACAATTTTTATTTTGTTATTTAAATTAAAAACCCCTAGGTTTTGCATCAGTGGTATCAGAAAAAAGTTTTCTTGAGAGTGTATGATCCCCAGAACGAGGTCGGGATATAAGAAGCTCATGTGGTCCACAAAATATCCTTTAGAATACTTTCCTACTCTCGTTTTAGGAGACCTCTAATGATAGACAAAAAGTGGGAAAAATGAACCTCTCAAGAAGATGGTGAATGAATCTCTTATGGAGCAAAAGGAGTAGATGATACAACAATTCACCTAGATTATTCAACAACTACAAATGGGAAATCATGCCTCCTCATCTATGAATCAACCCTTTAGTGCCCCGATGTCATTCAAGGTGCAAGTAAATTTTGATATTCCTATTTTTTAGGGTAAAATAATTTTTGATGTAGTAGAAAAATGGGTGGACCAATTAACCTCATATTTTTATATCAATCAGCTCACTGATAAAGAAAAGATAACATTTTCTCTATTGAAATCGTCACTTGCTGTCAAAAATTGGTGGGGGGTGTACAAGAATGGGCTAAAAAAGGATGAGTGAGCATCCCCGAGGAGCCTACATGGGATGATTTTGTTGATGCCATTAATGAAGAATACTACCCTATCGGATCTTACAATGATCTACACATACAATGGTAGCAACTTCACAAGGTAAGGGCCAATCGGTTCTAGATTATACTAAGATATTTCATTCTCTATCTACAAAATCAGACATTCAAAACATAAAACAACATAAGATCCTAAAATATTGCAGTGGCCTACAATGGAACATATGGGAGGAAATGAAATTATTTCAATTTCATACCCTTGGCGAGGCATACAAGTTTGTGGTCAAGATTGAGAAAAAGCATAAAAGGAAGATTTTCAAGAACTAGCCTATGAGGGGGAAAATGATAAGGAAAGCTAGATGCGAGGCTAGGGTTAGAAACAAAAGGAGTTATAAAGAAATAAATTATAGAAGGAGAGACAGGGGGAAGTGGTGTGACCTCCATAAGATAAATTTCCACTCCAAGGAAGAATTTTGAGCCATCAAGTCCTTACTCACTGAGTCATCATCTTCAACACCCTCTGCTCCATCGGTTACAGACCTAAAGGTCAAAAATGAAGAGGATAAAATTGTAGATGTTGAACCAGATGTGATTATTACCACCTCACAAGTCAAGAAGATGGATGAGAAGGAAATACTCTTCCACTCTAAGCTTTGGGTAAAAGGTAAGCCTCTACATTTTATCCTTGATAGTGGAAGTCAAAAGAATTTAATTTTTGTTGATATTGTGAAAATTATGAACCTTCCTATAAAGTCACATCCCCAGTCATATAGTATCAAGTGGTTAAACCCAGGAAGAGATCTCCAAGTCACACAACAATGTCTCCTTATGTATGTAATCAAACCCTTCCATGATGAAGTCTTGTGTGATGTTGCTCCATTAAATGTTTGTGATGTGCTCTCAAGCCAACCATTTATGTGGGATAAACATGCCATCTATGAGTCATTTCCTTGAAATTTCATAATTACCATTGGGAGTCGGCATTATCGGATACCCGAGGTCATCCCCCTCAAGTCTATTTCCCTCATTAGTGCTAAACAATGTAATGAGTTGGTGGAGAAAACCAAGCAAATTTTTCATCCTGATGATCAGGCCAAAACCTACAAAGAAAGTTGTTGTGGCCTCCTTGAACACGCATTGAGTACAATAGAAGAAACAGGTGGACCAAATCATAGCCAGGTATGATGATCTATTTTAATCACCCAAAGGATTTCCACTTCAGTGCTAACATGTTATTGATTTGGTCCCAGGATCTCCTTTATCCAAAAAACCAGAAAATGAGGATATTAAGAGGTAGCTACAAGAATTGATTCAAAAGGGACATATTAGGCCAAGCTCTTCACCCAGTGAAAATCCAATTTTCTTGGCACCAAAGAAGGATGGAACATAGAGAATTTGTATTGAATATCGAGCCTTGAACAAAATTACTATGAAGAATCGCTACCCTCTTCCAAGGATTGATGACTTGTTGGACCAACTCTGCGGTGCAAAATTATTCACCAAAATTGATCTCAAGTATGGCTATCACCAGATCCCCATCAAGCCCACCGATGTCTGGAAGTC
This sequence comes from Taxus wallichiana var. yunnanensis, assembly GCA_018340775.1. NCBI lineage: Eukaryota > Viridiplantae > Streptophyta > Pinopsida > Cupressales > Taxaceae > Taxus > Taxus wallichiana. The sequence continues at coordinate 688,100,512 of CM031238.1, read as the reverse complement.
TACATTTATGTCCCGGGAAGGTCTCTTTGAATGGTTGGTCATGCTCTTTGGACTAACCAATGCACCCGCAACATTCATGAGGATGATGGATCGCATCCTGTGGTCCTACATCAATTCCTTCATGGTTGTCTACTTAGATGATATACTCATCTATAGTCAAACATGGGAGAAACATCTACAACATATTCAAGAAGTACTTAAGAACCTTGGGAAGAATAGCTTATATGTAAATCTAGATAAATGGACATTTTGGAATGAGAAAGGTCCAGACTTGGGGTACATGGTGGATGAAGGAGTCTATGTTGAACAAAAAAATTCAGGTTATTTAGAAATGGCCTACCCCAAATACCCTTACAGAACTTCGTATCTTCCTCGGTCTTGCCAATTTCCATTGTCGGTTTGTCTTGGGTTTTCACATATTTCTTTGGCACTCAATCAAGTGACTAAAGGAGTAAACAAGGCTACATTATGATGGGGGAAGAGTAGAGAACATTCGAAGGTAAGAAAGAAAGGTTATGCTCGGCTCCTATTCTCTCCTTTCCTTACTTGAATTAACTTTTCGAATTAATGAAAAGAAAATATGAGTATGCCTTGGGAGCTGTTATCATGCGGCATGACAAGCCCATTACATATCTCAAGTGAAACATTCAATGACACGGTGAGGAAGTAACCAACATATGACAAAGAGCTTTATGCCATCGTCTTGCTTACTACGGTGGAAGCACTACATTCTAGGGAAGGAGATAGTCATCCACTCGGACCATAAGCATTTGAAGTTCCTTCGATACTGAGCAAGCTAAGGAATGAGAGACACCATAAGTGGGCTACATACCTACAGCAGTTTCACATGATAATAAAACATAAGAAGGGAAGTGTCAATTCAAAAGTAGATTGCCTAAGCCACCCTCTAATTGCATCCCTCACAACTATTTTTGATCTCTGTGGACATGAGACTTCCAGTTGGTGTAGTTTGTATGAGAAGGACCCTGAATTTTAGACACATATCAAGCCCTCCGAGGAGGAAAGCATGTCCCTAATTTCTATCTACAGGAAAACCTCCTCTTCCACATGGGAAACATCTATGTTCCAACTAGTGAACAACAAAAGATGATCTGGGAAGTAAAATTCAGCGGGACCACAAGGAACTTTGGCATAGAAAAAATAATGGCAATACTTCAAAAACATTTCTACAGGCCTAACCTATGGAATGATGTGGTGAAGTACATTAAATCTTGCACCCCTTATGCAATTTCTAAGCCAGTTAAGAAGAAACAAGTATTGTACACACCATTTTCGGAACCAACCAAGCCTTGGACATTTGTCTCAATGAAATTCCTCTCAGGTTTTCCAAATTCAAAACATGGGAATGATGGTGTTTTTATTGTAGTTGAATTTTTTTCCAAAATGGCTATAATGATTGCTTGTAAAAAAAATACTTCTGCTAAAGATATTGTTAAACTCTATTTTAGTCATGTATGGATCAACTTTGGGATTCCCAAGTCTATTGTCTTTGATAGGGATAACAGGTTCCTGAGCATCTTCTGGTCCACATTATGGGGACTGATGGACACAAAGTTTATGAAGTCCACATCCTTCCACCCACAGAATGATGGACAAACAGAGGTGTTAAACCACCTGATTGTTCACATGCTTTATATGTACCACTCCAAACATCCTTGTACATGGGATGAGGCCATGTCCTACATACAACATGGATCCAATCAGCCCCTACACAACTCCACCAAAAAGTCCATTTAAAGTTTTTACGGATTCCACGCTATGGTAACCATTAATATATGCATTCTAGTGCATGCAATGGAATACACGCCTCATGAAAAATCAAGAAGCAACGGTGACAAGGTTTGTTGAATAGATCCAACACAATCAACACCATGTCCATGATATTTCAGAAGAAGAATAAAAGTATAAGTAGCGCCATGATCAACACAAGGTTCTACATCATTTCCAAGTTGGTGATAAGGTGTGGCTGCAAATTTAGAAGGAAAGGCTTGGAGGTCCACATAGGAAGATTCAACCTCTTTGGTATGGTCCTTACACTCTCACCAAACAAGTAGGAGAAAATGGTTTCGAATTCAATCTTCCACCCTATCTTGGTTTGCATCCCATATTCAATGTGGACCTCCTCAAGCCATATCACTCACCTCTTTTGGATACTTCAGTCATAGCAGAATAGTTGGAAATATCTGATCTCAACCCTGAAAGCTTTTCCCTAATTGAAGAAGATCAGATTGTGGACACTTTGAAAAACACCACCATAGGACAACCTATTCAACTCTATTGGGTGATTAAGAAAGGGGATCTCAATCATGAAGGTGAGTGGCTCACCGTGTACCAAGTAAAGAAAAAATTTCCACACTTGATGGGACCTCTTTGTGCAATGGGTACCATTTCTTCTGAAGGAGGGAGGAATGATATAGACCACGACCCAGAAGCAATTACAGTGGTGCAAATTTGGGAACCATAACTTCTACACCATAGCTCCAATTGACATTGTTCAAAGTGCAATGGAAATATTGAAAAGCGTAGAACATGATGAAAATGTGCAGTACTTTTTTTTAGCAAAGTTTGACCCCCAAAACCCACGTCTAAAGGGACCAAATTACAATTTTTTTATACTACCTAAAAATAGTATGTTTCACAAAATTATCGCACATGTATTCTCGAGAAAATGAAACGCCTCATCTCCTCAAGACCGACAACCTTCCACATTCCTCTAGGTGTCTTTTTGTATTTCTAAAAACATTATAAAAGCATATGTAACCGACAAGGGAAGGGGGTACATGAAACCCTAGGTTTTGGACCAAATTTCTCTGTCACTTTCTTACCAAGATTTATTTGGTTTAATATTGTATACACTTCTTCATATTTTAGAATCAAAGCTTGCACGAAAGCTTTTGCTAACTCCTTGGTTGTATCATTATTACATTTAATATCATTCTCAAATGCTTGAGTTGCAGGACAATTTCCACAACTTCAAAATATTCTTCCACAAAACTATTAGGTACATGGTTCATGTCAATATCATGAGAATGCACGTTGTGATTTTCCTCCACATCATAAACATCATGATGTGTTACATTTATATCGACTTCTGGTCTGTGGAACAAATTTACCAAATTGCACTGCATCTCTAATTTTTTTATGGGTATGGAAAATAGTTTCCATCTTGGTTTGAATACCTTGCATAGTTTTGAAACCTTCTTGAAGTATATTGTAACCCTTGTGATTTATAGGGTGAAAATAAACTCGAATGTCTTCTTGAAAATTGATCCATCTACAAGAAGGCTTGGTATAAGAACAACAATGGACACAAGTAAAAAAATTGAAATTAGGAAAATTTACAAAATTTAGGAATGTTTGTGGAAACAAAATTGAATGCAAATAATATTTAAAAACAATATAGTATTTTAAATTCATTTATAAATAATTAATAATTCCTCACAAATAAAATTATTTTAAATTACACCAAAGGCGTGTCTACGGTTGGAGTAGATCCTCTACGAAAATGCTCAACAAATTTCCCATGTTGTGGTTGCGGTTGAAGGAAACGGTCACCAACTTGAGGAGCTTTTATTTTTGCATTGCCTCACCACTAGATTACCCATTGGGTTGTCTATGAAAAATGGTGCGAGAAACTGAGTAGCTAAGGCAAGAGAGTTGTTACATGGCTCAGATTCACCAATTGTCTGAAAAATAGGCTTCGGTGAGATTGCATACTTCATATGAAAATAGTTTCTAGTTTCCATAATCAGAGTTGTGGAAGTAATTAGGTTAGGTTTTTGCTTCAATTTTTTTGTTTTTGTTTTTATAACATTTCTATGTATTGTTGAGGTTGGTTGGTGTTTTTAGAAGAAAAATAATAAATCTAAATGTTTAGTAATTTAAAATGAGACCACTCTCATCAACTTCTTTGTTGTATATTATTGCTTTAAAATAAAAACTCATTGAGAAGACCAAATTACTAGAAATCCAAAACCAAATACGTGTTAGCGTATAATATAAAACCTAGGGAAAACAAAGATTCAAGCCTTTGTTAATGGTGGACATTATTAAGTATTTTTAAAGAATATAATATAAATTTGAGGTCACACTAGGAGACAAAGATGTAGAGAAATCCACTAGAATTCATTTTACTTCTGCTTTTCTTTGGGATATTACGGAAGATAAAGAAGGCATGTGGGAATTGGATCAAAAATTGGACCAAACTATTGATGTTGAGGGTGGAAGAGTCTTACCATCGAACCACACAAGGTTCCTACCTACAACTGACCCTCTTAAATTTTAATTCTAGCTTCCATCTCCATGTCTAAATTATTTTCGTTTTGTTTATTACATCAACTATATTCCATTGTTTGAATTTTTCTTTTCCTCCATCATGAACCATGAACCAAGTTGTGGGTCAATGGTGTATTTTGATGCCTTTCCTTCCATAGTTGTTTTGGTTCCTCCAAAAATTAATATTATGCGCAGAGTATTTTCCTTTGGAATGTGGCCAAAATAAGCAGATTTTCGTATATGTCATGTATCATTTTCTTGATTGTGTGCTTCTACTAGGTTTTCATGCATCCGACCATGCTCACCTAGGCATGCGTCTACCCATGACATGGTCTCCATTATATATAGCCATGTGTGTTGGTAGAGGAGGTTGCATGCATGGAAATTGTTCCTCCTAGAGTAACTCCACATGTTAAACACTAGTCAAGATGTGTGACCTCCACTTCTAAATTATTCTGAGATTTCCCCCTTTTGGTGTTGGTTTCAATATGATGCATTGTTTTGATGCTCGGTCAAAGTGCTCATATGATATCTTGTACTCTCTACTGGATCCCTCGTAAATACAAACACCTCTTTCACATATTGATACACACGTTTATCTTTCAAGTCAATCATTCCTAATTAAATTGTGTCAACTCTTCTAAAACAATAACATTTGTACTACTTATAATCATTAATCATAAAGTTAATCAAGAAAACTTAATAAGCTATACTCCGAAATGTGCCCATTTCCACTGCACATGGTGTCATCTGTTTGTTTGGCTATTTTCAATACTCCCAACATATAACAACACACCTTCTAAAGAACTCTCTCTGCCAAAACCACTACCAACATGTTGAGGAGAGTAGCACCCTACAATTGAATGAAACATCCTTAGTTTTTGATAATATTTTTAATAATGTTTTATTGCATTCAAAATTTTACAGAATCTACATTTATCCCAAACATATAAATTTTTTTTTTTACATTTCATCTGTCTACACCAAAAACATAATACTTCATTACATAATGCACAATTATGAGTTGGTTCAACTTGACTTTATAACATAAAAAATATATCCATTGAATATACAGTTCCTAATTATGGCATACAACTTCTACAACATAGATATGCGTATTGACAATGACAACAATTACATACAACACCTATTATTTGAATGTGTAGCAGACCACCACCAAGATTTCAGAATTGTGGCCAAAGATACCATTATCATATTTCTTCTCACTCAAAAATGATTAGAACAAGCACAACAAATGATACAACTAGCAATAATTGCGGTGGAGGACGCTCAAAAAATCTCAAAGAGAAATTTTATGTGCATTACTATACAAAACCCCATAAATAACCACCTAAATACAATGTACAACTTTGCATGCCTTCTCATGTGTATACCAACATTTTTTTAACATGTAAATATATCTACCATTCTCTTCTTCACGAAGAGGTTTTAAATTATATAGCACACATTTGCAAAAACTATCAATGAGCACATGGCATCAAATTTTACCCGCCTTTGTTCTTCTTTCTTCCATTTTAAAAGTTCCTTCTATACTATCATTCAATTCATTCACATATAATAGAAATTTCCTTAAAATTTTGAAACTCCCATAAACTTGTTTTAAGATTTCACCAACCTTGTACCTATAAATTGCCAAGTAGATCTAAATTGATATGGACTAAACAAAATACAAAACACAAGCAATAAAAATATAAGCCCAACATAAAAACCCAAGCCAACACAATACAAAAAAATTCAAATGTAATTTGATTAAATTTGTTCTATGTTTTTCAGTTGTTTTGCTAAGCTAAAAAAACTTAGAGGCAATATCCTTGTTGTAAATAGACAACACATGTTATACGAGGAGAGATTCAACTATTTATAATTTTAATTTAATAATATAACACGATTTGTAATCCTACAAATTTATCACATCTTTTAAATTTAGTGCACTATCTCCACTTTCGTCGTATATTCATAGGGTTAAAGAAAACCCCTATTTGTAAAAAAACCTATTTCCAAGATCAGTAATTGTTTAATAAATTGAAAATTTTACTGTACATTCCAAATTATAATAATACTATTGAGACTCTTGAATGTAAAATTGTGGGCTGTCAACACCAATCCGACACTATAATAATTCTTCATCGGGAACTCCTCGTGCTATGATTATTAACTAATGCACAACTCTTAGTTTGGTGGATGTAGTCCGGAAACACAACAAAAAAACATAACACAAGACTACCATAGACTATGATAAGAAGGAATAATGATAAATCTGAAATATCAAAGTGTAAATTATAATATCAACATGAAATCGTTACAATCTCACCCATGAGGTTCTTCAAGTGTTATTAACTTCACTTGCCTTCAAATAATAACTATGGGAGAAACTTCACAATTACACCTCTTAATGGCTTCTTTAACACACCTTCAAAAATGATGGCTTCCTTTACACACTTACTCATACAATATTTCTCACTACTTCTTTCTATGCTTAATGAGGGGGGGTGGCCTCTTTATTTATAGGAATTCAGGCTTATCCACCTTATCTCTAAGATAGGATAGGAAATATCTTCCGGCCAATCATATTCCATGCCTAAACTCTTGCCTTTACATGTAGGCTTATCTTTAAGATAAGATAAACCTTATCATTTCACATGGGTTCCACCTTTTAGACTTTTCCACAAATAAAATATACAAAATATTTATGACATCACTCTTTGTTCTTATTACAAATATAATATCTCTAATTCCTAATCATGTAGACCCTACTTCTCTACTTATCCCAACTTTGACATTTTAACATTAGCAGACCACTTACGACAAATATTTACTTTTACAACATTCCTATTGTACTTTGATTTGTTAACATATTCTACATTATTAGCGACTCTGTACTGACGGCGCCGTTATCTTCTATTGGATGCCACTACTAATTATACTTAACAACATCCTATTCCTAATACATACATTAATAAAATAGAAATTACAGAGGAAAATTTTAATGTCAACATTTTCCCCCTTCCTAACTTCTACTCCGTCCTCGGAGTAGACTCTTATGGACATTTTGAAGCTAGTGCTTGGAAAATATTTAACTTGTCATGGTTGACCCATTTTGTAATGGGAGTACCATCCAATTCCTCTAGTCGATATGTACCATTTTCATGCACAACTGCTATTTTGTAGGGCCCCATCCACTTTGGAAGAAATTTTCTGTCTTCTTTTTTTGTATCTGGAATCATATACTAGAACTAAGTCATTCACATGAAATGGAGACCAATGAATCTTTTGATCAAAGTATTCCTTTTGCTTCATTTTCTTCTTATAGCTTGTATCCTTTGCTATTTCCCTCATTTCCTCTAGCAAATGAAGATGTACCAACTTTTTCATTCTTGAATCACTTTCATCCATCCTTTCATTTTTCATAACTCTCATAGTGGGAATATCAAAATCATTAGGAAGAACTGGATCAATGCCATAAGCCAACCGAAATGGGGAGTATCATGTTACTAACTTTGATGTTGTCCTATATGCCCACAATGCTTTGCATGAATCATTTTATCCCACCTATGTACTTACAATGCTACATCTTTTGCTAGAATTTGACACAACACAAAATTTGTTCGTTCCACCTGTCCATTTGTGCTTGGCTTGTATGTTGTTGCCTTCCTATGCTTAATAGAATTTTTTTGACTAGGGCTTCTACCACCTCATTAATGAATTGACTTCCTTGATCATTACAATTTCTAATGGGCAACCAAATCTGGTGACAATGCGTTCATATATGAACCTTGCCACTTCATCCATGGAAGTTGTTTTCAATGGCCTAGCTTCAACCCACTTGGTTAAATAATCTATGGCAACTACAATATACTTATTTTGGCGTGGGGTAGTTGGAAGTGGACCTAAAATGTCTATTCCCCACTTTTCAAAGGGAACAAGTGGAAGAATAGGGCATAATGGAGCTGATGAAGTCTTATGGTTACCATGTGTTTGAAAAATATCACATGTCTTACAATAATTATAACAATCTCTAAAAAGAGTGGGCCAGTGATAACCTATGTCCAAAATCCTTCTTGCTGTAAATTGTCTAGAGAAGTGTGCTCCACATGTACCATTGTGGAATTCTTCTATCAGCTCCTTCCCTTGATCACGTCCAACTGCCCTCTTGTACTGTCCATCAGGTCCTATTCTAAATAATACTCCATACGAGAATAGAATATGGATTACTGGCCTGAGTAATCTTCCTCTTAGTCTTTGCATTGACACCATCAGGAAACTTGAATTCATTTAGATAATTCCAAATATCTATGTATTCACTAGGGATTGTGTCAAGAGATAACAATGCTGCATCTGGGAAATCATCATCGTCACAAGGTGAACCTAAACCATCATAGGCTTGAGAGAGTGCATCTGCATTGACATGCTTCTTTCCTGGCCTATCTCGTAATATCAAATTCAAATTCTTGTAGAAAAATTATTCATCTTGCTATCCTCCCGATGGGTTAGGCTTATTGACAATATATTTTAGAGCACGATGATCATTACAACTATAAATTTCTGCCCTAGCAAGTAATTTCTAAACTTCTTTACAACAAAAATGATAGCTAGAATCTCTTTTCGATTCAAGTATAATTTACCTCAAGACTTTGCTCATTTGTCTACTCCCAAAGTAAATAAGATGATCATTCTCATTTTCATCCTTTTGGCTCGAGTAATTCCTAGTGTTGCATCCGAGGCATCATTATACACAATGAATGGCTTTCTCCAACTGGATTATTTAAAATAGGTGAAGACACGGGGCTTCCTTGATTGTTCAAAAGCTTCATGCGCCTTATTTCTGGTTCATAAGTAACATCCTTCTTCAAGAACTGGGTTAGTGGCTGTGCAATCTTTGAGAAATTCTTGATGAACCTTCTATAGTAACCCACATGGCCTAAAAATGATCTCAACTTACTTCTATTCATAGGAAATGGTAACTCTTTGATTTTTGAAACTTTATCAGGATCGTGATATCAATAGCATCTCTGGATACAACATGTCATAACAAAACACCTTTAGAACATCAAAGACACACTTTGTAGGGTTTAGTGAGGCTTGTGCTTCATCTAACCTTTGAAATGCTATCTCCATCTGGTGTAGGTGGTCCATCTTGCTCCCATAGATGCAAAAATCATCCAAAAATACTCTGATGAAGTTCCCAATGTAGGGTTCAAACACCCTATTCATCAAGCACTGGAATGTTGCTGGAGCATTACACAACCCAAAAGACATAACTTTATAAGAAAACGTTCCCAAGGAGTGGTGAACATGGTCTTCACTGATATTTCTCTCGCTATACGAACTTGGTTGTATCATGTTATATCCATTAGCAAAACTATAGCACTCTAGCGCCTACTTCGCCTAAAATCTGATCCGAGAATGGAAGAGGGTAATGATCCTTCTTTGTTGCCTTATTGAGCTTCCTATAATCAACACAAATGCGTAGCTTCCCATTATTTTTATTGAGATCACAATGGGAGAAACCCATTCGAATTCTCCACAACAAATATAAATCCGCATCAAGTAACTTATCTATTTCTTCTTTTTTACGGTCTTGGGAAAATTAGGATTCATTCTATATGGCATTTGTTTTATGGGCTTAGCACCATCTACCAACTCAATAGAATGTTCTACCTAACTTACTTGACGAAGTTCCTTGTAATCAAAAGTGAATATGTGTATGTACCTTCGAAAGAGCTGGAGGTAGGATTCCTTCTCACTCTCCATCACATCATCACCAATATTTATTTGTTGGAGACGATCATAAATTTCTTCTTCAGATAATTTTATGGGATCATGAGTTGGTGTGACTGGAAGGATATCCATGACCGAAACATCAACCTCACTTTCTTCATCTTCAGTGTCCACTTCACTAGTACTCGAGTAATCAGAGGATGTCCAATCATCAGTTTCATCACTTGAATCCACAGGTTCTATCTTATGATGCCAAGGGATCACGTTTATCTTCACCCTCTCTCTACCACATCCAAGTGTCATGAATCCTTCATTCTAGTAGTTTCTTGCATGAACTCTCCTTAGCCATGGTCTTCCCAACAACATTGGGTACGCAACAGTACCATTTTTCATCACCTGAAAGTCTACCACACATACAACACTCATAATGAGATATTGCCACATTTGAAACTACACCTTGGTTTAGTTTTTCCTTTATTTAATGACCTTAACATAAGTGTTGAGGGCGATCAATTTTAAACCAAAGCATATTCATTACAGACTCGGTCATTATATTAAGCGTATAGCATCTCCATCAACTAAGACATCATGAATTGAAATACCATTACATAATACCTCAGCTTGTGGAGCGTAGGGATCCACCTCTACCTCCAAAATAGGGACCTCAACCTCCTTCCTTCATTGAGCATTGAGTCCACTTCGCAGCTCCCGCCTCTTCTTAGAAGACATAGCCAAGAGTTGACCATATGTAATATTTGTAGGCCTTTTGGATAGATCTTCTAAGATGGAGTATGGTCCTTGTCCCTGTGAAATTATAAAATTCTGCACACCCAACTTTTTTCTCCTATGTTTCTTACTAGTTTCTCCTTTCATCTTCTTAGGATCATTTCCATCTTGGTTATCTTTTTCTTTCTTTATTTTTGTTACAAACACATCTACTTCATTATTTATGCTCTTATCTACTACATCAAAAGAATTCACAGGTGCTTTCCCTTTATCATTATCTCTTGTACCAGATGTAGAAGCTCTATCTGGAAAATTATACTTATAATGACCCTTTTTATAACAACCATAACATACAACTTCAGAAATATTTCTTTTTGGACCTCTATCTCCTCCCTGAGAACTAAATTCTTTTCCTTGAAGAAGATTAATAGTTAACTGACCCATCTTTCTGAGCAGATATTCATACTTAGTAGATGTACTAGGAGAAGGATTTGTGCTCACCGAGAGTGGTTGTAGATTTTGGACCAAAGGTGCTAGTGTAGGCTCTACTTTAGCAACAATTTCTTTGGGCTCCTCTTCCATGCTTTCTTCTTGCCTTCTTGCAATCTCATTTGCTTGTTCAATGGTAGCTGGGTGGTCATACTTCACTCGTTATCTAATCTTTGGCTTCATCTCAACAATGAAGTGCTTACAGAGGAGATTATCCACGCCATTCATTAACCCATCCGCTAATCCTTCCTTCCGGATCTGGGCATCGAGCTTCCTCCTTAGCTCTAGAACATGAGCATGATAATCCCTTATCTTCTCATTCTCTCCTTGGGCTAGCTTTTTGATATCGATCATGAGATCTGCATATTTTCGTTGTTCACCAAATTCTTCAAGAAAAATTGTTAATAAATCCCACGAGTTTTTCACATTATCACCTAGTGTTTCAAACCACCTAATGGTTGAACCATCCAAAAAGGTAGAAATTTTTTTGTCCATTGTTTCTTTCTTATAAGGCCATTACAAATACAAGATCGTTTAAACTCTTGAATGAAAGAGGAAGCATCTTCATTAGATTGGGCTGAAAAAACAAGAATCTTCCCCATTTCCAAAAGTAACCACAGTGAAATACTAACCCACAAGTACAATCAACAAGACTTATGTGCACAAATAATTGGAATCACTATAATAGAAAATAGAAATGACCACGGTAAACTATGGTAAAACTTGACTTACTACGGTAAAAACTAACTTTACTGTGGTAAACACTATTCACAGTAAAAAGTGAAGTTATTGTGGTAAACACTATTCACAAAAAAGTGAAGTTTCTTGCGGTAAATACTATTCATGATAAAAGTGACTTTACTGCAAAGTAAATACTATTCATGGCAAAAAGTGACTTTACCATGGTAACTACTATGCACAATAAAAACAAGGTTACCCTCCAAATGTTTTCTGACTAAGTGGGAATATTTCTAGAAAATCCACCAAGAAGGAATGGTCCTCAAGAACGGAACCAAAATGTCAACACCAATCCGGCACTATGATAATTCTTCACTAGGAACTCCTCATGCTATGATTATTAACTAATGCACAGCTCTTAGTTTGGTGGATGTAATCTAGAAACACAACAACAAACATAACACAAGAATACCATAGACTATGATAAGAAGGAATAATGATAAATCTGAAATATCAATGTAAATTATAATATCAACATGAAATTGTTACAATCTCACCCATGAGGTTCTTCAAGTGTTATTAACTTCACTTGCCTTCAAACAATAACTATGGGAGAAACTTCACAATTACACCTCTTAATGGCTTCTTTAACACACCTTCAAAAATGATGGCTTCCTTTACACACTTACTCATACAATATTTCTCACTACTTCTCTCTATGCTAAATGAGGGGGGGTGGCCTCTTTATTTATAGGAATTCAGGCTTATCCACCTTATCTCTAAGATAGGATAGGAAATCTCTTCCGGCCAATCATATTCCATGCCTAAACTCTTGCCTTTACATGTAGGCTTATCTTCTAAGATAAGATAAACCTTATCATCTCACATGGGTTCCACCTTTTTAGACTTTTCCACAAATAAAATATACAAAATATTTATGACATCACTCTTTATCCTTATTACAAATATAATATTTCTAATTCCTAATCATGTAGACCCTACTTCTCTACTTATCCCAACTTTGACATTTTAACATTACCGGACCACTTACGACAAATATTTACTTTTTACAACATTCCTATTGTACTTTGACTATTAACATATTCTACATTATTAGCGGCCTTTGCATCTTGTGGCGCCGTTATCTTCTAGTGGATGCCACTACTAATTATACTTAACAACATCCTATTCCTAATACATACATTAATAAAAATAGAAATTACAGAGGAGGAAAATTTTAATGTCGACGTAACGTAATCTTGTCGACTCGGTGACTTTTTCAAATTTATGCTTATATCTTAAAGCATTATAACACAAAATTCTCATTGTGGCTTCCTCCATATACGAAAGAATATGTTCATGATTGGTACTAACTATAATCTCACATTGGTGCTTCAGTTTTGTTTTTTGGCTTCTTCTATGCTTAAGGGTAAAATTATTCTACCATTGGAACTAAGCTTTACCATCTTGTTGGAGTGCCTCGCTCCCGTAATCCAGTTGGCAATCTCTTTGTGACCATTACACCAGCTAGGAAAATTCATACTAACCATGACTAAGATGTCGTAGGTGATCTTATACCTTTGATCCCATTTGAGATGACCCCTCTGTTGTTCCCCATATAAATATTTTCCACGCTTCATTGTGGTAGAGATTTATTGAAAAATAGATCTTACTTTTCATGGGACCTTCCCAAGAGTTACATAAGTCCATTTAAGTTTTGTGTCTTTTTGGTAGGCTCCTGCAAAATTCATGCCATTCCTTTGCTTCAAGTCTTTACGAAAGATGTTTTAAATTTAAGTTTGAAAAATGAATAAAGAATTGGGGAGCATTAGATGAATATGACACAAATATTTATATTGCACATTAAAAGTCCACTAGGTCAGGTTGAAATGAAAAAACTTGCAATACTCCCACCGTGACAATGAAAAATAAGTTACATCTCATGTATCATTACATGTGAGTGGTACTCAAATAATGGCCATGAAAGAAAATTGCAAGAAATAGTGCAGACTGACCACATTCACAAACTAGGTGAAAGAAAATCCACCCTGGTTTGAAAAGACTTATATGTTGAACTTTGAAGAACAATCCTACAATTGTAGTCACCTTTCTGATAAGGAAATTCAAAAAAGATAAATATTCCTTTTGATTTGAATGATTTTATTATATGCTTATATGACAATGATATAGTTTCAATTATTTGGTCCAATAGGTGAATAGGCACCATGTACAATAGGATATACAATCCACATAAATAATTCTTGCTTCACTCACCTCGAAACAAGTTCAAATGCAACCTCAACTTTTGGATGTTTGTTTTTGTTCTAGATGAGGTAACAATGTTGCAGAAAGGAAACATTAGTTCCAGAAAACATTCATTTATTTCATACTTGATTTTAAAATTGTACTCAAGTAAAGTGAGATAGTTTTGAAAATGAAAATAAATTACTTGTAATTCAACCTACTCATGAATATATGAACACGTTATCAGGATTTTTTTGGTAGATGCTAACTAGTTTGATTGGTCAATTATGATTTGTTGAGGCATAATGTTGAAATTTTATCCAATTTTTGTTAAGAGGCTTGCATTCAAAGCTCCACCATGGAGAATTTGAATTTATCTAGCTGATACATCAATCATAGAGAAACTAGCGATTGGATTACACTTAACTATAAGAGGACGTCTCATCCATACTTGCAAATTTCAAACTATAGAATCTTAACAGTCTCTCATTTATGCCCTTGTCAAGAGGACATTTGGCAGTGTATTGCTACAATACCTTGTGAGGAGCAACAAAACATTAGTCCATTCTATAGAGGTTAGTAGAAATACTATAAAAGTTATCATTTGTAACCATTTTCATATTTGGACCGAACGTAATTTTCAGAAAATGCTTAATCAAGAAAACCCTATTGCATTCCCATAAGCACTAACACAAAAGCATAAGCTTTAAAAGACTTTGACCATGTCCACTATAGTGCACACTCCTCTTGAAATTTATTATATTTTGATTTCAATTATTGTTGACTATAAAGATGGATATTATCATATCATTTTGGTTTAACATGATGTTAGATGATAGAGATATTCTGACTATTGATGGATTGTGATTCATAGTATGATTTGTGTGGATTCTTAGAGATGCAGAGAGAAATTTTATATTGATGATGATGATGTGTTGTTAGCATATATATTATGACATTTGGAATTCTCATCATGTTGACTATGATTTAGCATTTGAACTAATCTCGTGATCTTGTTGATATTGATAAAAATATAGAATTAAGATGTTGAAATTTTAGACAAATGATAACATTGTTTAGTTGAGATGATGATTTATTTATATGAGGATGTTTATTGATTGATGTATGTATATTTTATCTTTGATGTATTTGATGTGGCCATGAGGCCGAAGGAGGTATTGTGTGATTTTATAGGTAATTATATCACAACAATCAAAGGGGGTTAGGAGACCAACCATAGCGGAATATTGGATGGATACAACAATGGTCACCATGGCAACTTGTGTAATGTGTTATATTTTTTATTAATTTGTTAGGGGTCCCCATAGGGGGATGGTCTCCAATTTTGACCATGGACTTTGTGTGTAATTCTTTTCCTTTTTCTTTTATTTATTGTAGAGTATGTGATTTACTTTGTGATGTAATTTTTTTAATCATTTTTTATTAATGTACCTTTATTAAGTGAATTAATCATGTTTATTAATTTATTTGGGGATGTGAAAAAAAGGGGCTATTTATTAGAGCAGTTGGTCTTTTAGATTTTATGATTTTGTTGAGTATGATTGATTTTGAGTGTTGTACACCCTACCTTACTTGGAAAATTTGGATTTAGGCTTAAGGGCCCTTTTTGGAGGCTTGTGGGACAATTTAAGCTTGTCCCACAACTATTAATTTCATATACCAACCCTACCTATGGATTAAGGGGTCAAAAATAGATCCCATTATGTGTTTTTAAAGGAAAAAAGTGACATTTATTGCACTTTTATTACATGGGTTTTAAATTATGTCCTTATGGGGTGTGGGTTTGGATTGTGTGTGTAAGAGGCTTTTCATTTCTCTAAACCACCAATTTATTGTGTCTTGGAGTCTAGGTTTGACTTATGATGCGGAGTTGAGGATAAGTGATTGACATCCTACATGGAGCCACCTCACCCTCTTCTTCCCTTTTTCCATATATGTAAGTTTATTTATTTGTTTGGGGGTTACTTCATTTCATTTGGGATCTTTTATTTTTGGAGTTGGAAATTTTTGGAGTGCTTGTTGAAGTTTTGGAACTTGTTGAATTTTGGATCTTGTTGGAGTTGGATTGAGCTTGAAGGAGATTGGAGTGTGATTCTTTGATCAAGTTCTTACTATGGAAAGGTAGGAGCTACACTCTTTTTACTTGTTGTTTTTTTATATGTGTGTATTGTATGTATGTGAATGGTTTGTGTGCTTGTTGGGATCTTGGGTAGAATGCCTAAGTATGGTGTAGGAGAAGACTGGGTATTTTTATTGTAGGGAGGCATAAGAGTTTATTTCATGTTTTGGGAGGGAGTTGGGTTGGGTGCCCCACCTTTGATAAGAAAATGCTTGCATTTATTACTTGGTTCTTTTGAGGGAGACATAAGAGATTTTAGGGAGGCATAAGAGAATGTGGGAGGCATAAGAGAATCTTGAGGGAGGCATAAGATTTTTAGGGATTTTGAAATGTATTTTGGAGGGTTTTAAGGTGGGCACCTAATCCCATTGGGAGGCATAAGTGATCTCCCCATAGATCCTTGCTCCATTGGCTTTGCATTTTCAAGCCTTGTGTATTTTGATAGTTAATTCTTGTGAATGTTATCTTTGTGTTTGAATGTGTGTTAAATGTTTGTGAAATTTTGTATTGTGATGTGGAAGCATTGTGTTAGCTGTCATGAGTTGTATTCATTCCTTATTGCATTTTGGTTGGGGCTCGGGGAAAATGAGAAGGATAACTTCTTCTCCTTATTAAATTATTAGTTGGGTGGAGAGTGTTGCCTCTACCCCATTTTTGTTGTTGTGATTGAAGTGAAGAATGGTGGAACTCTCATTGAAGATTTGGGACTTGAAGAATTTGTTGAAATCAAAGGAAACCCTTGATGTAGAGACCTTCTTGTAACTCCTTCGCTACTATTGAAATAAAAAAATCTTTGAATTTAGTGATTTAAGAATGAATTGAATAAATGGTGTAACCTTTCAAATTGATACTTTAGGCACATAAATTTAAGCTAAGGATAAAATTTAAAACACTACAGTAAAATTGGTTTTGGAAAAATTGCGAGAGAAAATATGGTTATGTTTTTAAAAACAAGACCGCCACCATGTGTAGAGCGACGATATCCGAACCACCATTATGATTAGAGCGGTGGTCTCGAACCACCACATAGGCAAGGCGGTGGTTTGCAACTCATCACCCGGGTAGGCCGGTGGTCCCGGGACCACGGGCACGCTTTAAGGGCGGATTTCATCAACTGTCGGTGGAAAAATAAAAATCTGTGACTATGCAAATTTTAACTTGGTTTAATTAAAAATCTGAGCCTACAAATATGAAAAAGAAATCACCAGCAAGCTATAAGGGAATAAATTCATGGTGTTGAACATGGAAATATTTAAAATAAACATTTAAATATATCAAATCTCTTAGATTAATTGGAAGTAGGGTTTCTCCAAATATAGAACCCAAAATGGAAATTACTAATTAACTACTCCAAACTTAGAGTGGAAACCTCTACAATATTCAAATGGAAGACATTACAATAATAAATCCATAAACTAAACTAAACTAAGCTTGATCCTAATGAATCCCTTCATGGATTCTTCCCTCCTTGATTTCATGGCATCCACTCCTCCAACCTACAAATTAAAGAAAAGAAAAGAAACCAAATGAGGAGGCTAGGGCAAGAAAATGATTTAATAAAATTTCCTAAGGATAGTTAGGGTAAGGTTTTAACTCATAGATATTGTGGCCACAAGGGATTTGATCAAGGGTTGAGAATCAACCCTACAATTGTTAGGTGAGAATATTCATATTATGGTTGTAATTTTTAAATAAATCAAATGTATGTGAAAATGGATGAATGGGGCCACTTAGTGCCCTAGTGTGTTAAGTTAATTATTTAGCTCTCCTAGTATGTTTTAGTAGTTATTTAAATGGACTTTAAGGCTAATAAAATAAGGGAACTAAGGTAACCAAGGATAAGGGTTTAATAATTATGGGTTTGAATGCTAATCTAAGAGGGTGGAAAACATTTAACCAAGTAAATTAATTTATGGCACCTCTCTAACAGATTGTAATTTGAAATTTTCATTAGAAATATATTAAGAATATTTAATTATTAATCTAGCCCTGGTCTATCCTTTGTAATTTAGTAATTGTTGGTAGGAATTAATTAAACATTTTATAGGGTTTGACACCCTTGCAGCCTATTAAAACAAAAAAATTTGATGCAACTTCTAGATAACTAGTAAGGTTTAATGTGGTTTTAAAACGTAAAAATTTTGGGTGTTACATTTGGTATCAGAGCCATGGGTTCAACGCTTGGACCCTGAGCACACTTGGAAACATAATACATAACAAGAAAACCTAGTGCAACTCTAAACCTAGATCACACAACTTTGCATGATATTTTAAATGTAGAAAACCTAGAAAATGGAAAACAAAACCTAGAATGATAAACTAACTCTCGCCTTGGTTTGTGTAGGAGGAGCATATCAGATGATGGGTTATTGCACATGGACCTAGAAATACCACCCCGAGATAAGGCGGCAAATGACAACCATATTGCCTCAGATACTTCAGACATTACAGGATGTTAATGTCGTTATACACGGAGGATCTTTAGGATGGAGACCTGGTAGGAAAGATAGAGAGCCATCAGTAGAGGCTTGTGCACCTTCCCAACATATTGATGAGTATAGAGAATAGAACTCCCATGTGGAGTCAGTTAGACAAGATTCACCACAGAGAGGTCATGAAGACAGGGCTAAATGACACAGAGACAGATCTAGGAGCCCTAGGGCGTGATGATCATGTCGAGAGACCTAGAGGAAAAAAACCTACAATGGAAGATCACATCAAAGAGATCCTAAAATTCCATCCATCTCATTTCGTTGGGGACACTAGGGGATTTCAAGTAGAGGCATGGTTGGTCAACTTGAATGGATGCTTCAAGTTATGTTCATGTACCAACAACATGAAGGATTGTGTTTCCATCCACCTTTTGAGAGACGGAGCCAGGGTTTGGTGGAGGATCGAGGAGTAGAAGCTCCATGTGGATTTTGAGACAGTCACTTGGGAGCTCTTCAAAGAGTGGTTCAGGAGAAGATACTTGTCTAGGAGGTTAATTCAAGAAGATATTTTCATTCCACGACCTACATCAAGCATCCATGATGGTGGTGGAGTATGAGAGTCGCTTCTTGGACCTACTTCAATATGTAGACTACATGTAGGACGAGCATGTGAGGATCCACAGGTTCATTAGAGGCCTAAACCTCGACATTGGAGGGGCAATTCACATTCATTTTCTACATACGTTAGCAGAGGCCATTGAGAAGGCCTACATTGTGGAGGAGACCAAGGGGAAGACACAACAGAGGCTAGAGATAGAGTGTAGATTCATTTACAATATATACATGATAACAGTCAAGGGGTCAGCTCCTCTTTGTCATGGTAAACATGGTTACTGCGCATAGTCTTCATTCAAGCCACCACAATAGTCACCTCAGCAACAACAATAGACTCGTCCTCCATTTAGGCCTCCACAGAGATTCAATGCTCAGAGGGGACACAATATGGGGCCTCCTCCTAGGGTATTAGTTAGGAATTAGGCACCTACTATAGTTCGAGTTAGTGGGATCTCATCGGCGGTGACCACAATAGTCGTAGAAAGATCATTAGCATCGACGACATAGACCACTAGAGTACCTGTAGGAGATGCTTCTCATTAAAGGGGACCTAGTAGTTCTACGGGTGCAAAGTACTTGGGAATCATTGGAGAGAGTGCACTTAGAACCCTAATAAAAGGGTAAGGAACCGGTTTCAAAGCCTACAGTAGGCAATATGGGTAGGAGCCAAAGGATATATGCAAATGGTCTAGAACCACCAAGTAGAGCACTAGGGCATGGTGATTGATACAACATGTAGCATTGATGGCATTTCTATTTCTGTTTTATTTGATTCAGGCTCCTCGGCCTCTATTATTTCTCCATTTGTAGTAGAGTGATGCTAGGCTTGTGGAAGTTAGGTAGAGCTGTAGTTGGGATGTGGAGATGAATTTTAGAGCCAAGCTCACCTTGGACTCATTAGTCAAGGAGTGCATAGTTTACTTAGGACACTTTTCCATGACCTTAGACCTTCGTATCCTTCCTTTGGGTTCCTATGAGATCATTTTAGAGATGGATTGGTTATCTGCACACATGGCTAGGGTTGATTATTACAGTAAGGTAATATCATGTGCAGATGATTTGGGAGTGGAGATAGTGATAGTGGGAGTCAGGAGACCCACCTCTATTTGCACCATATCTGCTATGCAACTTAAAGCGGTGTGTGTGATGAGGTTTCCAGTTGTATGTTGTCATGGTTAGCGACATATTAGAGGATGAGTCTAGTGGGTTGTCACTTGATGATCATCATATCTTGAGGGAGTTTTCAGATGTCTTTCCAGGGGAGCTATCAGGGTTACCTCCCCCACGTGAGATAGATTTTCACATTGATTTGGTTCTAGGAGTAGAGCCTATCTCACGAGTGCCTTATAGGATGACTACCCCCAGAGCTCTATGAGCTCAAGTTGCAACTTGAGGGCCTTATGGAGAAATACCTAATCTTTCCTAGTATATCCCCTCGGGCCGCATTTGGTGATTTTTGTAAAGAAGAAAGAAAAATCTATGCAATTGTGTATTGATTATCATCAGCTGAACAAAGTAACAATCAAGAATCGTTACCCCCTTCCATGTATTGATGATTTGTTTGATCAGATGAAGGGGGCCACAATATTTTCAAGATAGATCTTAAGTTTAGATACCATCAGCTGAGGATCACGGAGGCATATATTCATAAGACAACCTTCCGTATGAGATATGGCCACTACAAGTTCACAATAGTGCTTTTGGTTTGATGAATGCCCCGTAGTATTCATGAGTTTGATGAATGGGTTGTTCGAGAAAATTCTATATCGATTCATACTCATATTTCTTGATGACATTTTGATCTACTCATGCACACATGAGGAGCATGAGGAGCACCTTTACTAGGTTTTGCAGTGTCTTAGAGAGTAACAACTTTACGGGAACCTAGAGAAGTGTGCATTTTTTCAGTCAGAGGTGCACTACTTAGGTCACATCATTTCTAGGGAAAGTATCGTAGTCGATCCTTCCAAGATTAGAGTTATTATGGATTGGACCGTTCCAACTAGTGTGACCAAGGTGTGTGGTTACTACAAGAGATTTGTTCATGAATTTTCTTGGATTTTGCACCCCATCACTTCCCTTTAGTACATTGATGGGATTCCTTACGTCATCACCGATTCTTGTTATGCCAGATCCTTAGAGGGATTTCTTTGTGTGTACAGATGCTTCCTTGGCAGAATTATGTGGTGTTTTGATGTAGGATTCCTGTGTAGTTACATTTGAGTCTCATAAACTCAAAGATCATGAGCTCAATTATCTAACTCATGACCTTGAGCTTACAATAGTTGTGCATGCTTTGGTTTGATGGAGACATTTCCTTTTGGGTAGGATATTTATTCTCAGGAAAGACCATTTGAGCTTACGTCACCTCTTCACGCAACCCAATCTCAACACTCTTAAGTGGCGTTGGATAGAGTTGATATGCAAGTACATCATGGAGATAGAGCATGTGAAGGGGAAAGAGAATTTTTTTCCGATGCTCGAGTAGACAGAGACATTTGGTTATGGCTACTTCAGTGGGTACAGATTTGTGGAGCAGGATTTTGTGACAACTACCTCATGACATTTTCTACATTATAGCTAGATTAGAGATTGAATCTCGAGACCCCTTGAGGGAAGTTTGATAGTTTTGCATTAGAGTTAGATGGACTTCTTAGGCGCAGAGGTTAGATCTATATACTTAGGGAGGTTAAATCGGTGGGTACAAATTTGTTGAGCAGGATTTTGCGACAACTTCCTCATGACAGTTTCTACATTGTAGCTAGATCAGAGATTGAGTCTCAGAGACCCCTTGAGGGGAAGTTTGATGGTTTTGCATTAGAGTCAGATGGACTTCTTAGGGATAGAGTTTAGATCTATATACCTAGGGATGGAGGTTTTAGGTAGGATATCTTGGTAGAGGCTCATTGTGCACCTTATTTAGCCCATCCTGGGGTAAAGAAGATGCACACCACCTTGAGACAGATTTTCCATTGGAGAGGTATTCAGAGAGATGTAGCTCGGTTTGTGTCACGTTGTTTAGAGTGTCAGAGGGCGAAGGTTGAGCATCAGCATCTAACAGGCCTTCTTTACGTACATGTTATACCAGAGTGGAAATGGGACACCATTTCCATGGATCTCATACTAGGGCTACCGACATCAAGATACCACCACAATGCTATCATGGTCACGATGGATAGATTAAAAAATGTGGCTCATTTTTCTCCGGTGAAGACCACCTATATAACTAGTGCAATAGCAAGAGTGAACTTGGATGCTACATGGGAGAATGATAGGTTACTATGAGTCTAGTTTCCACACCTATTTCAGTGACTTCTAGGAGGAAGTTGAGTCTAAGGGGAGGGGATGTAGTGCCCACTCCTCTTTGAAACTTATTATATTTTGATTTCGATTACTGTTGACTATAGACATGGATATTATCATATCATTTTGGATTAGCATAGGGTAAGTGCATGAAGTTGGGGGCCAAAAAGTGGACAAAAAAAAACACGTATGCATTCTATTATACCGCGATCACATTTTAAATTCTTAGGTTTGGGATTTACCAAAGCATAACGCGTATGCGTTATTTTTGTTATAAATTTAAAAAAAGAGGCCCGAGCCTCTATCATTTTATCTCCCTCAAACGCGAGTTTTAGAGCTTAACCGTGCCCTCATGTTTTTTTCATTCAACTGGATCTCAAGCTCAAAGGATCATTTTGGATCACCGGGAAGATCTGAATCGACAATGGCACCATGGAGAAGAGGTAGGCACAATTCTTTTCTCAAAATTGCATTGAAATATGATAATTATAGATTAAAATTTGAATTGAATACATTTTTTTATTGTTATAGTTGGAGGTTGAGGGAATCAACCACAACCAAACCTTGCTATTCCTGTCATCCCTCCCAACACTCCCACAATTGCTCAACATCCCCGGGTAGTCAAGAAGATTTAATAGCCCACATAGTTGAAAACAAAATTGAAATTGAGGATTTAATCAAAAGAATGAGGGATTCACAATCTATAAACCCCACCGCGCCTCTATTCAAAACACATTGGAGGCATTACTTGCTCAAGTTGATGCGGAAACAAGGAAAATTGATCGTTGGAAAACTTACAGAGAGGGTTGTAGGGTCTATTATTCCAAAAAAATTCATATGGATGTAAAGAAAAATAAAATAACAAAAGACCTCATATCTTCCTTATTCACGGACCCCGCACTAATTTTCCTATTCTACATTTATCATATAAATTATTTCCCATCCATTGGTGAAATAATAAATTAAAAATAATTTGGGACCAATAGTGGATGGTGTTTGACTTTCCATCTTATAATAACAACGAGGTGCCACTATACTTTCTGAGGAAACTCTATTACGATTTTATCCTCAACGAGATCCCAAATTATTTTGATTTCCGAGATTTTTGAGCCGAGGAAAAGGATCTGCATAGGATCAACCATGTGCACAATGTGCACCTATTCAGCAGAGCAGATTCCCGCATAGAATCTCCCTCACTAGGATATTGTCCCTCAAGCAGTGAAGGAGACAGTAGAGATTGATACACCCCACACACTTTAGGGGCTATTTGCAACCCTTGTTCAACATACGAGGGAGATTTGAGGCGGATGCTCATGGAGGTAAGCAGAGTATTCCCTCAAGGAGTACTAGCATGAGGCCACATATTTTCTCTTCATGTGGTAGCATATGTTTGGGGCCCGAGGAGGATGATACTTTCACGCATATTGATTTTGCTGGAGTTGGTGCTAGGGGTACACATGATAATGTCACTATGTCAGATGTCCTTTTGAGTGAGACATTTGGATTATAGTCATCGACATCACCTTTAAAAGTATTTGTTATGTTTTATTATGTGTGTTACAATTTTTTTGGAGTAGTTGATTTACTTATATATGTTAAATTTTTGAAACCCTTGTATTTGTACATGTACATGCATTGATATTACAGCACGCAGGAGGCACATCTTCATCCTGACCATAGGCAACGAGCACCATGTGTACACATACATTCACAGAGGTAATTTATAATGTTGATTATATAAAATTTTCACATACATGCATATATATATATATTAGTTTTGAAGTCAAATATATGTATCTTCTTATATATCCACCTAACTCACGTGATACATGTTTGATAAAGATGTTGACTTCACTAGACAACCCACCATCTCTGCGACAAGTAGAAAAGGTGTTGCCAGCTGCGATTTCATTTGTGCAAAGAACTCACCGAGGTATTCAAAAACATGTAAATTTTGTTTAATTTCTTGTGTAATTCATATTATGTTAAATTACATGTTAGTAATGTCTTTCATTGTAGAATTATTAATTTATGTTAATAATGTCCTTCATTGTGTATATGCGGGAGTTACTGTGACTTGTAGCAGCCCTATTCATTTGATTCACATGTGTGGCGAAGTAAAATCAATAGTTATATATTGATAAAATTAGTTAAAATATTGTCATTATATACATGCGTGTACTTAGTTCTAATTTGCTAATTATGATGTTAGATTTTTTGATCTTATGTGTATGTAGAGAAATTCAACCCCCTCCATTTTGACTTATATGGCATGAAGTCCTCCATCTCGTCGTCTTCATACCCCTGTTCATACTCTAGGAGCTCTCAATGACTCATTTAAGCGTGAGATGAAAATTTGGCATGATCGAAAACTTGCGGTAAGTTTGTGTATTTATGTAAATAATTTCATTCTAGCATAGTCTTAAATACATGTTGAAAACATATATAAATTAAGTTTTGACAAAAAAACATTGTTTGCATTTACGAGGCTCATCTGGTGAGTATTCGGCAGAAGAGGACTTGTCGCATGGGCTCGAGATGATCCAAAGTCATCTCATAGATCTCCATCTTCGTTTAAGGGAGGTCCTTCTTCCAGAAGGCCAAGAGAGGGATAGATTTTGATGATTAAGAAATATATATGTCTTACATGACATTTTTTTGTATGCCTATGTGCATGGCATTGTATGTACACCTATATGGCATTTGAAATTAATGGTATATTACCTATTTGGGTATTTTTATATTTATTGTGCACGTTAATACTATTTGGAACTCGATATTTTTGTATGAGACCTTACATTTTTGAGATTATTTTTGTATGAAACTAATATGATGTGCACTTGACAATATTTAAGACATTATGGATTATTTTTTCATTTATTGGTGATGTATGTACTAGCATTTTCAATGTATAATATGCATCAAACTTTGGAAATCAATATTTATATAATGTATGTATATAAAGAGTTACCTAATCTGAGTAATTATTCATTCAATTTATCAATGTGTATATGTGTATTGACCTTACTTGCACTTCGTCTTGCTCATGATCTCTTTGTCTTGGTTCCTATCTTATCATACACTTACTACATTCTTCTATGCTTATTAGTCTCCTCCTTGTTAAAACACTTGAGATTCTTCTATACATTACTCCACTACTTGAGAATGTCTCTAGATGTAATGACATTCTAATTCAGACACTCAATGATTCTTGATTGTCTAATCTTGTCCAATTCATGTTATTACCTTTAAATATGTAGGCATTTCAAGTTATTTGGAAATCACATCACACCCTTCACTAGGCTTGATGACTACCCCTATCCTTTTGAAGGCACTTTTGAAAGAATCCATGGGTTTATCATAGCATAAATTATCAATGAATGGAAGGTCACTAAGTCATAGGCCAATTGACTCCCATTCAAAACTAAACAAGAAATATTTACTAGGTGATTGATAACTCCCGTGTGTTCTTAGACATTCCCCTATCAAATTCATTCTTAAGCCAATCTAGTCATTCATGGCTCTTAAGGGACTACACCCGGACGAGGTAGCCCGAAAGCATGGGGAGTGTAGGGAACCAAAAAAAGCCTCCCCTAGCATTTACCTAGCCACCCGACATTTTGGCATTCCCTGGTTCGGATGCCAAGAGCTTGTTTGCAAAGTATTACATCTAATGCCCTTACATTGACTCGAGACTACACTATTTTGTGCGTTTGCAAACAATAGGACAATGAGAGAACCTGAATGGAGATGGAAAAAAAAAAAAACTAGAGGAGGTTTTGGATATGACGAGACATCTCTAGGTGCCATGGAGTCCGAGAAATCACCCATCCAAGATATAACATGTTTTGGTCTCAGGGCTCTTAAGAGACTATGCCCAAACGAGGTAGTGCAAAAGCACGGGTAGCATAAGGAACCAAAAAAATCCTCCTCTAGCGTTCACTAGGAAATCCAAATCTGTTGGCCCAGATGGTTCGGTCCCATGAGCTACCATTTGCAAAATATAGCATCTGACCTTATATTGACTCATACTATACTATTTCACATGTTTGCAAACAATAGGACAATGAGAGAACCAAATGGATATGGATAAAACCATGATAGGATTTCGTAGAGGGCCCCGATGTGGAGGTTTTAGATATGACGAGATGTCTCTAGGTGCCACAGAGTCCAAGAAATCACTGTTTTGGTCTCAGGGCTCTTAAGGGACTACGCACTGGACGAGGTAAACCGAAAGCATGGGGAGTGTAGGGAACCAAAAAATCCTCCCCTAGCATTTACTTGGCCACCCAAACATTTTTACGTAGTTGGTTTGGCGCCAAGAGCTTTCGTTTGCAAAGTATTATGTCCGATAGCCTTATAATGACTTAGACTACACTATTTCACGCATTTTCAAACAATAGGACAATGACATAACCGAAAGAAGATGGATAAAACCACAAGATTATTTCATAGAGGGCCCCGACATGGAGGTTTTAGATCTAACAAGATGTCTCTAGGTACCATGGAGTTTGAGAAATCACCCGTCGAAGATATAGCGTGTTTTGGTCTTAGGGATCTTAAGGGACTACGCCGGACGAGGTAGTCTGAAATCATGGGGAGCATAGGAAACCAAAAAAATTCTCTACTAGTGTTCACCAAGAAATATAGACATGTTTTCCTAGACGGTTCGGTCCCATTAGCTATCGTTTGCAAAATATAGCTTCGATAGCCTTACACTGATTCAAACTACACTATTTCGCACGTTTGCAAACAATAGGATAGCAAGACAACCAAATGTATATGGATAAAACCACGATAGGATTTTGTAGAGGGCCCGACATGGAGATTTTGGATCTGACGAGACATCTCTAGATGCCACTTGAGTCCAAGAAATCACCCTTCGAATATATAATGTGTTTTGGTCTCAAGGCTCTTAAGGGACTATACCCGGATGATGTAGCTTGAAAGCATGGGGAGTGTAGGGAACCAAAAATAAGCCTCCCTAGTGTTTAAATTGTCACCCCAATGTGTTGGCGTAGTTGGTTTAGTGCCAAGAGCTTTGTTTGTAAAGTATTGCGTCCCGGTAGCCTTGCACTAACTCAAACTACACTATTTTACATGTTTGCAAACAATAGGGCAACGAGAGAACTGAATGGAGATAGAAAAAACCATGAGAGGATTTTGTATAGGGATTTTACATGGAGGTTTTGGATTTGACAATATGTCTTTAGGTTCCACGATGTAATGCCGCAACCTACCTTGTCTCGGTCAGCATTATTCCTGACTGCGTGGAGGATGGAGACTTTAATGAACGACGTGATGGTATCCCTGTTGGTGGCCGCACCCACTGATTTTCCTGTTTTGCAAATCTTTTGTTTTCCTTTTTTACCTGCTCACGCAAGAGACTTTGGTGGCCGCACATGCTCATTGATTAAATTGTTGACTTCATCTGCTGTCACGTGGTCTACTGTTTCTACCCAAAAACCACGAATGCTTGTTGTGCTCCATCAAATGCTGAAACAGATGAATTGCTTCAGCGTGTTCTGGACAGCGGATTCATTAATGGTGAAATGAAGGTCTGTCTCCCTGAGGTTGCAAGGGTGGGTTTGGATTCTCAAAATCATTTCATGCAGGCAGTTCAGTGGAGTCGCAGGCTATTTTTGCAACGAGTTTCCAGCGGACAGGTCGTGTTTAGAATGGGGCCGAATGTTTTGTTGTTAAATGCTTTCAATGGTTGCAGCCGCCTGTTCCTTCCTCCCTGCTCGTGAAGTTCAGAGAGAGTAAGTGCGATGCAGATCTTTGCGAGGCGAGCCAGAGGAACCGTTGGTGTTGATCAAGGTGTGTTACGGTTGCACGCGACCACAGTCGTGATCAGTTGTTGCAAAATCTTGCAGCTGTAGTAGAAGAACGAGGTAAAGTTTTAGTTGAGCTGTCTTGCCTTTTCATTTTGGAATAATGGGCGGAACCTCCTTTTGTTACAGTCGCAACATTTTCTTGGCCCCTTGTTGGCTTATCCTCCCTACCTGTGCCTCCCAGAGGATTCTGGAATGAGGTGGGGACACCCAGCCAGAAGAACAAAGGAATTTCGACCTAAGGATGCTGCTGCTGCTCTGGGAGGTGTCCTTGCGGCTGGTAGAGACTGGAAATCAGGTATGTTGCAGTTTGTAGAAGCCTTCGTGAGCGCCTCCAACCAGCAGGTTGTCCAACTAGGTTGTTTTCTGTTCTGTATCTCTGCATCCTCAAATTCGGGATTCTCCTTCATGGTGATAGATCACACCCACGGGCACAGGAGATCTATGCAATGTTGGAGAAAATGTCTTGGGAGATGAAGGTAGCAGGATATTCTTCAGATCCAGAGCATGCACTGAGTTTGTATCTCCAAAATCGGTTATGTGACAGTGAGAGTATTACCAGCAGACCTGATGAAATTTATTACAGAGATTCTCTATTGAGATCTTACTTGTTTTACGATGTAACTCATGGGAGAGAATTCCATAGGCATGGATCTGTTTCATATCAGAATATTCATGAAACACATTTTGCTTTGCAATTATATGAGCTTCTTCAACGAGTCACTATGTTGGCAGGCATAAAGGTCTCTGTTGGAATTATCATCACCTTACAAGCTACAGCTGTACTGTTTGCACCGAGAGTTTGATGTTGTCCTCATATATCACAAGAGGAAGGAAAGATTGGTTGTTGTATCTGAGGAAACAACTACGGTGTTCACAGGCTGTACCAAATGCAAGCTATTGGATCGCTGCTCTTCCCTGCTATTAATGACAATGATTCTATTACCAAGAGCAAGTTCGATAGCTTGTACGGATGCAGGCACTCTCTGCTAGATGGTCTGATGAGAGCCACTGATGTGATGATTGCTGGCAAGGTTGCTGTTGTCTGTGGAAATGGAGATATTTCTTCTGTTTCGTCACCTTCACACAATTTTTACCTCCGTTGAGTTATTCCACTTCAGCTGCTCCACCGACTACGGCCTCTGTCTTCTCATAAATTGGTTTTCTGTCCAGTTTGTAGGTAGCTTGTTTACCCTAATGAGGCTGTGCAAACCCGATGCACACATCTTTACTGCAAGCCTTGCCTAGCTTATGTGCTGAGTACTACTAGGGCCTGCCCTTATGACGGGTATTTGGTTACTGATACAGATTCGAAGGCATTGCAAGAGGCAAATCCGGTCTGGCTGATGCTATAGGCCGTGTGACAGTTCATTGCCTGTACCCCCAAAGCAGCTGCATTGAAGCAATCTAGTGTTTGGACAGCCACCTATTGCATCCTTCTAGTCGTGCCTTCAAAAGGGAATCCTGGTGTGGTATATTGCAAGAAAAGACCAGTGAAGCAGAGGATAAAGCGGAGGGCGTGTGGCTGTAGCAGTCCCTGCTGGATGCGTTAAAACAGGCAAGATAGACTAACCATATACATAATATGCTAGTATCTAATAAACCTCTTGAAATGAAACTTTTTCTTTCTAGAAATTGGTTTAAATCCGTGATTTTGTGGATTTGCATTCAGTATATGGTTAACAGTTTGTTACTTCTAGATTTTCCTCTGTTGGTTGTTCTTGTTGACGTGATCAACCCATTTATATATATAAAACAAACAAAGGTTCTCAGTGTATGCTTTGATTGATCATATGAAATATATATATATATATATATATATATATATATATATATATATATATATATATATATATTTAAAGTTACTTCCTTCTGCAAAAATGTCGTTGTTTCTTTTGTGAACCTGGGTATGTAATCGCCCCTAGAACGTTGCAGCGTTGACTAGTATTGGTTTCCTGTTATGTTGTTGCCCTAGAGGAAAACATACAGTTAAATTATTATTATTATTTTTATGATAAGCGTGATTATGCACTTCGTGTATTGTGCAAATTATTAGGGCTTTTGGAAATTAGAAGTTCAATATATATGCTTGTTAAGAAGGAAGTTTTGGGCCGAAAATATGTCCTGGGTTGATAGAAGGGCATAAATTATTGATAGAACCCCATTTTGATTCTACTCTTTCTATGAGTAAAATTTGATAAAATTAATGACCTTTATGGTGTTAAGATATGGTATGTTGATGATTCCTTGTGTGATCGATTTAATCATGTATAGACATAATGCCTTGATGGAGTAAGGTAATATCTTTCACGGTTCGTGAAAGTTAAGGTTTTCATCAACTGCTTAAGGTAACATGAAGTTCCTTAATTTAGTCAAACTTGTTTTGTACTTCCTTCTTGATGAGTGACCTTTCATTGCAAATTTAGAATGATTGTGATGGAAGGTCGTGAATATATTTTGTTGTCAAAAAGGAAAAGAAGCTATGGAATAGTTTGTTTATGTGTCGAACGTAATAATTGTAATTACATCGTTATAGAAGTTCGTTATTGGAGGATATCTATCTTCAATGGTATATTATGTGTTTAATCACTGCATAGGTTACCATAAACTTAGTGATGAGATGTAAATTAAGGAGAGTTGAGAGACCTTTTCCTTTGTATACATCGTTTATGATATTAGGAAGTGAGTTGATGTCGGAAAATTTCAACCAAGTCTAGATTCATGGCTATGTTCCTCTAAAACGGGAGGATTATAAATCTAAGGTATTATGAAAATTGCAAGGATGTGTTTAGAATACTAGATTGCCTACTCAACTTGGGTATTAATGAGGCTTGTCGCTATTCCGGCCCTAGTTATGTTCAGTAGGTAAGTCTGTTAGGCAATGCCTATTCCGGACATTCTTACCGTCCTTTCCACTCATCCTTATTAGCTATGAAGTCACTTATTACCTAAGATATAATGGTTGTGGGTTTGAATATAAGATTTTCATCCTTTAAACCTTTTTATTACATGATGGAACTTTGTTTTTACCCTCGTTGTTCGTTTATAGCCTATTAGGCCTATGGCCCTACGGAACGATTCCAAAACTATATTCTTTTTGGCAGCTAAGATCGGGTCTGGTTTTTATCTTTTGACTTCACCTTGAGAATGTGGATTGATGGGTTACACTTTAGATTTCAATCACGTAATCTACGGGATTATATGATTGAAATCCTAATACTCTCAACTCTTGTGTCTAATCATTTAAATTTCATAGTCTTGCGTATTTGGTTGTCAAACTTTTGTAGTTTTAGAGGTATTTTCATAACTAAAACTTATGGTTTTCTTCTTAGTTGATATGTTGAAAATTATATCTTGTTTCAAAAGGTTGTTAGAGGTTAGAACTTTGATCCATTTCCTGAAATAGAATGTTTCCTTTCATGGTATTGTTAGCTAGTAGCTTATTGTTGCTATGTATAGTCTTATCTTGCTCAGTTCTCGCGAACTGACTCAGGTTATTAATTGTTGCAGATGGCTTACGTGGTTAGATGATGGAAAGACTTGTAGATTATTGCATCAATCTTGGTTATGATGTTCCTTTGTACGAATGTGTATTATGTTATAAAATTTGGAAAGGGCCTTTGGACATTTTAGAAGAAGGGTCAGTGCCTAGTAAATGTATTGTAGAGTATTGTTGTTGTAACTGTTGAAACTTTGGCTTGTTTGGTTATCATGTGAAAGATGAAATTTGATTACCGCTTGGTTATGGGATATTCTAGTGAATTTTAACCCTTAGTATAGTAGCGGGGCATGTCCCATGTTATTACTCTCTTGCTCCCTAGTCATGGTTCAATAGAGATGGTATGTTCCTTTGATTTGTGCATCATGTTGGAATGAATTGATATAACCTTGTTTTGTTTCGCAAACGAGTACTGTTAAACTTTGCTCTTGAGTTAAAATGTTGAGTTGTAAATCCTCCTAAGGCTTAGTAGCAATGAGTTTGTAAGCACTATAAAGTGAGCTGGATAATCCTGATAAAAGTTAAACTAAAAATTTATATATAGGAATATATTATGTAGATGTGATCTACTTGATAACCTTTGAGACCTGGAACAATCAAGAGGAAACTATCTTTTGTAACGAAATATGATAACTTATTATTATTATTATTTTATTCGAGCCAAGCTAATAAACATTATCCTTTTATGGTGAAATCTTAAATGACCTCATGGTGAAAGCAATGGTTAGATTTTAGAAGATGATAGGATTTAATAAGTAGGAGGGAAATCGATTAATTAAACCTTAAATCTCTCTCTATCGTTTGGAATGTTTTCCTTTGTCAAACTTAATTAAGTAAAGTCTAGATGGAACATTTAACCAATCTTGATAAACCCTTAACCTCAATAAAAGACGGATAGTAAACCATGTGACCCTGAAGCTAAATTCTGTTGTCCTGTTCTGTTAACCCATGCCTTAATTCATGGTGATATTTCTTAAGCAAGGTCAAAATTTGATCCTTAAACAAGAAGGTTATTGTTATGAACCCTAAGCGGTACTTCCCTCAATCGGAACTTATGCCTTCACCTGTGCAACAGAGGTGTGGAACATGTGTTAGTGGCTTGAATAAGATTAATTAACCTTGTAAGAAATGGAAAATGTTCTAAAATCAAATGAATAAGAAAGATTTGGACATCAAATTGATGATCCCAGTTTAGAAAGCTTGGCCTTAAGCTATTTAGTCAACCGTTGAAAAGAAAGAAGTTCTCCCTTGTGAAAAGAATTGTGTGAATCATTACATGAAATTTTATAAGAACGTAAGTTAAGAATTAAGAGACACTTTAGTAAACAAGAAAATTTAACAAGAAATTCCTCATGGGATGCCCTAGCTGTGAGTGTGTCATGTGGATTGGACTTCCATGTTGTCTTGTCAAAAGAAGAGTACATTGTCCTTGATAGGTGTGAACGTTTCCGTGCTGACCTTGTGGTCTCCCCGTAACAAGTGGTTCCTAGTGTTGGTTGTAACCTTGTGACGACATGTTGTGTCAAAGTAAGTCAAAAAAAAAAGTTATCCTATATTTGATTGTGTTGTCCTTGTGTTGGTATTTTTGGTGTGTTACACACGAAGTCTGAGAAATCACCCGTCGAAGATATAACATGTTTTGGTCTCAGGGCTCTTAAGGGACTACACCCGGACAAGGTTACCGAAAGCATGTGGAGTGTAGGTAAAAAAAAATCCTCCCCTAGCATTTACCCTGGCCACCCCAATGTGTTGGCGTATTTGGTTCGACGCCAAGAGCTTTCGTTGCAAAGTATTGCATATGGCAGCCTTACACTGACTCAGACTACAGTATTTCACGTGTTTGCAAACAATAGGACAACGAGAGAACTAAATGGAGATGGAAAAAACCGCGAGAGGATTTTGTAGAGGGATTTTATGTGGAGGTTTTGGATCTGATGAGATTTCTTTAGGTGCTTTATGGAGTCTAAGAAATCACCCTTCAAACATATAGCGTGTTTTGGTCTCGGGGATCTTAAGGGACTACGCTCGAACAAGGTATCCTGAAAGCATAGGGAGTGTAGGGAACAAACACAAAGCCTCCAATAGCATTCACCAGGAAATATAGATGTGTTGGCCCGAGATGATTGGGTCCCATGAGCTACCGTTTGTAAAATATAGTGTCTGCACCTTTACACCGACTCGGACTACACTATTTCACATGTTTGTGAACAATAGGACAACAAGAGAACTAAATGGATATGGATAAAACCATTATAGGATTTCATAGAGGGTCTCAACATGGAGGTTTTGGATCTAAAAGACATATCTCGGTGCCACTGAGTCCACAAAACAATAATAGGTTTCAAATTCATTCTTAAGTCAATCTAGTCATTTCAGGCTCTTAAGGGACTACGTCCCGGATGAGGTAGCTTTGAAAGCATGGGGAGTGTAAAGAACCAAAAAAAATCCTCCCCTAGCATTTACCTAGCCACTCCAACATGTTGGCATAGTTGGTTCTGCGCCAAGATCTTTTGTTTGCAAAGTATTGCGCCTAACAACCTTTACACCGACTAAGACTCGCAATATTTCACGCGTTTGCAAACAATAGGACAACGAGAGAACAAAATAGAGATGGATAAAACTATGAGAGTATTTTTTAGAGGGTCTTGACGTGGATGTTTCATATTTGACGAGACGTCTCTAGGTGTCACTGGAGTCCGAGAAATCACTTGTCGAAGATATAACGTGTTTTGGTCTCAGGGATCTTAAGGGACTACGCCGGATGAGGTAGCCCGAAAGCATGGGGAGTGTAGGGAACCAAAAAAATCCTCCCCTAGAATTTAACTAATGTGTTAGCGCCAAGATCTTCCATTTACAAAGTATTGCTCGGTAGCCTTACACTGACTTAGACTACAATATTTCACGCGTTTACAAACAATAGGACATCGAGAGAACCAAATGGAGATGGAAAAAACCATGAGATTTTTAGAGGGATTTGACATGGAGGTTTTGGATCTAACAAGACGTCTCTAGGTGCCACGAAGTCTCGAGAAATCACCGTCGAAGATATAGCGTGTTTTGGTCTCAGGGCTCTTAAGGGACTACGCCCGGACGAGGTAGCCCGAAAGCATGGGGAGTGTAGGGAACCAAAAAAAATCCTCCCCTAGTGTTTACCTAGCCACCCCGATGTGTTGGCGTAGTTGGTTTGGCGCCAAGAGCTTCCGTTTGCAAAGTATTGCGTCTGGTAGCCTTACACTGACTCAGACTACACTATTTCACACGTTTGCAAACAATATGACAATGAGAGAACCAAATAGAGATGGAAAAAACCATGAAAGGATTTCGTAGAGGGATTCAACATGGAGGTTTAAGATCTAAATATACATCTCTAAGTGCCACGAGTCCGAGAAATCAAACATCGAAGATATAACATATTTTGGTCTCAGGGCTCTTAATAGACTACCCTCGAATGAGGTAGCCCGAAAGCATGGGGAGCGTAGGGAACCAAAACAAATCCTCCAATAGCATTCACTAGGAAATCTAGATGTGTTGGCCTAGACATTTGGGTCCCATGAGCTACCATTTGCAAAATATAGCGTCTGATAGCCTTACACTGACTCAGACTACACTATTTCACACGTTTGCAAACAATAAGATAGTAAGAGAACCGATTGGATATGGATAAAACCACGATAGGATTTCATAGAGGGCCTGGACATGGAGGTTTCAGATATGAAGATACATATCTAGGTGCCACAAAGTCCACGAAGCAATAGGAGGTTTCAAATTCATTCTTAAGTCAATCTAGTCATTCAGGGATCTTAAGGGACTATGCCTAGACGTGGTAGCCCAAAAGCATGGGGAGTGTAGGGAACCAAAAAAAAACTTCCCATAGTGTTTACTTGGCCACCTTGATGTGTTGGCATACTTGGTTTAGTGCCAAGAGCTTCCGTTTGCAAAGTATTGCATCCGGTAGCCTTATCCGACTCGGATCAGTAGTATTTCACATGTTTGTAAACAATAGGACAACAACATAACCGAATGAAGATGGATAAAATGGTGAGAGGATTTCATAGAGGGCCATGACATGGAGATTTCAGATTTGATGAGACATCTCAAGGTGCCATGGAATCCAAGAAATCACTCGTCGAAGATATAATGTGTTTTGGTCTTAGGGATCTTAAGGGACTACGCCTAAACGAGATAGCCCAAAAGCACGAGGAGCGTAGTGAACCAAAACAAAGCCTCCACTAGCATTCAAGAATTGGTCATCTCTTTATGTAAATGCCTTGTCATCATGCAGTTTGAAAGCTACCCGGTGTGGAACTACATTGTAACTCATCATCCAAAGATAAGAGGTTTTATCGTGTTGATTGTAAGTGTTAGGAAATAAGTGATAAAATATACGGAATAATTCCTCGCTTAAGAATCAACAAGAGAAACTAATATGCATAAATTATTACAGATCTCAAATAAAATTGTAGAATAAAATAACACAACACAAAGAGACAGTATTTAATGTGGTTCACCCAATTTGGGCTACGTCCACCAAGAATCACTTCCTCAGATTTTATTACAAGCCACCACTCTCTCAATACAATACCTAGATCCGTTTGGAGCTATGCTCAACAAACTCTATAGAATTCACAACCGAATTCAAAGCACATCTGCAATGTTTTTCATTATACCCTACCATATGCATAAAACCATATAAGTAGGCAACTGCTTAAGTAGTTTTACAATACCATGGGTATCAAAACCATGGG
Organism: Taxus wallichiana var. yunnanensis; assembly: GCA_018340775.1. Lineage (NCBI taxonomy): Eukaryota > Viridiplantae > Streptophyta > Pinopsida > Cupressales > Taxaceae > Taxus > Taxus wallichiana. Next base: position 688,063,772 of record CM031238.1, on the reverse strand, counting down.
CCAAAACTAGCCCAAAAACCTATGGGTCAAAAATCTCACCCATATGAGAAGAGCATATTTCCGATATGTCGGGTGCATTTTTTCAAGGCAAAAAAAAATTTACGACCAAAAATTTTTACAAGTACTCTTAGTGTACAGTCTTCAACACTTTCACACATGAAAACATGCTCCACAACCTAATAGTAAGACGCGAGGGGGCTAGATGCAATCAAATTGGGATTAGATCATATTAATCAACAAAATATGGACTTCTAAACATATTTATCAACCATAAAATCATTGATAAGCCCTAGCTTCGTATGCTTTCCAAATTTATCTTTAGACTCCTTCATTTTTGTGTAAGGTTTTGAGCATGAAATGATTTATTTCATGTTATGTCCATTTCTTTTCTTTATAGTTACATTCTTTTGTTTCTAATATGTCAATGACCTAGACTACAATGCTCTATGCTTTAGAAGTTGAAATAGATATGCAGAATAAAGCACTAACAACTCATGAATATAAGTCTATATAAGGTGCATAAAACATGAGCATCAATATCTAAATTGCTTTTAAGCGGTATGTTATGCTAATATTAATAGTAGGAGAATTATTGGCCGACTCTTCTTCAATCGAATGCAATCCAATTCCACCCGCACTACCTATAACCAATCAATATAGTTTTTCCATGTTAGTATTAAAGAGCTTCAAACTTTTGACCCCTGCATTACAACATTCTCATCTCTTCTTTCAAGGACACATAATTATTACATCTTATTGGATGTTTGAGATCATTTCTTGTGTATATAATCATTTCATGATTCATTATATGAGCAAATATGAATAATTAAAGTTTTATTCCTCCATATCACACCAAAATGCTTAGTCACATTGCAAGGAATCAAAGTTACCAAGTTAATATAAATCCCATAAAAATATGTCATATTTGGCCACCTACATCAAGCCATAAGTTTCCTTTCATGACCACAACAACCAACAATTCATCCTCCCTCTACTTTTATACTTCTAAAACTATCAAATACATAAATATACCTACTAGTACATATATACCATAGTCATAAGTATGATTCCAAGCAACATGTATCCAAGCCTTTTTAAAAAATTGAGCTAGTGATGCTCATAGTTGAATCACACACATCACGTTTTTTGCATTCGTCCAGGTTACTACTCCAAGCTACCATCACGGTTTGTGATCCTTGATGTGTGTTTATGCATTTTTTTTAAGGATAAAGGAGTATTTCCTTTCATCTCCCATTTCTATGACAGATATCAAGATAACTCTATAATTTATACAGTCTCAACTACTCATGTTTTTCATATTTGCAACAACTTTCATTGAACGACTACATAAATCTAACCTAAATAGTTAGAGTAGATTGATTAACAGGTGTTGGCCCTGTGGTAGCATGAATATTGTGGAGTTTGATATGCATATTTTTGATGCAAACACTACGTGTAAAAGTTACCATTATCAGTTGATGTCATTTTCCTTGCCTATACCAAAAGTAACTCATTCTCTCGATAAAGATCTAATGAAAACTTGGCAGATTTTTGACTTGGCCATATACATGGTATGCAAAAACATTAGGATTCTCTGCAAAAACTTTCAGCTAATGACATTTTGATGTTGTCATCTACATTATGTTCAAAAATGCTAGCCCTCTCTTCAAAAAACCAATAGATATTTAACTGTAAAATGGATAAACGAAAGCACTTCTCTAGAGATGGCATGTTTATTGCCTTACAATTTCTCAACCATGCATATAAAACAAGTGGAACTAACATCGTCTATTTAGGAGACAACTCATTGGATATCACAATAGCATTGACTACTATATTTACTGCCGGTTAGAGTAATAGAATAAATCAGCATTCTATTTCTCACATATCAAATGAATTTCTTCCTTCAAAAAAGGAACTATGTGTGAATGCTCAATCAAAAAATAAAGTACAATTCTAAACGAGTTTCAGACTCAATTATCAATATTTCATTGCAGTTTTTCTTGCCAGATTGCTGCTTTTGGAACTACCTAGTTTGATTTGTGAAGTTGAACTAGCTAGGATTAATAAAAATAATCCACTTGGCATGTTGTCCTTAAGATTATCCATGATTCTATCGACAACATCACATAGATCTTCCATTCGATTCGAGATGTGATCCTTCCATGCTTCCCATTTTTCCTTTTCTTCCACTATTATCTTCTCTTAAGTTCTTCTAGATGTTTTTGGGTAATCGAATCAATTCTTTATGAATTTCAAGAGGAATTTCTTCTTGAATCATAGTGACATCTTCACCTAATTTTTTTCTTCGCGATGTTCATTGCCATCTAAAGTTGAAGAATAATAATTTATATGGCCTTCACTTCTTTTTGGGCACAAACAACCTTTTGTAATATCTAAAAAAATTCAGGCTCTTCATTCTCTATTTGATTGAAGATATTCATTCTTTCAAAATGAACAGTTGGAACATTGGTGGTCTCCCCAACAAAACTAAGTTCATAGTCTACATAGTTGCATCCTGTGGCAAAATCATTGAGGATAACAAGATTGCAGAAGATGAAAAAAGAATCGACAAATTTTGCACGCTCTCCTTTTTCTCCCACCCCACCTGAATAGTGTAGTTTGAGTCAGTGTAAGGTTGTCCATTGTCAATCACATGAATAGTATAGGTGGTTCATACAATATAGGTGGTGAAATGGGAATTTTAAAAAGATATTTTTACAATATAGGTGGTGAAATGAGAATTTTTATTTTTGTTCCTTTTTAATATTTAATTTCTCTTAGCTTCACTTGGCTTCGAGAATAATAAATTCTCTACTGACTGTGTCAACCTCGTGAATTTGGAAGCTTTTTTGGCACCACTAACCTACATAAACATGTTAGTAAGAAATTAAATAAAATTTTAAATCATACATAATTTAAACAAAATCATTTAAGTAAATATTCAAATTAAATTCATGAAGAACATACCTTTGAAAATTCAGTCAATGAACCGTAAGGATCAACTCTACTATTGATGTAGCAAAAATTGCTTCATGATCTAATTCACGAACCTTCCCATGATTCTTGTTTAATGGCCGACATTGATATTTGATCAATTTAATATTTGTTCAAGGACCAAATGTGAATAGTGATGTATCTTTCGATGTACTTCATAGTCTTCAAACAACCAAATGTTTGATTTTTTGATAGGATATTGTCAAAGCCAATTTCTAGTGACTACCACCGATCCAGTGGGATACTCAAGGTCTTCACCACAAATTTTTGTGGAAGTCAAAAATTTTCCCCTCTACACAACGAGACAAGAAGTAGTCTATTCCCTCTTCGTTAAATTCCATAGCGAAGAATTGTAAAAATGTGCCCTACATAACAAAGTAAAACTGTAAGTCAAATTTAAAATACATTAAGAGCTGACCATTTAATAATTTATAAATCTAAAACATGGTATGTACATATATGTATACACATTTTTGCACTAAATCAAAGATTTTGTCAAAGTTAGGTGATATTGTCATTTGATCGAAGACCCCGCAAGTTGTAATACTCATGGAACATGATGTGTGTAGTGTGGAATTAGAGGTCTAAAAGTCCATTTATCCACCCACTATTGTGACTCACATTCATCCCACACAAAATCAATGCATGATATACAAGAACATGCCATGCAGCTAGTATAAATAGTTCAAGCATTTGCATCGAACTACGGAATGAGTGCATATCACTTGATCCTACAACCTGTCATGCAATATTCAAAGTTTACCAGATTTTGTTCCTCTATCAACCAAAAATATCTACAAACCATTGATATTTATTGAGATTCATGGCCCATATTATTGACACACCAATCAACAATGATTTTTTACATCTCAGTAAATTTAGTACCATCCTTGAACTTTAACTCTTCTCTCGCAAGCGCTCTTTTCACACATGCTCCTACACCATCATGCTCTCCTTTTCCATGCCCTACCTCAGTAAAAATCTAGATATGTTGTTACATTTGTTTCTTTGTGCATCTTGATTAGCCAATAAAACATTCGTGCATTCTTGAATTGTGATGTGCATTGTCCGACCAAATGTAATGTTGATCAAAACTAATGTTCCTCTCATTAAAATTCGAATAAAACACCTAGAAACACCCTTGTACATATTCTTTAGAATTTATCGATCATCACCGATGTAAGAATGATACTCTCTTAATATTTTTGATCTTGCTCGGTGCTTTCTGGAGAGTGCATGAATGCTATATGCACGAAAATAGTAACTTGCCTTTGAGTTATAATATTGAGACCGAACCTTCATTTCTACCTGTAATGTGTAATTCTATGTGAATTCAACTACTGAAATAATAGTACCAAGTGGGAATGTGTCATTTCTTAACTTGAATTGTTCATCCAACCATCGAGCTCTATGTGTGTGTGCCGCATACTCATAAGAAAATTTCTCTCGAATTTGACCATATATTATGATATAGGTAATTATTTTGTAATAAGCTCACACCTCTTAGATTATTTTCCATATTTTAATTAATATGCCACCGATTTATATTTAGTGAAATCAACCAATTCTTTTCCTATTGAATCTGTACTCTCCTCATGGATACAACTTTTCGATTTGGCAAGCTACCACATACATTGCACATTTCATCCAAACATGCTTTGTTATAAAAAAATTGTGTAGTTAATTTTTCACAAAATATTGTCGGAATAAATTCCCTTGAAAATTTTGGTGGGACATTTAATCCACAATCCTGCAACATGATGTCAGTATGCAAAACACAACGTATTTGACAAAAAACATCAAAATGAATTGAAAATTCAACATGATGTTTGCAACAAGTGGTACATGAGTGATTGATTATCACATAAAAGGGTTTTCTCATTTCAAAGAATCTTTAGCTAATGTTAATTTATGGATTTTCATTTTTAAACTTAGAGAACAATTGTGTTTGAGTCATATCTAAGAAATGTTTTGCACATGATTCATGATTACGAGAACCTATTCTTATTTTTATTATATCTCTTATATTCGGTGACACCCTTGTGTTATCATTCCAAAATTTTATAATTAATTCTTTTAGAATATCAGATGTATTCTTGTCTTTTCGTGGAATTCTGCTAGAGAAATCCCAATAGTCAGTGTTATTGACTAACTCAAGACGTTTATGTCTTTATTGCTTTCATTAGTGTTTTTGTCTTTAGCTTCAAAGCACTACTTATTTTCTAATGAAGCATTTATTAATTGTTTTATCACTTACTATACAATTAGTAAGTGCACACCATGTAGCATTACTATATTTGGTGCATCTTTTGCCACCTATAGTTTGGTATGCTTTATGTATGTTTTCAAAAATTGACACATTTTGATCAACAACATTAGATGTTCTTAACCCCATGGTCTTCATTATAGGTCTCATCTTAATTAATTTCATCAATGTAACAAATAATTGACATCTTTGTGTGTCATTTAAATTCTCAAAGTAATTATCCTAAATTCCACTAGCTTTTCTTCTCGCATTTCTTTCAGACATTTTGTTAGGCATTGGTTTTATAATGTTTTTATCAATTTCAACTAAGTGAATTGGTTTTCTTCGCAAAATGGAAGCATATTTTCTTAGAGGTGAAGATTCGTTTATGAGGTTACTTTCTTCATTAAGTGTTTTCATACAAATTTGGGGGTTAACATTTGGATTCTCGAGTAAGCGTTCAATAATTGGATTCATATCAATTTCTTCATCCATACCAACAAGTATCATTCAAATAAATATCATTATTCATTTCAAAATCATTATTCATTGCAAAATCATTATGTATTTCATCCCCATTATCTAATACATTAGCTACATTTAATATAGAAGATATACCTTGCCCTACACGAAATTTTTGCATTCTCTTCAAATTTTTTATTTTCATCTCTTCTAATTACTGATGTGTCTTGTTCTTGACTTTCTTCTTGTCCTTAGCTCGAATTTTATCGCCCATGATTAGAAAAAATCAACTAGTGGGGTAGGGGACAAAATGAACTACTAAAATATTGTGCAAAAATGTAGAGAAAATTGTAAACCAAACAAAATGTATGCAAAATTCCTGTGAAAGAGATGGAAGGGACATTGGGGGGCCACAATATATTAAAAAAACATAATGCGTACGTGTTATGCTTTTTACCCTTTTAAGCACATGCCTCAAGGCTTGGGATCCAGTTTGGATCCCCAACCCTGAGGCATGGACTTGCACAAACACAAAAAACATTATGTTTTTGCAGGAAAATGTAAAAATGCCACTTCCTCTATGATAAATAAAAATAAAAAAATTGAACCATTTAAAAAAAAATACCACGACGTAGAGCAGAGTTTCTTCTTTCTAAAAATATAATTTTTCAAATTTTCTGACTAATATAAGGTTTCCATATTATTTATTTTCTAACTAAGGTTTTTTATAGATATTTTTGAAGTTTGAATATTTCTATCTTTCATCATGTATCTTTTGTTTGGGTCATCGAAATTGAAAAAAATTATACTAGCACAAACTAGGCATAATTCTATACATATTCAAAAACAAAAATCTAATTTTTGATATTTTTTGAGGTAGTTAGGGGGCACAGTTGGAGCTCCATTATTTTTCAAAACATAAAATTTATGTACTAGAAAAATCATAAATAAAAAAATATTTGTTAAAAAAATCTAAAAAAATTCTAACACAAACTAGATGCTCCTAGCTATCTTTCTACCAAAGGGTTTTCAAAAATACTCAATGGTGCTCAAAAAATGGTGGGGGCACGAAAGTCACTCTATTATATTTTTTAACAAAAATAGGAGCACCTATTGGTATTTTAGTTGTTTGACCCACTTAAATTTATACATTTTCAATAAATTTTAGTAGCCTAGAAACTAGACTCAAAATGCTATGATTCATATTTCTACGAAATCTTCCAATTTTGAGTGTAACTATTTTGAAAAACTCATATAAGTTGAAGTTTTTTATTTTTTAGAAAAATGCGTCCACTTAAAACCCCCTTTTGGCCCCTCAACTTGGTGCACTTATCCCATGATGTTAGATGATAGAGATATTTTAACTATTGATGGATTGTGATTCATAGTATGATTTTTATGGATTCTTAGAGATGTAGAGAGACATTTTATTTTGATGATGATGATGTGTTAGCATATATATTACCGACATTTAGAATTCCCGTCATGTTGACTATGATTTAGCATTTGAACTAATCTCGTGATCTTGTTGATATTGATAAAAGTATAGAATTAAGATGTTGCTGAAATTTTAGATAAATGATAACATTATTTAGTTGAGATGATGATTTATTTAGATGAGGATGTTTTATTTATTGATGTACGTGTATTTTATCTTTGATGTATTTGATGCGCCACGAGGTCAAGGAGGTATTGCGTGATTTTGTAGGTAATTATATAACAACAATCAAAAGGGGGTTAGCAGACCAACCACAACGGAATACTTGGATGGATATAACGATGGTCACCATGACAACTTGTGTAACTCTGTTATGTTTTGTTATTGATTTGTTAGAGGGTCACCATGGGGAGATGGCCTTCAATCGTGTGACCATGGGCTTTGTGTTCAATTCTTTCCATTTTTCTTTTATTTATTGTAGAGTATGTGATGTAATTTACTTAATCATTATTTATTAATGTGTCTTTATTAAGTGAATTAATCATGTTTATTAAGTTATTTAGGGATGTGACAAAAGGGGCCATTTATTAGAGTAGTTGGTCTTTTGGATTTTGTGATTTTGTTGAGTGTAATTGACTTTGAGTGTTGTACACCCTACCTTACTTGGGAAATTCGGATTTGGGCTTAAGGGCCATTTTTGGAGGCTTGTGGGACAAGTTAAACTTATCCCACACCTCTTAATTTCATATACCAACCCTACTTATGGATTGAGGGGTCAAAAATAGACCCCATTATGTGTTTTGTAAGACAAAAAGTGATATTTATTGCACTTTTCTTATATGGGTTTTAAATTATGTCCTTAGGGGGTGTGGGTTTGGATTGTGTGTAAGAGGCTTGTCATTTCTCTCAACCACCAATTTATTGTGCCTTTGGGTTGAGGTTTGACTTATGATGTGGAGTTGAAGATAAGTGATGTGACATCCTACATGGAGCCACCTCACCCTCCTCTTCCCTTTTCTATATATGCAAGTTTATTTGTTTGTTTGGGGGTTACTTAATTTCATTTGTGCTCTTGTATTTTTGGATTTGGAGAGTTTTGGAGTGCTTGTTGAAGTTTTGGAGCTTTTTGGAGTTGGATTGAGCTTGAAGGAGATTGGAGTGTGATTCTTTGATCAAGTTCTTACTATGGAAAGGTAGGAGCTACACTCTTTTTATTTATTTATTTTTATATGTATGTATTGTATGTATGTGAATGGTTTGTGTGCTTGTTGGGATATTGGGTAGAATGCCTAAGTATGGTGTAGGAGAAGACTATGGGTATTTTTATTGTAGGGAGGCATAAGATTTTATTTCATGTTTTGGGAGGGAGTTGGGTTGGGTGCCCCACCTTTGATAAGAAAATGCTTGCATTTCTTATTTGGTTCTTTTGAGGGAGACATAAGAGATTGTAGGGAGGCATAAGAGAATGTGGGAGGCATAAGAGGATCTTGAGGGAGACATAAGATTTGTGTATGGGTTTTGAAATGTATTTTGAAGGGTTTTAAGGTGGGCACCTAATCCCATTGGGAGACATAAGTGATCTCCCCATAGATCCTTGCTCCATTGGCTTTGCATTTTCAAGCCTTTTTTATTTTGATAGTTCATTTTTGTGACTGTTACCTTTGTGTTTGAATGTGTGTTAAATGGTTGTGAATATTTGTATTGTAATGTGAAAGCATTGTGTTATTTGGCATGGTTTGTATCCATTCCTTATTACATTTTGGTTGGGGCTTGAGGGGAAATGAGGAGGATAGCTTCTTCTCCTCATTGGATTATTGGTTGGGTGGAGAGTGTTGCCTCTCCCCATTTTTGTTGTTTTGATTGAAGTGAAGATATGGTGGAGCTCTCGTTGAAGATTTAGGACTTGGAGCATTTGTTGAAATCAAAGGAAACCTTTCATTATAGAGACCTTTTTGTAATTCCCATTTAAGTTGGAAGACCAGTAGACTTGCATTTAAAACTAAAGTTGTATTGCATATTTCATTTATTAAGTTGGAAAAAAAGCTCCTTGTAATGCAAGGAATGAGTTATGCTCAAAGAAAAAGAAAGTTCATTGTATTTGTAGAAGCTGCATTATTGTAAGAATGAAGGGAAAACTTGGAAGTTGTAAATCCTTGAGAATGTATTCTTAGTAAATCTTAAATGTATAATAGTTGTTTGTGTTTTCCTTGAGTAAATGGTTGTAGTTGAAATGGAAAGATGCACTAAATTATAATGAGTTACCTTGTTAAAATATTACATTTTTGTAGTGGAAAAAACAATTGATACTTAGGAATAGATGAAATTTCATTCCTACTTTTGAACTTGAAAGAAATTTTATTGGAAAAGTCTTTTGTAGTTGTTTCATTCGCCATTATTGAAATATAAAATCTTTGAATTTAGTGATTTAAGCATGGAATGAATAAATGGCATAACCTTTCAACTGGAGACTTTAGGCACATAAATTTAAGCTAAGGTTAAACTTTAAAACACTCTAGTAAAATTAGTTTTGTGAAAAATTGTGGAAAATATGGTTTTGTTTTCAAAGAATAGGATCACCGCCCTATGCAGAGCGACGGTCTCGAACCACTAATATGATCGAGCGGTGGTCTTTGAACCACTACTCAAGCAAGACGGCGGTTTCATGAATCGTCACCGGGTAGGGTAGCGATCCACAGACCACCAATTTGCTTTGGACGGCATTTTCATCACTATCGGAGAAAAAAATAAAAATCCGCGACTATGCAAATTTTAACTTCATTTAATTAAAAATATGAGCCCACAAATATGAAAAGGAAATCACCAACAAGCTATAAGGGAATAAATTCATGGTTTTGAACATGTAAATCTTTAAAATGGACATTTAAATGTATCAAATCTCTTAGATTAATTGGAAGTAGGGTTTTTCCAAATAGAGAACCCAAAAATGGAAATTACTAAATAACTACTCCAAACTTAGAGTGGAAACCTCTACAATATTCAAATGGAAGACATTTCTATAATAAATCCATAAACTAAACTAAACTAAGTTTGATCCTAATGAATCCCTTCATGGCTTCTTCCCTCCTTGCTTTCATGGCATCCACTCCTCCAACCTACAAATTACAAAAATTAAAGAGACCAAATGAGGAGGCTAGGACAAAAAAATGATTTAATAAAATTTCATAAGGATAGTTAGGGTTAGGTTTGAACTCTTAGATCTAGTGGCCATAATGGATTTGATCCAAGGGTTGAGAATCAACCCTACAATTGTTAGGTGAGAATATTCATATTATGGTTGTAATTTTTAAATAAATCAAATGTATGTGAAAATGGATGAATGGGGCCACTTAGTGCCCTAGTGTGTTAAGTTAATTATTTATCTCTCCTAGTATGTTTTAGTAATTATTTAAATGGAACTTAAGACTAATAAATTAAGGGAACTAAGGTAACCAAGGATAAGGGTTTAATAAACATGGGTTTGCATGTTAATCTAAGAGGCGGGAAACATTTAATCAAGTAAATTAATTTATGGCACCTCTCTAGCAGATTGTAATTTTAAATTGTCATTAGAAATAGATTAATAATATTTAATTATTAATCTAGACCTGGTCTATCTTTTGTAATGTAGTAGTTGCTTTGGTAGGACTTAATTAAACATTTGATAGGGTTTGACACCCTTGCAACCTTTAAATAAATAAAAATTTGCCGTAACTTCTAGACAATTATTAAGGTTTAATGTGATTTTAGAACATCAAAATTGTGGGCATTACATCCACATATGACTAGTCCATAATCAATTATATAAAAAGTGAATGAGGAAGAGAGATTCTTCATAGCTGATTTGAGACTCCACCATGTAAACATCACTTCACTTTGAATATTTTTCCTGAAACACTCATAAAAGCCTTTGTTTCCCCCTTTCCACCATTGTGATTCTCATTCATTCCTAGCAAGATTACCACCATATTGTCCTTGTCTTCATTCAATTACAATAGTATTAGAATTTAACAAAAGTTGTGCTCCACGAAACATAAAATGCCCATTCCATAGAAATTTATGCTAAAATTTCAGTTGTTAAAAGCTTACACCTTGTGAGCGTGAGGAGCACACCTTGAAATTTGAGGAAAATAAAAAAATGAAAAATAACATAATATGGATTTTTATATTTATTTGCATTATGTTATTTTGAACTTGATTTTTACTATTTCACCCACATGTAATTTTAGAGATTCTTCAAGAAATGTAAATGCTACAAGAAATCCTATCTTATCTTTGTGAGAGGTGTATTAGAAGCTAAGACCTACATAGAATAATTTATTAAATCCCCTCTTTTTATTGTTAATCACTTAAAATCTACTTATACGTGGGCGATTGATTTCGATTCAAGTTTATCTACGATACTCTTTTAACATTCTTCGTCTTTACTATTTGTTTATATTTACTCAATTAATTAGCGGATTTATTCCATGCTCTGTTGTACATTAAACTTTTGTGTCCATTTATATAATCATCTAATTAATATTTACAATTCAGTACTTTGCTAGCAATCTTGATTGAATTCTAATTTCTTATTGGATTTCTTGCGAAATTTTCAATACAAAGAGTAGTTTCCAAGCACATTACACGAGTGATAAACCAATATAGATAAGGGTCCATTTTAAAATTACCGCAATTTCCTTCAACACCCCAATTGTAAGTTCAAACTTCAAACATGCCTTCATTTGCTCCAATTTTAACATTCCCTCAACATTTATGATCGTGATATAACAATTGACTCAAGATTCATTTGTGTTGTTTTTAACATTTAAAATGAAGGATTCATTTGTGTTGCTTGCTTTAGTACAAGTTTTCACTACCAACAACAACCCCAACATCACACACACCCCTTTCGTCAACTACCCCATTGGCGTAGACTTGCTCCTCCAAGAGCAAGCTGCAAATTATATTAATATACTATCATTGCTTCAATAAACTTATTAAATAAGTAGTACACAAATTTCAGTATTTATAACACTATATAGTTTTTTAAAAAATAATTTTGTTATTTGTTAATTTCAATTTCACAAAAAAATTAAAATTTTAAAAACTATATGGAGTAAAATACCTGTCTTTTTAGGGCTTTCCTTTACCACATGTATAAAGTTTTGCTGCACAATAAGTATTCAAAAAGTTTATAAGAAATAACGTATAAAAATTTGGCGCCAAATTCATTTACCTAACAACAACGACAACAACAACAAAAAAATCAAAATCAAAATCCGCGGAGATTTTACAAAATCAGATAAAATTAATCAGCATTTCTGCTGTCGCTCTAGTTAGCCACGTAAGCACACAAGCAAAAGGATCAATCCCATTAATACATAAAAAAATTCTTCGCACAATGCACAATTCGGCATTAATCTTTCACCCCAAATTCCAAATCTTATGGCGCGCAGTGTTTGTGTATGTAATAATTAAGAATGCATTTAACATGGAAATCAATACAACTCGATCCTCTGCTTCGAATTGTGTACTGAGAACATATAAATGTAAAGATTGCACAATTTAAGTAATAAGGGAAGAATTAAATTACCTCATTTCACTAACTATTTCCCTCAAATTCGATTGTGCAGAAGGGCCAGAGAAATGGAAAACTTCATCGATTCATGGTCATTTAAGTTTCTATGTGATTGCAGCTTACATCCGTCCCCGGTGGCGGCATCACTAACCTTCGACAAGCCTGCTTTGATCAGAGCTCATTGCATGAAGGCACAACGTTCTTCAGAGGTGCGAGGACGTAGGATTTTGCAGTATACCACGAAGAGACTCCAGATCATGGGCAACACTGCATTGAAGATTCGGCTCTCCTGCCGATTCATTTGATTAATGAGTTAAAAGCTGGAGTCATTCATAAGGGTCGGGTTCTGAAAGGAAAGCTCTGTGTGGAGCCATATAAGGCGTTTTCTGTTGCTTCTGCTTTGGAAGACCATGGCATGGCAGTGAGAGTCAGAATTTATGATGCCTCTTGATACAGTGCAGAGGAGGCTAAGAGGGTATTCTATAAGGGAGCAACTGTACAATTGAGAGAGCCACATCTAGTGAAAGGTGTAGACGGATGCCTTGCGCTATATGTCATCGCTCCCTCCTACATTAAAGTAGACCCTCCTCTTTCCCCGGCCGTTGGGATAACTGAAAATCTTCAGAAATGTTGGTTGGAAGGCAAGTCAAAAATGACGAGCGGTGATCAGGCAGGTGTAATAGTGGCTTACACGAATTGTATAGACGAGCTTAAGAGCCATGAAATTCAGCAGGAATCTCCTTTCCAGCTGCACTTGGCTTATTCTAACAGAGCCGAAGCGTTTTTACGGTCCAACCAGAATGAGAAAGCTCTTTTGCGATGCAAACATGGCTTTGGAAATTGAATCCGGCCATGTGAAGAGTATTTTCAGAAAGGAAAGAGCTCTGCTTAGTTTGCATGAGTACAGAGAAGCAATACTATGTTATGAAAAGTTGTGTGCTATGTCTCCTACTATTAGTTCACAGGTAGCTTCCGACTTGAAAAAGGCCAAGCGCATGAATGAGGAATGCAAACGTGGGAACCATCATTTTTGGAAAGAGGCGACGAAGAAAGTCACGGTGATGATGTTTAAGGCGAGTTTATGGGCTGTGTAGAATTGCGAGATGGAGGATTGTAGGCCACGGGTGAAATAGAAAATGGAGATTTGATAGTAGTTACCAATGCCGTTGCCATGGTAGATTTGGACTCGGAGCCACCTGAAATATCTTTCCCTCTCTTGATGGAAAAACTGGTGAACATGTGCATAAGCGCCGTGAAATCTTCCAAGAAGCTATGGATGCAGCTGACTGTTTTAGCCACACTGGAGAAAGGAGAAGATATCATGAAGGTATTCAGGGCTAACGAAAGTTGGTATGATTCAGCGCAGTTCGGAAAGCAAGACGTCATGAATTTAGTTGATGATGGTCTAATATCTAGCTTTGTCAAGAGCCATTGTTCTCCTCAATTCCAGACTGAGGAGGAGTTTTTGGGTTATGGTTGCTGCCCTCGGCTGTAAACATCTCTTGCATTCCAAATTCTTCCATGTCTCGAATTGGAAAGACTGTTTATTCATGCATCAAGGGACATACGTGCCGGAGAAGAAATTACTGCTTGTAAGAGCTCTACAGTTTTTTCCCCGTAAATGTTCGGGAGATTTTCAAATATGGGTTCTGTTGCAAATGCAAAAGATGCAAATTTGAGAGAAGAATAGAAGAAGACTTGAATAAGGTATATCGTCAATATAAAGCTGCCTGGGATGGAGATGACTACATATACCCTGTTCTTAGAGGATCGTTTGCGGCTCGCATGTCGCAAGTTGCAGTAAATCTCGAGAAAAAACTACAAGGGCGTCGTGATTTCACAGAGGAGCAGAAACGTTGGATACGCGGTATCATTTGCTGTGGCTTACGTTTCTCCTTACATGGAAAGTATATATGACAATGTCAACCGGTTGCAGCCCATGGAAACAATCTTAAATGCAATGTACACAACTGCTCCTGCAGATGATATGTGCCTAGACGTAGCAGTGAGAATGCATGGCCCTCAATTAAATACCCAGGTTTTGGAGACGTGCAAATCTCATATGGGTAAGCGTAAAATGGATGTTTTTCGTGATTTCATTACAAATATGGCCATCTAGGTTATTCTCGTAGTTATGTGTTTTGGTTTTGAAGTTTGATAAATTGTTTTTGATTTCACCAATGCTATCAACATATTCAGAATGCTCAATCGGAGTTGTAGCTTGTTCGTTCCAATACACATTGCAGTTGCAGTGAAGAACCTAGTCTTATTATGATCAAGGGCTAATTATCATATGAAATTGTAATCTTTTTGCCATTATAATATAATACGACTCCTAATTACAAAAACAGCAATCATTTCTTGGTTACGCTGTACTTTATTTCTTGGAGCTTTCTTGTTTCAGTTCATTCATGGGTGTTTGGAGGATTGGTCTTGTATTTAAGAAATGCTAAATACTGTAATCACGTTTTTAAATTTTACGTCAAGAACTAGGAGGAAGATGTTCAGGTATCATCCCTTTTTGTTGGACCTCTTTGTAAACAGGGATGAAAATAATGTATCTCTCTATATAAAAATAATGTAGCTATATCTCTATTCAATAGATATCGGCCAAAGTTCACGGTATTACCTTACAATAGATTTTAAAACCCATTATGAAGTTCCCCTGTTTTACTAGCCAGAGAGCAGTTTTCTGTATCTTTTTGTTTTCAGATAATGCCAATAGAACCCTAAGCAGCAACAGAAAATGCTCCATTTCTGTCATATTTACGCGCTTCCACATATGTTTGTCTTTGACAAATCTGCAATTTGTTTGTTTATAGCAAGAAAAATATGTGGGATGTTAAACTTTTATAAAGAAATGCCTGACATAGAGATCCTGTGAAATGGCGTTAAAACCCAATAAAGGGAATTGGAAGTAATTCACCAAGGCTGTTGGAAATAATTTGCAGCAAAGGGCGTCAGGATGTGACTTAGATATAGATAAATTTACAGAAGATTTTAGTGGCAAAAATTTGCTAAATTCATAAATATTCTGATTTTTAAAATTTGTATTTGGTCAAAATTCAGGTATAGAGATAGGATTGGATCATCTAAATTTTCTACATTCAAATTATTTTTAGGGGTTGGTTTGCGTAACATTTACATTAATAATAGATTTTTTAAATTCAAATTGTCATTAATGTGAAATTAAAATTTGTAAAATTCCTCTCTCTCTATATATATATTAATCATTATAAATTTATAATTTTGTATATCAAGTACAAATCAAATTTTCTTTGCAATTCTTTTGTCCGTGCTCTTGGTCATGTAGGTATTGACGATTGCAATCGATTGTATATTGCAACTCTCTAACATTAAAGATATTTTAAAAGTTAAATATGTTATTCGTTGAAGTTACATATAATGTAAAATGTCACAAACGTTACAAATTAGCAACATATATTTTGCTATTGGCGGATAAGATGTATTTATGTTACCGACGGGTAACATAAATGTATGTTAACGGCCTGCATATATTGTAAATCGATAGCATACATTTTTGCTACCGGCCGGTAACATATACATGTATGTTGCCACTGGCAACATAAATGTATGTCCGACAACATACATGTATGTATGTTGTTGGCCAGTAGCATATAGTGACAACATACTATCTGTGCTAAAAGTAAGCTAATTTATCCACAAAATAATGATTTTGTAGAAAATTTGTGAATTGTCAATATTATATGGATAGCTTCTATAAATAAAATGTAGATTTTCCACAATTTCATAAAAGTCACCTTATAATTTTTAAAGATCCACATTATTAAAATTTAATTGTTGACAAATGGCATTTTCTCAATTTTTGAAAATTATGTGTAAAGCCATATAAGGGGTTTTTCTGTTGCTTCTATTTTGGAAGAGCATGGCATGGCAGTGAGAGTGAAAATTTATGATGCCTCTTCATACAGTGCAGAGGAGGCTAAGAGGGTATTCCATAAGGGAGAAATTGTACAATTGAGAGAGCCACATCTAATGAAAGGTGTAGACGGATGCCTTGTGCTACATGTCACCACTTCCTCCTACATAAAAGTAGACCCTCCTCTTTCCCCGACCGCTGGGATAACTGAAAATCATAAAAAATGTTGGTCGAAAGGCAAGTCAAAAATGACGAGCGGTGATCAGGCAGGTGCAATAGTGGCTTACACAAATTGTTTAGACGAGCTTAAGAGCAATGAAATTCAGCAAGAATCTCCTTTCTAGCTGCACTTGGCTTATTCTAACAGAGCATAAGCATTTTTATGGTCCAACCAGAATGAGAAAGCTCTTTGCGATGGAAACATGGCTTTGGAAATTGAATCCGACCATGTGAAGAGTATTTTTAGAAAGGGAAGAGCTCTGCTTCGCTTGCATGAGTACAAAGAAGCAATACTATGTTTTGAAAGGTTGTGTGCCCTGTCTCCTACTATTTGTTCACAGGTAGCTTCTTACTTGAAAAAGACCAAACGGATGAATGAGGAAAGCAAACATGGGAACCATCATTTTTCGGAAATAGGCGACGAAGAAAGTCATGGTGATGATGTTTATGGGCTGTGTAGAATTGCGAGATGGTGGATTGATGCCATGGGTGAAATAGAAAATGGAGATATGATACTCTTGGGTGTATGCGTGAAGATTAAGGCAACTCTAGTTTATAAGCAACACTTCCAATTTTCTATAAAACTTGATGAGGACTATAATATTTAGGAGCAAGTTTGTTGTACTTTTTTCTGTTTCTTCAAGGACATCTTCTTATAAGGCTACAGATGTATAAAAACTCAGTCACCAATTTCAAAATTTCTTTCACTACGGTGTTGATCTGTTTGTTGTTTCATCCCGTTTTGTGCCAATGCCAAATTCTCCTTCAAACTAGCCAAAACTTGTTGATGCTTTGAATGTGTTCCTCAACATCTCTAACCTTAGTTTGCACCCTCAAGGAAGAATTGATAAATGGTGAATGGTGATTATATAATGCTAAAAATGAGGTCATTTGAGAAGAGGTATGAAAAGATATGTTATACCACTATTTTGCAAGTGGTAGCCATTTAACCCAACATTCTTACTTATCATATACAAAACAACGCATATATTCTTCTAAGAATTTGTTAACCACTTCCATTTTCCCATCGGTTTTAGGATGGTAAGATGAATTGTGAGCTAGTGAGTACCTAAACATGTAAATAATTTTGTCAAAAATTACTCGTGAAAATAAGATCACGATCACTTACATTTATCTTTGGGGTTCCATGTAGCTTTTGAACTGTCTCCAAAAAAATAGCTGCAAATGGGTGTGACAGGGCAAAAAAATGGGCATATTTTGTGAGCCTATCCACAATCACCAAAATAACATTCTTACCCTCTGAACAAGGAAATCTTGTGATGAAATCCATGGAGACCTCCTCCCATATCTGGCTAGGAATTGGTAATGGTTGCAATAGACCTAATGTTTTAATGGTTTCACCTTTGTTTTGTTGGCACACCAAACACTCTAATACAAAATTTTATACATCACCCTTGAGTCCTTCCCAAAAGAATTCTCTTTTTATTCTATGATATGTCTTCAAAAATCCAAAGTGTCCTCCAATAGGGGATGCATGTAGCGTGTAAGAATCTTATGCTTCAACTCAAAATCTTTGCACAAGTATAACTTGTCATTGTACCAAAGTGCATTACCTTTCCACTCAAATTTGTTATATGTTATAGATCCTTGCTTGATATTTTGTATTAGAGATTTTGTATCCTTGTTCTGATCTCATTCCAATCTTGCTTCATCTATCCAATCGGCATTCAACATGGACATTGCACATTGTAATGTGTCTCTATGTAACGTATACTGTCGGGCGTGTACCCTAGTCCTGGTCGCAAACTTGATAAAGCTCTTTGTTCTTTTACGCATATGAGTATAGTCTCATCCTTTGTGGTACAACTTTTAAACATTAGACACCTACTTAGAGTTTGAACATTTTTTTTTCCAGTTGATATTCCTTTCAAAACGTGGAGTTTGTTAGCTGTCCCTCATTGCAGATTCTTGAACACTTGCTTTCAGTTAATAGAAGTTGCAATTGAATTATTGTACAATACCCCTAAGATGAACTGTAGACCAACTTTTTCCCGTTGCTTTGATTTGCGAATGATTCCTTATGAAATGTATATCTCTTTCTTATGTACAAGCATGCTCTAAAATATGAAAGTGAACCGTAGCTACAAGTCCTTGATTTGGCTATAACCTTTGTTGTATATGTGTGATCCTTCTAGAAATCTCATAGACTTGTAGTTGTCACGGTCAGCTTCATCTCCTTCTTGGCGTGGAGGGTGGAGCTATTAAAGTATGATGTGATGGAATCCTTGCTGGTGGCCGCACCCACTGTTTTCCCTGATTTGCAAATCTTTTGTTTTCTTTTTTGACCTGCTCACGCAAGAGACTTTGGTGGCCGCACATGCTCATTCATTAAAATGTTGACTTACACCTGCTGTTCACGTGGTCTACCTGTCGTGTCTGTCCAACCACGAATGCTTGTTTTGCACTCCATCAAATGCTGAAACAGATGAATTGCTACAAGCGTGTTCTGGATAGTGGATTCATTAATGGTGAAATGAAGGTCTGTCGCCCTGATGTTGCGAGGGTGGGTGTGGGTTCTCAAAATCGTGCTGTACAGGCAGTTTCAGTGGAGCGTAGAACTGAAATTCTCCTAGGAGTGCCGTGAGGAAGTGATTGGCTTTATGCAGCAGCTACAGGGTAGAGAAGTAAACTTATCTCAGAAAATCAGTGGCCTCCAGAGAGAGTTAAGTGCGACAGCTGCTGCAGGGCGAGCCCAAGGAACCGTTGGTGTTGATCCTGATGTTCTGGTTGCACGCGACCACAGTCGAGATCAGTTGTTGCAGAATCTTGCAGCTGTAGTAGAAGAACGAGGTAAAGCTTTAGTTGAGTTGTCTTGCCTTTTCATTTTGGAAAGTCGCTTCCGTCCAGGTGGTGAATTTAACATGGAAGAAGCTCGATCAAATCTTGAGGCTGCATTTTGTGCTTTGCATTTCCATGGTTTTGCTGGTATCGTGGTTGGCCATGGACGCTCAGCTTGGCCGCTTTGTCTGGTTCGAACTGGGGTTTGCGAGTTGGGTCCAGCTTGAATGGCTTTGAATCGTGCTCTGCTGGGTGTGCATCGTTGTGAGTGAAATTCCACTATGTTCCCCTCTTTCTGTTCTTGCTGTGGAAGGCTCAGCCGTGAGCTCATAGCTCTTCACTCTCGTCGGGTTTTTTTTTCATTGCTTTGTATTCTTCTGGCATTGCCGCCGTGTCAAAGGCTCATGACCTCCCTGTTCTATGTTCCAATCTAACTGTTGCTCGACCTGGTCTTAGTTCTTAACTCGCCATTGATTTGTGCTTGTATTTTATTGTTTCACCATGAGCTTGACCCAGATTTGGTGACAGATCGCACCCACAGGCACAGGGAATCTATGCAATGTTGGAGAAAATGTCTTGGGAGCTGTAAGGTGTGTTCTTGTTGGGGATCCACAGCAACTGCCTGCAGCAGTAAATAGCCAGGCAACGGGCATGCTACAGTTTGGTAGAAGCCTTCGTGAGCGCCTCCAACAGGCAGGTTGTCCAACTAGGCTGTTTTCTGTTCTGTATCACTGCATCCTCAAATTTGGACTCTCCTACAAGATATTTTTATCAAAATCGATTAAGTGACAGTGAGGGTGTTACCAGCAGACCTGATGAAATTTATTTGCAAAGATTCTCTATTGAGATCTTACTTGTTGTACGATGTAACTCATGGAAGAGAACCTCATAGAGGCCGATCTGTTTCATATCAGAATATTCATGAAACACAATTTTCTCTGCTATTATATGAGCTGCTTCAACAAGTCACTAAGTTGGCAGGCATAAAGGACTCTGTTGGAATTATCATCACCTTACAAGCTACAGCTGTAATGTTTGCACCGAGAGTTTGATGTTGTCCCCAAATCTGATGAAGGAAAAGGTTTATGTATCAATACGGTAGATGCCTTTCAGAGCCAGGAGCGATGTAATCATTATGTCTTGTGTCCGAGCTTCAAACCATGGTTGGTGTTTAGCTTTCTAGCGCAAGTGCTCTCGGACTGAGTGGTAAGCAGTTCGACTCTCACCCCCAAAGCAGCTGCATTGAAGCAATCTAGTGTTTGGACAGCCACCTATTGCATTCTTCTAGTCGTGCCTTCAAAAGGGAATCCTGGTGTGGTATATTGCAAGAAAAGACCAGTGAAGCAGAGGATAAAGCGGAGGGCGTGTGGCTGTAGCAGTCCCTGCTGGATGTTCACGACTGGTGGATGCGTTAAAACAGGCAAGATAGACTAACCATATACATAATATGCTAGTATCTAATAAACCTCTTGAAATGAAACTTTTTCTTTCTAGAAATTGGTTTAAATTTGTGATTTTGTGGATTTGTGTTCAGTATATGGGTAATAGTTTGTTATTTCCGGATTTTCCTCCGTTGGTTGTTCTTGTTGAAGTGATCAAACCCCTTTATATATAAAAAATAAAAAAATGTTCTCGGTGTTTATGCTTCGATTAATTATATGGAAATATATATATATAATGGTACTGTAAGGATAAAAATACCCTGTGCTAGAAATTGAGTCTTCTGGGTACGCTGGTTTTAACAACTTGTCGGCTTATATATAATCTAAAGTTACTTCCTTCTACAAAATGTCGTTGTTTCTTTTGTGAACCTGGGTATGTAATCGCCCCTGGAAAGTTGCAGCTTTGACTAGTATTGGGTTCCTATTATGTTATTGCCCTGGAGGAAAATATACAGTTAAATTATTATTATTTTTATGATAAGCGTGATTATGCACTTCGTGTATTGTGCAAATTATTAGGGCATTTGGAAATTAGAAGTTCAATATATATGCTTGTTAAGAAGGAAGTTTTGGACCGAAAATATGTCCTGGGTTGATAGAAGGGCATAAATTATTGATAGAACCCCATTTGATTCTACTCTTTCTATGAGTAAAATTTGATAAAATTAATGACCTTTATGGTGTTAAGATATGGTATGTTGATGATTCCTTGCGTGATCGATTTAATTATATATAGACATAATGCCTTGATGGAGTAAGGTAATATCTTTCACGGTTCGTGAAAGTTAAGGTTTTCATCAACTGCTTAAGGTAACATGAAGTTCCTTAATTTAGTCAAACTTGTTTTGTACTTCCTTCTTGATGAGTGACCTTTCATTACAAATTTAGAATGATTGTGATGGAAGGTCGTGAATATATTTGTTGTTTAAAAAGGGAAAAGAAGCTATGGAATAGTTGTATATGTATCGAACGTAATAATTGTAATTACATCGTTTATGATATTAGAAAGTGAGTTGACGTCGGAAAATTTCAACCAAGTCTAGATTCATGGCTATGTTCCTCTAGAACGGGAGGGTTATAAATCTAAAGTATTATGAAAATTGCAAGGATGTGTTTAGAATGCTAGATTGCCTACTCAACTTGGGAATTAATGAGGCTTGTCACTATTCCGGCCCTGGTTATGTTCAGTAGGTAGGCTGTTAGGCAATGCCTATTCCGGACATTCTTATCGTCCTTTCCACTCATCCTTATTAGCTATGAAGTCACTTATTACCTAAGATATAATGGTTGTGGGTTTGAATATAAGATTTTCATCCTTTAAACCTTTTTTATTACATGATGGAACTTTGTTATTACCCTCGTTGTTCGTTTCTAGCCTATTAGGCCTATGGCCCTACGGAACGATTCCAAAACTATATTCTTTTGGCAACTAAGATCGGGTCTGGTTTTTTTATCTTTTGACTTCACCTTGAGAATGTTGATTGATGGGTTACACTTTAGATTTCAATCACGTAATCTACGGGATTACATGATTGAAATCCTAATACTCTCAACTCTTGTGTCTAATCATTTAAATTTCATAGTCTTGCGTATTTGGTTGCCAAACTTTTGTAGTTTTCGAGGTATTTTTCATAATTAAAACTTATGGATTTCTTCTTGTTGGCATGGTGAGAATTATATCTTGTATCAAAAGGTTGTTAGAGGTTAGAACTTTGATCCATTTCTTGAAATAGAATGTTTCCTTTCATGGTATTGTTAGCTAGTAGCTTATTGTTGCTATGTATGGTCTTATCTTGCTCAGTTCTCGCGAACTGACTCAGGTTATTAATTGTTGCAGATGGCTTACGTGGTTAGATGATGGAAAGACTTGTAGATTATTGCATCAATCTTGGTTATGATGTTCCTTTGTACGAATGAGTATTATGTTATAAAAATTTGGAAAAGGCCTTTGGACATTTTAGAAGGAGGGTCAGTGCCTTAGTGGAATGTATTGTGGAGTATTGTTGTTGTAACTGTTAAACTTTGCTCTTGAGTTAAAATGTTGACATGTAAATCCTTCTAAGGCATAGTAGAAATGAGTTTGTAAGTACTATGAAGTGAGCTGGATAGTCCTTATAAAAGTTAAACTAAAATTTATATATATGAATATATTAATGTAGATGTGATCTACTTGATAACCTTTGAGACCTGGAACAATCAAGAGGAAACTATCTTTTGTAACAAAATATGATTACTTTTTTTTTTTTTCCGAGCCAAACCAATAAACACTATCCTTTTATGGTGAAATCTTAAATGACCTCATGGTGAAATCAATGGTTAGATTTTAGAAGATGATAGGATTTAGTAAGTAGGAGGGAAATTGATTAATTAAACCTTAAATCTCTCTCTATCATTTGAAATGTTCTCCTTTGTCAAACTTAATTAAGTAAAGTCTAGATGGAACATTCAACCAATCTTGATAAACTCTTAACCTCAATGAAAGACTGATAGTAAACAATGTGACCCTGAAGCTAAATTTTGTTGTCCTGTTCTGTTAACCCTTGCCTTGATTCATGGTGATATTTCTTAAGCAAGGTCAAAGTTTGATCCTTAAACAAGAAGGTTATTGTTATGAACCCTAAGCGGTACTTTCCACTCAATCGGAGCTTATGCCATCACCTGGGCAATAGAGGTGTGGAACTTGTGTTAGTGGCTTGAGTAAGTTTAATTAATCTTGTAGAAATGGAAAATGTTCTAAAATCAAATGAATAAAAAGCCTTGGACATAAAATTGATGATCCTAGTTTAGAAAGCTTGGCCTTAAGCTATTTAGTCAATAGTTGAAAAGAAAGAAGTTCTCCCTTGTGAAAAGAATTGTGTGAATCATTACATGAAATTTTATAAGAACGTAAGTTAAGAATTAGAGACATTTTAGTAAACAAGAAAATTTAACAAGAATTTCCTCATGGGATGCCCTAAATGTAAGTGTGTCAAGTGGTTGGACTTCCATGTTGTCTTGTCAGAAAGAAGAAAAAAAAATGTATGTATGGTCCTTGATAGGTGTGAATGTTTCCGTGCTGCCTTTATGGCCATCCTTGTATCAAGTTGTTCACAGTGTTAGTTGTACCCTTGGTGACGACATGTTGCGTCATGTTATGTGTGGAAGTAAGACAAAAAAAAAAAAATTATCCTGTCTTTTCTTGTGTTGTTCGTGTGTGTGTGGTTTTGGGTGGTTACATCTACGGATGTATTTCTTCCGGAAAACGCATCGGCTACTACATTTTCTTTACCCTTTTTGTATATGATCTCAAAATAATAACCCAACATTTTTGTTACCCACTTTTGTTGTTCCTCAAATGATAACCTTTGCTCCAAAAATTATTTGAGACTATCATGATCAATTTTCACCTTGAAGTTTCTACCCATTAGATAGGGCCTCCATTGCTTGACCGCATGAAGAATAGTCATCATTTCTTTCTCATAGACAGGTTTGAGTAGATATTTTCCTTTGAATTGACGACTCTCAAATGCAATTGGTCTTCCTTTTGGTATTAGATCTGCTCCCAATCTTGATCCTGAAGCGTCACACTCAATAATGAAAGTTTTTGAGAAGTTAGGAGTATCCAAAACTGGGGTGGTGCACATGGATTCCTTCAACTACTCAAAGGATTTATCGCCACATCTGGCCCAATGGAAGGCATCCTTTTTAACAATGTAGTGAGTGAAACTATGATTTTACCATATCCACTCACAAATATTTATTAATACCTTGTTAGTAGAAGGAACCCTAAGATATTTTTGAGTGTTTTGGGCCTTGACCATTCCACCATAGCTTTGATCTTATGAGGATCAAAATTTATACCTTCACGGGATACAATGTGATCCAAGTACTATACCTCTTGTACACCAAAAGAACATTTAGATGGATTTGCATAGAGCTTATGTTTCTCCAAAACTTCTAACACTTTATATACATGTTGTAAGTGTTCTTCCCATGTCTTACTATAAAATCAATATGTCATCAAATAAAACTAACACAAAGTTCCTTTAAAATGGCCTAAAAACAATCTTCATCAAGATTTGAAATGTTGAGGAACATTTATAAGACCAAAGGGCATTAAAAAAATCATAATAGCCCTCATGAGTCTTGAAAGCCATTTTTATATGAACATCTTCCTCTCTTTATTATAATTTGATGGTACCCGAATGAAGATCTAATTTTGTGAAATAAATAGCACCATGCAATTCATCAAGTAAATCATCAATTATAGGAATAGGAAACTTATCTTTGATGGTGTACTTGTTGACTTCTTGGTAATCTAGACACATCCTCCATGTTTCATCCTTCTTATGTACCATAAACACTAGCAAAGAATATGTGCTCTCGCTATTCTTGATGATACTTGCCTTCAACATTTCCTACACCATTCTCTTGTAATATGGGTATCTCGTATGGTCCAATGCTAGGTGGTTAGCTCACTGGAATCAGCCGAATGGCATGATCATGATCCCTAAGCGGTGATAGTCCTTTTGGAATTGCATAAAAAACAAATGAGTGAGCATCGACAATCTCTCGAAGATCGGGTTGCATTCAAGACTACGTATTTTGTACCTCTATGTAAAATAACTTTTCTAAAAATCCATCTACTCCTTTTCTCGAGAACCTTTCGCATATGATGAGAGCTAATAATATGTGGAGACTTAGCTACCTTCCCTTTCAACTGTATTTTCCTTCCTTTTTAATGAAATCACATGAATAATTATTGTAAATTCATCTCTATAGTACCCAAGGTTGTGAGCCATTAGACACCCAAAACAATATCCGCCCCTCCTATAGAAATGAAAACATAGGCAATTCTAACATGTAGTCTCCCATGGAAATCTTGAGAGTATGAAACTTTCATGTGCACTTGATTATACCACCATCCATAATCATAACTTGCATTTTGGAGCTGGTTAAATAAAACAATTGAGACAAGTAGCTAAGTTACTATTTATGAAGTTATGAGTACTCCCGAGTCAATCAACACCATCACCTTTTGTTTTTGAGATAGCCAATAACCTTGAGTGTTTGAGGAGTACTAATACTTGAAAACACGTGGAAAGAAATTGTAGGTGGTGATCCTCTACTTCATCTTCTACTAGTTCCTCGGCCCCTCCTATAATTTTAGCTTCCTCTTCATCCTCATTTCCTCGTTCAATATAGAAAAGATTCTTCTCGGTACATTCGTGTCCAAGTCCATAATTGGTGTGACGATTAAAACATACTAATTTTGATCTATTTTCTTCCATTTATTGAGGAGTTAGTCTAATTGACTAAGAGAATTTTGATGAAGAGGTACTACGGTATCGATGTTAGTAACAGGATGCCTCCTACTACAACAAAAATTTTCCTCTCGCTCTATGTGCCATGATAATAGAATCGAAAGCTTGACTAGATTAAACATACATACCTTATGCTCAATGTCATATTTAAGACCCCAAGAAACATGTCATTCAAATTCCCTTCGTAATATTCTCCACCCTTAGGATAGGTTAGGAACCGATGCAAATAATTTTTAGCTGATCATGTTTGTCATAACTTTTCCAATTGACTAAAGTAGTTATCCGAAAACTGGAACTATAGTGCAATTTCAAATCCTCGGTAAAAACTATCCAAGTGATAATGAGACCAGTCTTCTTCATCCGAGCACATAACCATTGATACTAGACGACTTATTCTCGGTTAAAGATATAGGGATGCCAAGGACACCTTTTTCCTAATGGGCTTTGATGTAACTCAAATAAGTTATCCATTTGATTTATCCAATTTAGTGGATCATTCCCATAAACTTTGTGCATCTCCACTTTCGACATCATGTTCCGTGGTTCTGAATAAGTTGGATTTTGATTGGGCTAGAAAAGTGATCCAACATGGTTATTTTTCGGATCATTTTGAACTAAAGATCCTCCTTTGCTTTGAGTTGGAGCTGATTTGGGACAGACTATTTACCCTTTATATGTTATATGATATGATCCATTCATTGATTGATTTTGTCTATGTCTTCTTTATAGGCCATCTCGATTGTAGCTTTCACCGATTATACTCGAGTTGGCTCACCTTATGATAAACTGAGGTAAACCATAGTGCCGAGGAATCGTGTTTAAACCTTATGAATCCAAATATTATATCACTACCCCATCTTTATCTCGTGGTTTTACCTGAGTGACAAGATTCTTTTTGGCTCTTGTGGAAGGGCTTGCCATGATGTCATATCTTAGGGTTTAGGGTTTCGATACAAATTAGGCCGAATAAGAAACAACACAAAGAAGATACTACCAATATTTTTTTGAGATATTTCTGAAAATGTAACTAACTTGGAAAAATTCCACAATTTGCAGCTTAGGGAGTGAGTTTATGAAAAACCTAAATTTGTAATAACTTTTACAAAATAAATAAACAAAAGTCCAAAATTTTCAAGGAACCTTACATGGAATGATTCAAAATCTGGAAAAAAATATTTGACATATTTTCTCTAGTTTGCAATATATAGAGAAACAAAAATAGGGTTTTTACCCTAATTTTGGCCTAGATCGCAGCTCGATACCACTTGTAATGAAATTACTTGTATAATTCAGATTATGAGCAACAATAGAACACCAAAGAACACAATATTGCAGATAAATGATCTCAATATGCAATTAAAATAGATTTTCCACTTTGAGGGGGCAACCTCCAAACCATACAATAAGACTCAAATTATCAAATGATGATAAACTGCTACCTACAATCCCCTATATATACTATTCATATGTTATGGCCATCACCAAGGCCAACCTACTAAGCATAAGAAAGTATAAATGACATAATAAATTGATATGGTAAACCACAGGTTGGCTACTCATTTCCTAATACAAGCTATAGGTTAAGGGCGTAGCAATTTGTTACATGCAGGTTCTCCAAGGTTGGTCGACTACACATGGACATGCCTCTCTATAGAAACCTCTCCTACAACAAATTATCTAGGGACATTCCTGTCATTCAAAACTTTTAAAGGTTTCCTCCAGACAGGTGTAGATATAACCAAATTTTTTTCTCGTAGACTAATTCAATTTTGTTTCTTTTGGTTTTTAGATATCAACAATTAACTAATGTAATTAATAGTAGCCGTCTTTTAAATAATGTAGGTTCTAGAGAATTTCTTGTATTGTTATCAAAATATTGGCTAACTTGGATATGTATGATGTTGTGTAGTAAAATTGTGGACCAATTTAATGAACAACATTCATCTCTAAACCAGCAATTGTTTGCATGCGTTTGGGTTTATTAATACTATTGGACATGGCTCTTCACATGTACGATGACATAATGAGATTATGATCAATATGGTCAATAGACTACATGTACTCAAACAAATCAATTTCATAAAGATTTAACATTGTCATCTTCAGTAGTACTTGGGAAATTATTCCTAATCAAATATCTTTTCCTCAATGATCCAAGTGACAGTCCCAAACACAGATTCTAGGGGGTTCAATCTAAGTGATCCAATATATTTCCCTCAGTGATCCAAGTAACAATTCCAGATAGTTACTGGGGGTGAAATCTAGGTCGAAGCCTTATTTAGTGATTTTTGGGAAAACGATGAAGAATTCAAGCACTCAAGAGGTCGCCCAGTGGCATAAATGCTTTGGTTGTGTTGGGAAGGCCAGTTCCATGTGGTTTACAAAAAGAGAGTCAAAAATCATACATTTGATAACCAAGATTAGTAAAATTAAAGAAAGAGTAATAATTATTAATCACATAGATAGAAGATCACCTAAATCCAACTCTAAAGATCTAAAATGACTATTACAAAATTACCTTAAAGTAAACAACAATATATGATATTACATACTTAGCACATAATACCATTTTCAGAGAGTGATAGGAAAAATATGCAGATCGTACCTATGAAAAATATATTTATGTGTTCATTTTTCATTGAAAGAAATGCAATTAAACAACCATCTGCCAACTATTAATTTGAACAAAACAATCTTGATTCAAGTTAATATATATACCCACACCAGTCTTAAGACACGTAAGAGTTCAATCCTACAACTAAGAAGAACTTTTAACATCCACGAGGATATTTGCACTTATGTTCGAGTAATAACAAATTTTAAGTAACTAACTACCAACAATTACCTAGAAAAAACAATCTTGACTCAAGTTAATATATATACCAACACCAATCTTAAGACACGTAATAGTTCAATCCTACAACTAAGAAGAGCTTTTAACATCCACACATGACTAGTTTCAATTCTATTCGAGTACTAACAAATTTAAAAAAAAGGTTACAAATTTCACTTTAATCTGCAACTAGTGTCATTCTTGACTTCACAAAATTAATACATTAATCAACTACTAATTTATTTCTACCATATGAGTTCAATCCGCCAACCAAGTCAAAGTTCATCACAAGATTAATACTAGACCTACATTTATGCTTTTCCATGTCAACATGACCTAACATTTTTTTAAAATTGTGTATGGGGGGTATCATATGCCTACATCTATGTTGGAAATCATTATGTTCATTCTGTTGTAGGGGTAGAGTCAAATGCATTCCTTATAAATTCTCAATGAATTCATAAATTACATTTTAACTATGTCTTTGGAGTCAATACAATGCTAGTAGCATGGATACATAGTGGTTATGTATCTTTTTAAATTTCATGATATTGTGCTAAAAATGGTGTATAATAGTTATTTTTTCTTATTGTCGCCAAATCACCTGCACCCTTTGAATGGCTAGAATATGAATAGGATGTTCGGTGTGATTAGGACACATAAGATCACCTCTCAAGATGCGACTTGGGCTCGACGTGAACCTCCGGAGAATGCCAAATTCCTATTCCTAAACTAAGTGCTATACTACCCTTGTGCAATAAAGTGATTATTTAGACCTATGCTAACATTTTCATGGGTTTTAGGGAAAGAGATTTGCATAAATGAAACTATACTAGGGATAGTAAGGCACCAAATAAAGGGTGTTTCTAGACTCAAGAAGGGTTAACTTGAAGAGGGCATGTCCACCTCAGTCAAATTCACCTAATGCAACTCAGAGAGGGTACATAATACCACGACTAGGAAACATGCTTTCCCTTAATTAAACTTGATCAAACAAACAAATCTATCAGTCTTCCAGTGAAGAAGGATGAACTTGACAAGGGTGAACAAACACCACAACTAAACTGGCATGCAATACTCCACCACTTGATAAGAACATAACTCCAAGAGGCTACAATAGAAACTTAAGCTTGCATAGTGTACTGCGCAAGCATGAGAAAGGCACAAAGAAGTATAGAAGGATGAAAGGACCAAGATTAGTCACAAAACACACACTTTTATTACTTCAACAACATGCACAATGCATCATACATTCAAAGAGGCAATGGTTGCCATTACAATCTTGGAAAAAGGCTTGAAATTTCCCTCAACATACAAGGACAACTTGTAGAAGAAGGAGGTTTCTTGAAAAACTATAAACTTGTCTAACTCCTTGGAATGAGCTTCAGACTTAAGTTTATAGAAGAAGTTGAGAGAGAGAGAGAAGAAGTCATAAATTCCCTTCCTAAATTGAAGGCACATGATGTATTTATTATAGTTGGTTGAACCACTTGAGAAGGTTCCATCATGTGTCATTAATTACTGTTGACCTAGTTCTCCTTAATTAATTAAAAGAATATTTAAATAAAATATTTAAATAATAATAATAAATATTATTATTAAAATATTTAAATAAAAATATTAATTTAACAACTAAAAAATATGGTGGCCCCCTCGAAGGTTGGTTATACTTGAAGAAAGTGGGGGCCATGAAAATAGGTTCAAAACAACCCAACTCGGTGGTTGGCTCACTGAGTTGGGCTCGAGCTCCACTACCGTTTACCGTAACCACGCTCCCATTCTTCACACATTCACCGAGCTACTTTGCATTTCCACGTCCAAACTAACAAGCCCAAAATTACTCGCATGAGATCACCTCGAACTCTTATCTCCATGAGCTTTGTTTGATATGCATCAAGCTATCTTTCGTTTGAGTGCATTTGACCGAGCTCACCAGCCATGCGACCATTACCAAGTTCCTCCATGTTGTGTTAGTTTTCATCAAGTGAATTTACCTTGTTGGCTTCTTATACCCCTATCGATCTAAAACTCGAATTCCTTGTTGAGCCATTGGTAACTCGGTTTCAACTCGGTTCACCTAGTCGAGTTCTTTGTGTTTCGTACGAGCCTGAATCAATAATGTAACTTTGAGATTGACTCGACTCCCCTTGAAAATTTCATACGAGTAACTTATTTAACCCATTATCCTGATTACGAGCTATGTTTCCGACTTGTGTATTGGTCGAGTCCATTATTTTTACAAGCTTACTCACTTTTTGAGTGACTCTCTCGTTGATCCATTGAATCATTCTGTTGTGTGTCAATTCATGTTTGAAATGGCTCGGCCTGGGATCACCAACACAAAATTTGAACTCATTTTATTGCATGCCTTTCAATGACTCAGTGACTGCAATCCTTGTGAATCCTAGTTCTCCTATTGCGCCATGTACAGACATTGACTTGGCTCCCTAAATCGAGCCATAGCTCGAATCTTTCAAAAATACCACACTCGACTATGCGTCCATTCTTCGATGCATGGAATACTAAGCCATTTCCTACAAAGTACTTGGAACACCAGGACCAAGCTCTCATGTTTCTCAAATTCATGAGCTCGATGATTTTAGATGGGTAACTCGACCATTATTCTGTCCTCATGATAAGTCACAGGTCATGCGAGCTTAACTCCGAGTTGGCCCCATTGATCATTTCCAAGATCTCCCACCGCTCTACAGGATTCATCCTCACAGTATGACAATAGAGTTGATGTTCACAACTCTCACACGAGCTTCTCTCTGAGTTATCAAAAACCTCCTTGGCACATGCGTAGCTTGTGAGTTGGTTCTATACTAAGTTGACTTCGCATTTAATTCGAGCTTGAACTCATTTTCTTACATACCTCTTGATTCCATCGCCGCGTAGCGTTCTACCTAACTATCACGCACGTTCGCATCTGACATCATATACAAATATTGCTAAACATTACCTAAATTAATAGTGCAGCACAGTGGTTGGGCACGACAGCTAATGTTTTGGAGGTCACGAGGTCGAATTCTTCTAAGTACATGCTAACCTGCGTGATGGTTAGGCTCCGCCGCCGCGTAGAGCCACCTGTTGCACTATCAACTTGGTAGTTGACCCGAGCATACACATTAATTCTTTCCTCTGATTTTTTCACCAGCTGATTCTTCTTGACATACCACCAAAATGTGACTTTCACATCACTAACGATTCGTCGTATAACTAGGCACAAGATTAGCCATGTATTGATCGTTGAATGCATTAGCGCACGATTTGGCCAACCCAGATTTTTCCTTTTCAATTTCCCCATCACGGATTTTCCATCTTGGGAACCCAGCTAATGTATTGCCATGCTTGACATGGTTGTTTAGTTTTCTAATTCCACTTTTCCAGCATCCTACATAACTTTTAAGTTGGCTTGCCACCTTCACATCTCCACTTGGTCATGGTCTTTGAAATCCCCCCATCGTGGAACCATTTCCTTAGCTCGAAATCCTGTCATCATGGCTCGACATTTCATCTTGCAGGGCCTGACCTCCTCATATTCCCACGAGCTCTGAGGTCTTTCACTGAGCTATCCCTAACTTGGTCTTAACTCAGCCAATTGAGTTACCTCATTTTCTATCAAATGAGCTCGCCAATTCACAAACGACTAGGCACGAGATTAACTCAATTGAGTGATTTATATCGCCAAGATTGCCTTCATATTCATTCTTGAGGTAGGAAAATGATCCCCTATCAATCGGCCTAACCCTTTTCATTTGCAAGAACCGAGTTCACCTGTGTATCGACCTTCATGATTTTTGTGTACTCGAGTAGAGCCATCTTCTATGAGTTGACTACGCTCATAGCTTGTCTGATATCGTTTCCTCTCATCACCAACTCATCTGAATGAGATCCTATACTAACGCAACTTGGCTCTATCCAGCTCACTTGCATGCGGTATCCTGTGCCACCTCACATCGGCTCAACTCGCTCAGTGGAGTTAACTTTCCCGAGTCACATTTGAGCTGAGTCATAATGAAGCATGTCTGTTTCGAGCTTGCATTGGTTTGTTATTATTTCTTGATGTCGAGTTAGTGGTCGAGCTAATAACCGTGCCAAGTCATTCTATTTATCTGCTAAGCCATATTCAATCTGGTTGAGTAATTTTCTTAACTTGATTGAAATCCCACATTAAATCCACCAAAATATCATCTTTCCATGTTCCTTAGACCAAGCTTCTCCCAACCTCAGCGAATATTTCTCTTCGTGTAACCTCGCTTAATGTGACATCACCAACTGTGGGCTAGACCTCTGAGTCACTCATTGATTCAACGATCTCCTATGAATACATACAAACTCGATGACTCCATCCTCAAATGACTCGCTTGCCAAGTTGAGCCTTGAATCACTCTCTTACCGATTCATGAAATCCTTTAAAATCCCTGAGCCGAGTTCATTGCCAAGTTAGTCTTTCAATTTGATTGAGATCCTATGGATAATACTTGTATTTCATCGACTCAAACTGAGCCATCTTCATGATTTCACCATGTTGAGTCTTGACTCGGTTTCATAATGAAACAATTTATTCGTGGAACTTCTAGGGCCTTCTAACTTATCAAGCATATTTTTGTCGAGCTCGGCTAGTTATCCCTTAACTTAGCCCTCTAATGTGGATCCTCTCAAAATGTTATTTTTCTCTGATAAGTGAATTTCTTAGGATCTTTCTTGAAACTAGAGGGTAATGTAAGTACAAAAAGACCATTTTAAACCTGATTTATGGATTTTGATCATTTCTACATGAGTCATTTGAGAGTGAGCCTCTCAAATGTCAATTTCCTTTCTTTGAGTAAATTACAAGCTTTGAAAACGTGGGAAAGTCGAAATTACTCAATATGTTCTGAATCCTCCTGGAACATCGTAAATATTCTCGAAACACAAAAAATTTCATGTAGGCCCCTAAGTCCTTTGGTGAAGACCTAGAGTTCAACAAGACATCTTGTTGTCTAATTTTGTCATGTATATAAAATTGGATAACATTTTTATGACCTCTCACAAATGATTTCCTACTAAGCATGATTCCAGTAGCCTTAAGTCATCCATTGGGCATGGAGTTTATGTTGGAATCTTGAAAGTAATTTGATCTTCTTTGACACATCCCAGAATCCCCTTGAGAAAATCGATCTTGGACCTCCCTGAAATGTTAGGCATGAGGTATACTAAATCCCTTGCATGCTTGACATCATGAACACTGTAGAATTTTGAATGAAAAAATGTATAAATTTGAACCTTCATTCTCTTGAGAACCTTCCGATGATGATACAATGTGTAAGAACAACACAAAACACAACAATGAGGAAAAAAAAAACAACACACAACAACAATGTGCATAAGCACTTGGAGGAAAACACCTAACTAAACTATATAGGGGAAGAATGCTTCTCAAAAACAAGATTTGAGATGTATCCCATTCACGTGAATGGGTATTTCTTCTCCATTAAGCTTGGATAAATGCAATAAATTCACCTCTTTCTGCAACTTGTGATGATGTATGACCCACTCAGAGAGCATCAAACTTTGCATGCTTGCCTTGCTTAGCCCTGTCTTCATCCCATTTGAGGACTAAATATCCCTCTTAAAAATTCCTTTCGGATGCCCTCTTGTCAAAATATTTCTTAACTCGAGCCTAATGTTGCTCTAAAGACTTCATAGCCTTGTTTCATACTTCCTCTAACTCTATTAGTTCAATAAACCGACTGTCTGTCAAAGGGTCACTTTCCATAACTTCAAGTTGATGAGATACATCTAAAGAAGGTAACTCAAGGAGAGAAGAAGTGTTACTTCTCTTCCATATACAAGCACGAAAGGATAATTTCCTATGGCCCTTTTAGGTGTGATCCAATCTGCCCATAAGGCAGTCTTAAGTTGTGTATGCCAAGTCCTCCTATTAGTATCCATTGTGTGCTTAATAATAAGTATGAGGGTTTTGTTGTTAGAATTAACCAATCCATTTTCTTGTGGATAGTAATTGGAATAAGTCTTGAGGTAAAACCCATTTTTAACAACCCATTCACTCAACTTCATACCAAGAAAGGCCATTGCGTTGTGTGAAATGGCTGTAAACATAACACTGAACCTTGTCATTATACCTTCCAAGAAATCAAGAACTACCTTCTCATTGCTCTCCTTCAATGCTACTGCCTCTTTCCATCAAGTAAAATAGTATGTTTTAGTAAGGACCCATTTATGTCCATCACTGGATGGGGGATTAATCAAACCGATGAAGTCGAGCCCCCATTGAACAAAGGGTCGATCCACTTGAATTGGATGCAGCGGAAGAACTACCAACTTCTGCTTGCATGTGAAAAAGGCACATTCCTTACATTTCCTTACCCAGAGATGGGCATCTTTGAAAAAATCCAGCCAATAGTAGCTGGCTTGCATGATCTTGATGGTAGTTCATTTAGAATAATGTCCTCTAGATAGGCCATTATGAAAATCTTCTAGTATCTTACTTACATGTTTCGGTCCCACGCATCAAAGGAGAACACCATTCAAATCCTTTCAAAAGAGAACGTTATCTACCAGAACATATGGAATAGAATGAAGATGGAAAGTCGTATTTTATTTTTATCCATGTTCACAGGATATACTCCTGAGAAAAGGAAACTCTTCATTTTGGATAACCAATTCAACTTGATCATCACTCTCATCAGTGTTTAGGAGCATTGCATCCTCATCACCTTTTGATTCCATGTCTGCAAAAAGTTTTTGACACAAAAATTTACCTCTGACAAGTTTGGTAACTTTGATATGTACATCATACTCCATCACCTTTGTGATCCATCCAACATGCTTTTCGTTCATCTCTTTATTCAACAAAAATTCCTTGACACCTGGATGAGACACCATCAGATGAATTTTGTTGTTGGACAACATGTGCTTGAATTTCTTCAAAGCTCGAATAACCGTAAAGACTTATTTTTCAATGAATGAATATTTGAGCTCGTAGTATTTGAGGGAATGAATAAAGAAAGCAATTAGTTGCTCCATCATATCATCATTTTGTTGGGTGAGGATCCCTAAAATGCTCTCTTGACCTGCAAAATCATAAAGGATAAAGTCTTTATCAAACCTAGGGTTTACTAGTGTGGGAGCTTGAGAAATGGCCATTTTGATGGCTTCAAATATCTCCCTTCCCTCCTTTGTCCACGAGAATGTCATATTTTTCTTTAGCATGGCTTTCAGTGGTTTAGCCAATGTCGCGAATTGAGGGATGAATCTTCGCATGAAATTTATGGTTCCTAGAAAACTCTAGAGACCCATCTTGTGACTTGGGAGAGATAAGGACATAATCGAACAAATCCTCACTCGATAAATTAATAGTCCTTCTGCTGAAACAACATGCCCCAAATTTCCTCGTGCACCGTAAAAATACATTTCTTGGATTAAGTGAAACTCCAAATTCCTTACACCTTCGTAAACCCTTCCTTAGATGCGTGATGTGGTCTCCTGCATGCTTAGAATATACATTTATTTCATCGAGGTAAACCAAGATTATATCGTTGATTAGTCACTTAAACGCCTTTTCCACGGCTCTTTGGAAAGCATCCCCAACATTGGACAATCCGAATGGCATTTTGTTGTAGGCATACGTGCCCCACTTGGTAGTGAAATCCATTTTGAATTGGTCAGATTCTTAGAATAGAATTTGATTGTAACCCAAATATCTATTGAGAAAAGAAAATCCTTGGGCTCTCGCCACGCATTTGAAGAATTTTCTCCATTGATGGAGAGGATAATGGTCTTTCAACGAGGCATGGTTCAAATCCCTAAAATCTATGCACAAATGAATCTCTCCATTCTTATTCCTTATGCACACCAAATTGGTTACCCAAGAGGAGTGCTTGATGGGAAAAATTAATATGGGCCTTGATGAGTTTGGGTAGCTCCTTTCTCATTAGTGGATTGATGTTTGGGATTAACTGGCCTTTGTTTTTAACAAACGAGATTGGAATTAGGATCCAGTTCGATGGTATGTTGTCAGGCTGACCTAGATCAAAACCATGTATTTCTTTATAGCTCCACACAAAAATGCCGTAATACTCTTGAAATTTTTCAAAGAAAGCTTCTTTCTCTTCGAAATACACACTTTTCCTATCTTTAGAAACTTTTCATGAGCTACCCGAAATTCCTCAAACTCCTCTTCTTTGACCACCATGATAAAGCTTTGTATTTTGGCTTGATCATCGAATTGAAAATGGATTCAAGAGTGACTAATCATTTTGGTAGTTTTTTTCTTTTCAATTTTATAATTTGATCACCATATGATTCATGAACTTATCTTGATTTTTTGCAAGAAACTCTACCTCTTCTTGTAGGAAAAGGACAATTTTTTTGTCACTATCGAACACTTTCCAGCTACTCACATTATCAAGGACTACAGGTCGAACCACCATTTTGACAAATTTCTTCCCTTCTTTCATGATATCAACGGGTATGTCGTATGTGAGCCAATTGTAGCAAACCTATCAACATCTTGATTTTAATTCTAGAACTGCATGAATCCCAAAAGCTTAGAAATATTGAATCAAGTCCCATACTTGGTTCTAGTATGATCTTAAAAGATCATTTTTGGATGCATTGTGTCCTGTCACTTGATGAAAAACTAACTCACTATCTCAAAAATGGTCAAATCCTTGATTCCATTCTTTTGGGCTAACCGAATTTCTTACACAAGGGTATCGTATTCAGCAACGTTATTAGTGAAACTGAATTGCAACCGAAAGATGAGAAGTACTTATCTCCCTTTGGATAAATTAACATAACATCAACTAGGATCGGATTCTTACTTCTTGATCCATGAAGAAAAATTTCCACAGTCCTTTCGAATCACTTAGTGGTTTAACAAGTTGCAGTATGATTGTATCTTCTTCATGAATACAATAGGTACCTAATCTCGTTTCTTCAAAACAAGAAAATTAGCTTCTTCTTCTTCGCCAACACATCAAAGCATAGGGATCATACTAATGATCTCCACTTACCTCATCTAGTGCATAGTATAAGGGACTTCTTCAACAAGAGTGGTCGGTTTATTATCAACATCTTGTTCTTTTGGATCTCGATGGTGTAATTCCCATTTATAAGACTAGTAGTGTAGGGTTCTACATGATTATGACATATTGGTTCCACCCTTATAGTCACTTTGTTCTCAGTATCGAGTCTTGAGAATCATATGTGACCAATTGGCTGATAGATAACCACCCATCTTGGCAGTGAAATCTCGTGATAGGTAGATGGAAAATAGAGGAGGGAGATCAATGACTGATATGTCTTGGGTGAATGAAAAATCGAGCATGCATGGATGGTAAGTTGAATTCCTTTGATAACTCCAATAATTTTAACAGTTGTGCCATCCAGCTAAACAAATCCTCTTGCAACTAGCGCATATTGTATGCCTAGTACATTTGTAATTTGTTTGGGCATGACTGAGCTATTGGCACCAAAATCGATCATGAAATTATGCACTAGGTGGTTGCCAATGATCACGGAAATATAGAATGATGGTGGTTTGTTTGCCTTAGTAATACTTTTCCCTTACTAGTTGACACAAAGTC
Organism: Taxus wallichiana var. yunnanensis; assembly: GCA_018340775.1. Classification (NCBI taxonomy): domain Eukaryota; kingdom Viridiplantae; phylum Streptophyta; class Pinopsida; order Cupressales; family Taxaceae; genus Taxus; species Taxus wallichiana. The sequence goes on along the minus strand of CM031238.1, from coordinate 688,024,980 downwards.
ATAGTAGTTTCTTCTTCATGACCGAAAAATTTGTTGGTTGTATTAAAACTATTTAGATTCTCTCACGAAAAAATTCTTTGAGAAGGAATTGAGAGTGTGTCCCACATATTAATGCTTAGGATAGTCTTCTTCATTTGTTCTATTATGTTGAAGGGAATCAATCCAACTTTGTTGATAGTTCTTTGGGTGTTAGTATCCTCTTTTAGAAAGTGCTTTTTGGGTATTGTGATGCCTGAAGAACCTTCTTTCCTCACAACTTGGCTAGGCAGCAAGTTTTTTATGGTTTCTTTCCCACATCTTTATCAACTGCCACTTATGGCTGAGGCTATGAAGTGGATGCTTGATCAGATTTGGAAGGTTGAGGTTCAATTTCTCTCTTCTTGGAACGAGTTTTTCCGCCACTGATGAGGAATTTGTATTCAACCCACAAAAATATTCTACTTTCCAATTTAGCAAAGTTTTTCTTCAAGTTCCTGCGGTTGATCTGATGTTTCTTACGTAGATGAATTTTCTGTTAGCTCTGAAGTGGTAGATATGCTTTGAACCATAAAGGCTTCGATAAGAACTCCATTGGGAAAAATATTTTGATTGTGGGGTTGAGAACAAGGATAACACCATTCGTAGTCTTGAACTAGATTATTCTGGATAAGTACTATGGCTCTAGATGAGCTAGCAGCAAGAGGGTTCGAAAGTTCAAAGACCTGACATTCACAACTTGATTTGTAGCTTGATTTTGCGAGGCTGATTGTTCCCTTGAAAAGGAGGACGGTTAGCTTGATACTGCTGATTTTGTGGCTGATATAGACGATTGTTTTGAAATTGTTGCCTCTTGAGTGCAATGAGATCATTTCCAAAAGTTTGCAACAATGACTTTAATTAAAATAAATCATTTTATGAGGTAGGGGAAGACTGATCTGGTTGATTAGAGGCTGTTGGAATAGGAGAAATGATAGGATGATTGTTCGTAAGATTTAGAGACAATGACATTGGCGGTCGTGGAGCTATCTTTCCAACATAAATCAAGGAATTTTCTATTCTTATGGCAATTTCGTAGGAATCAGGTAATGTAGTCCCTCCCATGGACTAAATCATGAATGCTACATTACTATTCAAGGCTCGTAAATAGTACAAGAATGCATTGTTTGGAGAAGGCTTTATGAGTGCCATAATCCTATTCCAAGTTCTGTGGAATCGGCATTTGAAATTATTTATGTATTCTTGGGAGAGCTCTCTTCATGGTATTGAGTTGTTCCAAAAGTGATAGGTGATCACTCTTGTCTTGAAACTATTTACAGATATTTTATCCTAACTCATCCCAAGTGGTTATAGTGCCAACACTTAACCCACGAAAAAGTTGAAGTGCTTTTCCCTTGAAAGAGGTAGCAAGAAGTATAACCGCAACGTTGTCCTCCATGATATTATGTACTACAAAAATGATGGCTACATCAAGAATATGTTTCACTGGAGTAACATGAGTTTCCCCTATGTAAAAGGGTAAAATTTTGAGTGCCGCAATAGGTATAGGGTCACGTTGAGCCAAAAAGAGGACTTCTTGCATTGAAAGGGGGAAAACTTGGTTTCATGCCATAACAGAAGAGGTTGATTGTTCTTTGGTGGAGGAAACCTTCCGTACGGAGGAGTTGAATGAACCCTATGAGGTAAAGCAGAATGGTGATGTTGAAACACCTCTTCTTATTATTTTTGGAGGAGACAAGGAAATTTTGATATGATGATAATTTCCTTGCTTTGAAGAAGCTCTTTTTTGAATTCTTAGCATTAGTTAACACACCGAGATTTGTAATCTAGATATATAGAGTCTCCAGGTACTTTGAATTTTTCAAGTGAGAAGAAAAGTACCACCTCTTGGTCCCATCGGGCATGCCAAAAATGTTGTCACCAAATCACTACACCCTCCGAATGTCAGAATGTGAACAGGATGTTCGGTGTGATTGGGACACATGGGATCACCTCTCAAGCTATGGGACTTGGGCTTAAGGTGAACTCTATGGAGAAGGTCGATTCCTCTTCCTAAACTAAGTGCTATACTACTCCTAGTGCAATAAAATGATTATCTATACCTATGCTAACATTTTCATGGGTTTTAGGGAAAGAGATTTGCAGAAATGAAACTATACTAGGGATGGTGATGCACCAAATAAAGGGTGTTTCTAGACTCAGGAAGGGTTAATTTGAAGAGGGTGTGTGCACCACAAGTCAAATTCACCTACTGCAACTTAGAGAGGGTACATAATACCACAAACTAGGAAACATGCATTCCCTTTGTTAAACTTGATCAGACAAACAAATATATCAATCTTCCAGTGAAGAAGGATGAACTTGAGAAGGGTGAACAAGCACCACAACTCAACTACATGCAATACTCCACCACTTGATAAGAACATAACTCCAAGAACCTGCAATAGAAACTTAACTTACACAAGTGTACCTACAAGCATGAGAAAGGCACAAAGAAGTATAGAAGGATGAAAGGACCAAGATTAGTCACAAAACACACACTTTTATTACTTCAACAACGTGCACAATGCATCATACATTCAGAAGAGGAAATGGTTTCCATTACAATCTTAGAAAAAGGCTTGAAATTTCCCTCAACATATAAGGACAACTTGTAGAAGAAGGAGGTTTCTTGAAAAACTATAAACTTGTCTTAGAAGTCTAACTTGTCCAACCTATCTAACCCCTTGGAATGAGCTTCCAACTTACATTTATAGAAAATTTGAGAGAGAGAAGAAGAATTCATAAATTCCTTCCTAAATTGAAGCCACATGATGTATTTATTACAAAGTTGGTTGAACCACTTAAGAAGGTTCCATCATGTGTCATTAATGTATGTTGACCTAGTTCTCCTTAATTAATTAAATAAGAATATTTAAATAATAATAATAAATATTAATAATAAATATTATATTAAAATATTAATTTAATAAGTAAAAATATGGTGGGCCCCCCATAAAAGCTTGGTTTTACTTGAAGAAAGTGGGGGGCCATGAAAATAGGTTCAAAACAACCCAACTCGGTGGTTGGCTCACCGAGCCAACTCACCAAATTGGGTTTCAGATCCACACCTGTTCACCATAACCGAGCTCCCATTCTCGCACACATTGATCTCCATGAGCTACTTTGCATTGCTGCATCCAAACTGATGAGCCCAAAATTACTCTGCATGATATCATCGTCGAACTCTATCTCCATGAGAATTTCTGTTTGATATGCATGATCTATCCTTTATTTGAGCGCATTTGACCGAGCTCACCACCCATGCGAACATCACCAAGTTCCTCCATGTTGTGTTAGTTTTCCTTAGGTGAATTTACCTTTTGGCTTCTTATACCCCTACCGATCTCATACTCCAATGCGTTGTTGACCCCGTTTCTAACTCGGTTTTCAACTCGGTTCACCAAGTCGATTTCTTCATGTTTCGTACGATCTGAATCAAGTAATGAAACTTTGAGATCGACTCGGTCCCCTTGATAATTTTGTACAAGTAACTTATTTAACCCATTATCCTAATTATGAGCTATGTTGTTGACTTGTGTTGACTCGAGTCCATCATTTTTACGAGCTTACTCACCTTTCGAGTGACTCGCTTGTTGATCCACGAGTCGTTCCATTGTGTGTGAATTCATGTTTGAAATGGGTCGGCCCGAGCTCACCAAAAATGAATTTGAACTCATTTTATTACATGCCTTTCCATGACTCGGTCACTGCAATCCCTTTGAATTTGAGTTCTCCTATTGCAACATGTACAAACATTGACTCGGCTCCCCTGAATCAAGCCATAGCTCAAATCTTTCAAAAATACCACACTCTATGCATCCATTCTTCGATGCATGGCTTACATCGATCCATTTCCTAAAAAGTACTTGGAACACCAGGCCAAAGCTCTCATGTTTCTCAACTTCACGAGCTCGATGATTTCAATGGGTAACTCGACCATTATTCTCTCCTCATGACGGGTCATAGTTCATGCGAGCTTAACTCGAGTTGGCCCCATTGGTAATTTCCAAGAGCTCCCACCGCTCTACAGGATTCATCCTCATAGTATGAAAACTTGTTTGATGTTCACAACTCACACACAAGCTTCTCTCTAAGTTATCGAAAAACTCCCTAGCACATGCGTAGATTTTGACTTGGTTCCATACCAATTCGAATTCACATTTAATTCGAGCTTGAACTCATTTTCTTGCATACCTCTTGTTTGCCAATGCAGAACCACCTATTGCACTATCAACTCAATGGCTGACCTAAGCATATGCATTAATTATTTCCTTTGATTTTTTTTCCAACTGGTTCTTATTGACATACCACCAAGATGTGACCTTCACATCACTAATGATTCACCGGATAACTCGGCACAAGCTTAGTCACGTAATGAACATCGAATGCGTTAGCGCACGATTTGGTAAACTCGGAGTTTTCCTTGTCAATTTCCCCATCATGGCTATTCCGGCTTGGGAAGCCATCCGATATTTTCCCAAGCTTAATATGGTTATTTAGTCTTCGATTTCCACTTTTCCACCATCCTACGTAAATTTTAAGTTGGCTTGCCACCTTCACATCTCCACCTGGTCATAGTCTTTGAAATCCACCTATCATGGAACCTTTACCTTAGCTCGACATATTATCATCATGGCTTGGAAATTCATCCTGTAGGGCCCAACCTCCTCATATTACCATGAGCTCGAGGTCTTTCACTTGAGCTTTCCCTAACTTGGTCTTAACTCGGCCGATCTAGTTACCTCATTTTCTATTAGATGAGCTTCCAATTCACAAACAATTAGGCACGAACTTAACTCGATTGAGTGAGTTATCTCTCACAAAGTTTGTCTTTGTATATGGCCTTGAGGTAGGACAATGATCCCCTATCAATTGGCCTGACCATTTTCATTTGTAGGAACTGAGTTCACCTGTGTATCGACCTTCATGTTTTTTTTGTACTAGAGTCGAACCATCTTCTACAAGCTGAATTCTCTCATAGCTCTTCTCATCGTATCATTTCCTCTCATCACCCGCTCATTTGACTGAGCTCGTATACTAACTCAACTCAGCTCTATCTAGCTCACCCACATGAGGTATCCTATACCACCTCACATGGCTCAACTTGGTTAATGGAGTTAACTTTCTTGAGTCAAATTTGAGATGAGTCATAACGAAGCATGTGTGCATTTGAGCTTGCATTGGTTCATTATTCTTTCTTGACATTGAGTTTTTGGTTGAGCTATTAATACCATGCCAAGTCATTTTCTTTATCTGTTGAGCCATCTTCGTTGTGGTCAATTAATTTTCCTAACTCGATTGAAATCCCAAGCTAAATCCGCCAAACTCTCATCTCGCCATGTAGCTTACACCGAGCTTCTCCCAACCCCAAGAAATATTTCTCTTCCTATAACCTCACTTAATGTGACCTCGCCAATTATGGGCTATACCTCTGAGTCACTCATTGATTCAATGATCTCGTATGAATACATATGAACTCGATGAATCCATCCTCAAAAAATTCACTCGCCAAGTTGAGTGTTGACTCACTCTCTTATCGATTCATGAACTCCTTTAACATCCTTGAGATGAGTTCATTGCCGAGTTAGTCTTTCAATTTTATTGAGATCTTGTGGATAATGCTTGTATTTCATCAACTCAAACCGAGCCATATTCATGCTTTCGCCATGTTGAGTCTTGACTTGGTTTCATAATGAAACAATTCCTTTGTGGAACTTCTAGGCCTTCTAAGTTATGAAGCATATTTTGTGTCGAGCTCTCTTGAGCTTGCTGCTTTAGTGGGTGAGTTATACCTTAACTTAGCCCTCTATGTGGATCCTCTCAAAATGTTATTTTAATACGATATGTGACTTTCTTAGAATCTTTCTTGAAACTAGAGGGTAATGTAAGTAAAACAAGACCCTTTTAAACATCATTTACGGATTTTTATCATTTTACATGAGTCATTTGAGAGTGAGCCTCTCAAATGTCAATTTCCTTGCTCTAAGTAAATCCTGAGCTTTGAAAACCTAGGAAAGGTGAAATAGCTCAATATGTTCCTAAATGCTCCAGAACATCGTAAATATTCTCGAAACACAAAAATGAAACAAAAAAACTTGCCTATAGGCCCCTAAGTCCTTTGTTGAAGACCTAGAGTTCAACATTACACCGTTGTCCAATTTTGGCATGTGTGCAAAATTGGATAACATTTTGGTGACCTCTTGGGGATGATTTCCTACTAAGCATGATTCTAGTAGCCTTAAGTCATCCATTGGGCATGGATTTTATGTTGGAATCCTAAAAGTAATTTTATCTTCTTTGACACATCCTAGAATCCCCTTAAGCAAATCCGATCTTGGACCTCCCTGAAATGCTAGGCATGAGGTATACTAAATCCCTTAAATGCTTGACATCATGAACAACAGTAGAATTTTGAATGAAGCAAATGTATGAAATTTTAACCTTCCTTCAATTTAGAACCTTACAATGATGATACAATGTTCAAAAAAAACACAAAACACAACAACAATGTACATAATCACTTAGAGGAAAACACTTAACTAAATTGTATAGGGGGAAAAACACTTCTCAAAAACAAGCTTTGAGATTTATCCCATTCACGTGAATGTGTATTTCTTCTCCATTGAGCTATATAGATGAAATGAATTCACCTCTTTGCAACTCCTGATGATGTATGGCTTGCTCCAGAGAGCATCAAACTTGGCGTGCTTTCCTGGATTGGCCTTGTTTTCATCCCATTTGAGGACTAAATATCCCTCTTGAAAATTCCTATCAGATGCCTTCTTGTCAAAATATTTCTTAACTTGAGCTTGATGTTGCTCTAAATTCTTCATAGCCTTGTTTCATACTTCCTCTAACTCCATGAGTTTAGTAAACATGACTATCAAAGGATCACTCTCCATAACTTCAAGTTGATGAGCTAAATCCAAAGAAGGTAACTCAAATGAGAGAAAAAGTTTTGCTTCGCTTCTATATAAAATCATGAGAGGATAATTTCCTATGGCCCTTTTAGGTGTGATCCGATCTGCCCATAAGGCAGTCTTAAGTTGTGTGTATGCCAAGTCCTCATATTAGTCTCCATTGTGCGCTTAATAATCCTTATGAGGTTTTTGTTGCTAGAATCAGCCAATTTGTTTCCTTATGGATAGTAATTAGATGAAGTCTTGAGGTAAAACCCATTTTAAAAGCCAATTCTCTCAACTTCATACCAAGAAAGGCCATTGCATTGTCTAAAATGATTGTAAATGGAAGAACGCCAAACCTTGTCATTATACCTTCCAAGAAATCAAGAAATACCTTCTCATTACTCTCCTTCAATGCTACCACCTCTGTCCATCGAGTAAAATAGTAGTTGCATAAAGTAAGGACCCATTTATGTACATCACTAGATGGAGGATTAATCATTCCAATGAAGTCCAACCCCATTGAACAAAGGTTGATCCACTTGAATTGGATGCAACGGAAGAGCTGTTAACTTCTTATTTCCCGTGAAAAGGAACATTCCTTACATTTTCTTACCCAGAGATGGGCATTTTTGAACAAATCTAACCAATAGTAGCTAGCTCGCATGATCTTGGTGGTATTTGTTTGTGCAGAATAATGTCATCCAGATAGGCCATTATGAAACTCTTCTAGTATCTTACTTACTTTTCGGTCCCACGCACCAAAGGAGAACACCATTAAAATCCTTTCAAAAGAGAATGTTATCTACCACAACATATGGAATGGAATTAAGATGGAAAGTTTGTCTTTTTTTTATCCATGTTCATAGGATATACTCTGAGAAAAGGAAATTCTTCATTTTGGATAACCAGTCAACTTGATCATCACTCTCATCAGTGTTTAGGAGTGTTGCGTCCTCATCACCTTTTGATTCCATGTCTGCAACAAGTTTTTGACACAAACCTTTACCTCTGACAATTTTGGTAACTTTGATATGTATGTCATACTCCATCACCTTCGTGATCCATCTAGCACACTTTTCGTTCATCTCTTTGTTCAAAGAAAAATTCCTTGACACTGGATGAGACACCATCAGATGAATTTTGTTTTGGACAACATGTGTTTGAATTTATTCAAAGTTCAAATAACCTCAAAAACTTATTTTTCAATGAATGAATATTTGAGCTCATAGTATTTGAGGGATTGATTGAAGAAAATAAATTGGTTGCTCCATCAGATCATCATTTTGTTGGGTGAGGATCCCTAAAATGCTCTCTTGACCTATAAAAGCATAAAGGATAAAGTCTTTATCAAACTTGGGGTTCACCAGCGTGGGAGCTTGAGAAATGGCCATTTTGATGGCTTTGAAGCTCTCCCTCCTTCCTTTGTCCATGAGAATGGAATATTTTTCTTCAGCATGGTTGTCAGTGGTTTAGCCAATGTCGCGAATTGAGGGATGAATCTTTGCACAAAATTTATGGTTCCTAGAAAAATTTGGAGACCCTTCTTATGACTTGGGAGAGATAAGGACATAATCGAATGAATCCTTGTAGGATCGATTGATAGTCCTTTTGCTGAAACAACATGCCCCAACAAATTTCTCTCGCGCATTGCAAAAATACATTTCTTGGGATTAAGTAAAACCCCAAATTCCCTACACCTTCAAAAAACCTTCCTTAGATGTGTGATGTAGTCATCTACATGCTTATAATATATAGTTATGTCATCTAGGTAAACCAAGATGATATCGTTGATTAGTCCCTTAAATGCCATGTCCATGGTTCTTTGGAAAGTATCCCCAACATTAGACAATTTGAATGGCATTTTTTATAGGCATACGTATCCCACTTGGTAGTGTAAGCCATTTTGAATTGGTCAGATTCTTGGACTAGAATTTGATTGTAACCCACATATACATTGAAAAGAAAATCTTTGGGCTCTTGCCACCGTTTAAAGAATTTTCTCCATTTATTGTAGAGGATAATGGTCTTTCAACGAGGCACAGGTCAAATCCCTGAAATCTACGCACAACCAAATCTCTTCGTTCTTCTTCCTTACAAACAATAGATTGGCTACCCAAGAGGAGTGATTGATGGGAAAAATAATACATGCCTTGATGATTTTGGTTAGCTCCTTTATCATTAGTGGCTCAATTTTGGGATTAATTGGCCTTTGTTTCTGACAAATTGGCTTGGAATTAGGATCAGTTTGATGGTATGTTGTGCCAGACCTAGATCAAAACCACGTAGGTATTTATAGCTCCACGTAAAAATGTCATGATAATCTTCAAAAATTTTGATGAAAGCTTCTTTCTCTTCATAAGTACACACTTTTTCGATCTTTAGAAAATTTTCATTTCTACCTCGACTTCCTCAAAATACTCTTCTTTGACCACCATGTTAGAGCTTTGTATTTTGGCTTAATCATCTAAATTGAAAATGGATTCCAGAGTGACTAAGCCTTTTGGTAGTTTTTTGCTTTTCAATTGTATGATTTGATCACCATATGATTCTTGTAACTTATCTTGATTTTTCGCAGCAAAATTTGCCTCTTCTTGTAGGAAAAAGAAAATTTGTTTGTCACTATCAAACAATTGCCAACTACTCACATTATCAGGGACTATAGGTGAACCACCATTTTGACAAATTACTTCCCTTCTTTCATGATATCAATAGTTATGTCATATTGCGAGCCAATTGTAGAAAACCTATCAACATCTTGATTTTGATTCCTAGGAATTGCATGAATCCCAAAAGGTTCAAAATCTTAAATCAAGTCCCAGACTTGGTTCTTGTATGATCAAAAATACCATTTTGGATGCACCGCATGCCATCACTTGATGAAAAACTAACTCACTGTCTCAAAAAATAGTTAGAGTCTTGATTCCATTCTTTTGGGCTAGCTGAATTCCTTGCACAAGGGCCTCGTATTCAACAACATTGTTAGTGTAACTGAATTAGAAAAATAAAGATGAGAAGTACATATCTCCCTCTAGAGAAATTAACATAACACCATCACTGGATTCATTCTTACTTCTTGATCCATAAAATAACAATTGCCACAGTCCTTCCGAATCACTTAGTGGTTTGAAAAGTTTGTGGGATGATCGTATCTTCTTCATGAATACAATAGGTACCTAATCCTATTTCTTCCAAAAAAGCAAACTAGCTTCTTATTCTTGCCAAATCATCAACATAGGATTCGTATTGATGATCTCCTCTTACTTCATCTAGCATAGTATCAGGGACTTCTTCGACAAGAATGGTTAGTTCATGATCAACATCTTCTTCTTCTTTTGGATCTTTGATTGTGTAATTCCCATTTATAGGACTAGTAGTGTAGGGTTCTACATGATTATGAAAGATTGGTTCCACCCTTATAGTCACTTTGTTTCTATATCGAGTCATGAGAATCATATGTGACCAATGGGCTAATAGATAACCGCCCATCTGGCAAAGTGAAATCTCATGATAGGACATATGACAAATCGAGGAGGGAGATCGATGACTGATATGTCTTGGGTCAATCACAAAATTGGGCATGCATGGATGGTAAGTTGAATTCCTTGATAACTCCAATAGTCTTAATAGTTGTGCCATCCAACTGAACAAATCCTCTTGCAAACGGCACATATTGTATGCCTAGTACATCTGTAATTTGTTTGGGCATGGTGAGCAATTGGCATCGAATCGATCATGAAATTATGCACCATGTGGTTGCCAATGATCAGGAAATATAGAATGGTGGTGATTTGTTTTCCTTAGTAATACTTTTCCATTCTCTAGTTAACAAAAATGTAGCATTGTTTCTCCACGACCTGACGATCCGTCGGTTGTACCAAAACTATTTAGAGCCTCACAAAAAAATTATTTGAGAAGGAATTGAGAGTGCACCACACATAGTAACGCTTAGATTGGTCTTCTTCATATATTCTACTATCTTGAAGGGAATTTCTCAAAAAAATTTGACACTTCTTTGGGCGTTAGAATCCTCTTTTAGAAAGTGCTTGTTAGGTATTGTGATTCCTGAAGAACCTTATTTCCTCACAACCTAGCTAATAGGTGTTTCTGGCGGTTTATTTCCTACATCTTTATCAACCGCCACTTGTGGCTGAACTGTGAAGTGGATGCCCAATCAGATTTCGAAGGTTGAGGTTCCATTTCTCTCTTTTGGGAACGAGTGGTTTCTGCCAATAAAGAGGAATTGTATTCAACCCTGAAAAAATCTTTTGCATGTCGAGTTTAGTAAAGTGGTTTCTTCAAAGGTGCGTGTGGTTGATGATGATGTTCCTTGTAGACAAATTTTATGTTAGCTCTTAAGGGGAAGATACACTTTAACCATAAGGGCTTCACTAAGAACTCCATTGAGACAAATATTTTGGTTGTGGGGTTGAGAAAAAGGATAACACCATTTGTAGTCTTGAACTAGATTATTCGGACATGTACTATGGCTCTAGATGAGCTAGCAACAACAAGGTTCGAAATTCATAGGCCCGACATTCGCAACTTGATTTGTAGCTTGATTTTGTGGCTAATTGTTCGCTTTAAAATAAGGACGGTTTGGCAATCGATATCGCTGATTTTTTGTTGATATGGATTATTGTATTGAAATTGTTGCCTCTTGAGTGCAATGATCATTTCCAAAAGTTTAAAATAGTGACTTTACTTCAAATAGATCATTTTAAGAGTAAGGGAAGAGTGATCTAGTTGATTAGAGGCTACTAGAATAAGATCAATGATAGGCTAATTATTCATAAGCTCTAGAGACAACGACATTAGGAGTCATGGAGTTATCTTTTCAGCCTGAATCAAGGAATTTTCCACTCTTATGGTAACTTTGTAGTAGGCATTAGATAATATAGTACCTCCCATGGACTGGAATTATATCGCTAGATCGCTATTCAAGGCTCGTAAATAGTGCAAGAATGCATTGTTTGGAGAAGGCTTTCGAGTCCTGGAATCCTATTCTAGGTCCTGTGGAATCAGAATTTGAAATCATTTATGTATTCTTGGGGAGCTCTCTTCATGGTAGTGAGTTGTTCCAAAAGTGATAGGTGATCACTCTTGTCTTCAAATTATTTACAAATATTTTCTCCTAACTCATCCTAAGTGGTTATAGTGCCAACACTTAACCCTCGAAACCATTGAAGTGCTTTTCCCTTGAAAGAGGTATCAAGAAGTCTAACCGCAACGTTATCCTTTGTGATATTATGTATTGCACAAACGATAGCTACATCAAGAATATGTTCCACTAGAGTAACATGAGTTTCCCTTATGTAAAAGGGTAAAATTTTGAGTGCCGCAACATGTATAGGGTCACGTTGAGCCAACAAAAGAGGATTGCTTGCATTGAAAGGGAGAAAAACTTGGTTTCGTGCCATAACAGAAAGAGGTTGATTATTCCTTGGTGGAGGAAACCTTCCATATGAAGGATTTGAATGACCCCTATGAGGTAAAGTATGCAACTGGTGATGTTGAAATGCCTCTTCTTCTTCTCTTTGGAGGAGATAAGGAAAGTTTGATATGTTGATAATTTCTTTTCTTTGAAGAAGCTCTTATCTAAATTCTTCGCATAAGTTAACGCAATGAGATTTGGAATCCAAAGATATAGAGTTGTTAGGTACTTTGATTTGTGCAAGTGAGAAGAGAAGTACCAACTCTTGGTCCCACAAGGTGTGCCAAAAATTGTTTTCGCCAAATCATTGCACCCTTCAAATGGCCAACATGTGAACAGGACGTTCGGTGTGATTGAGACACATGGGATCACCTCTAAAGCTATGGGACTTGGGCTCGAGGTGAACCTCTGGAGAAGGTTGACTTCCTCTTCCTAAACTATGTCATATAGAGTGATTATTTAGACATATGCTAACATTTTCATGGGTTTTAGGAAAAATATTTAAAGAAATGAAACTATATTAGGGATAGTGATGCAAAAATAAAGGGTGTTTTTAGACTCAACAAGAGTTAATTTGAATAGGTGTGTCCACCACAAGTCAACTTCACCTACTACACCTTAGAGAGGTTACATACTACCAAAGACTAGGAAGCATATGTTCCCTTTATTAAACTTGATCATACAAAACAATCTATCAGTTTTCCAGTGAAGAAGGATGAAATTGAGAAGGGTGAACAAGCACCACAACTCAACTGCATGCAATACTCCACCACCTTGATAAGAACAAAATCCATGAGCCTCGCAATAGAATCTTAAACTTGCATAGTGTACCTGCAAGCATGAAAAAGGCACAAAGAAGTATAGAAGGATGAAAGGACCGAGATTAGTCACAAAACACACACTTTTATTACTTCAAAAATGTGCACAATGCATCATACATTCAGAAGAGGCAATGGTTTCCATTACAATCTTGGAAAAAGGCTTGAAAGTTCCCTCAACATACAAGGAACACTTGTAGAAGAAGGAGGTTTCTTGAAAAACCGTAAACTTGTCTCGGAAGTATAACTTGTCCAACTTGTCTAACTCCTTGGAATGAGCTTCCAACTTACATTTATAGAAGACTTTGTGAGAGATGAGAGAAGAAGTCATAAATTCCCTTCCTAAATTGAAGGCATGTGATTTATTTATTATAGTTGGTTGAACCAATTGAGAAGGTTCTATCATGTGTCATTAATTACCTGTTGACCTAGTTCTCCTTAATTAATTAAAAATATTTAAATAATAATAATAAATATTATTATTAAAACATTTAAATAAAAATATTAATTTAATAATTAAAAAATATGATGGGCTCCCTGAAGTTTGGTTTCACTTGGAGAAAGTGGGGGGCGATGAAAATAGGTTCAAACCAACCCAACTCAGTGGTTGGATCTTCGAGCAAACTCATCAAGTTGGGCTCGAGCTCCACTACTACCATTCACCACAACCAAGATCACATTCTGCACGCATTGATCGAGCTACTTTTCTTTTCCACATCCAAACTGATGAGCCCAAAATTAGTCTGCACAAGCTCACCGCCGAACTCTATCTCCACGAGCTCTATTTGATATGCATCAACCTATCCTTCGTTTGAGCTTCTCTCTGAGTTATCAAAACCTCCCTGGCACATGCGTAGCTTGGGGATTGGTTCCATATTGAGTCGAATTCATGTTTAATTCAATCTTGAACTCATTTTCCTGCATACCTCTTATTTCCGTCACCGCGTAGAACCACTTGTTGCACTATCTACTCGGTGGCTAACCAGAGCATACCACCAAGACGTGACTGGTTCTTCTTGACATACCACCAAGACGTGACCTTCATATCACTAAAGATTTACTGGATAACTCGGCATGAATTTAGCCATGTATTGACCACCAAATGTGTTAGTGCACGATTTGGCCAACCCAGAGTTTTTGTTGTCAATTTCCCCATCACGATTATATCAGCTTGGGAACCCAGTAGGTGTCTTGCCAAGATTGACATGGTTGTTTAGTCTTCGATCTCCAATTTTCCAACATCCTACATAACTTTTAAGTTTGATTACCACCTTCACATTTGCACCTGGTCATAGTCTTCAAAATCCCTGCGTCGTGGAACCTTTACCTTAGCTCGATATCCCATCATCGTGTCTCGGCATTTCATCCTGTAGGGCCCAACCTCCTCATATTCCCACAAGCTCCGAGGTCTTTCATGTATCTATCCCTAACTTGGTCTTATCTCAGCCATTGAGTTACCTAATTTTCTATCAAATAAGCTTACCAATTCACAAACGATTAGGCACGAGCTTAACTCGATTGAGAAAGTTATCTCTCACCGAGATCACCTTCGTATTCGGCCTTGAGGTAAGATACTGACCCCCTATTAATTGTCCTGACCCTTGTTATTTGAAAGAACTGAGTTCACCTGTGTATCGACCTTCATGATTTTTGTGTACTGAGTTGAGCCATCTTCTACAAGATGAATTCACTCATAGTTTGTCTCGTATCATTTCCTCTCATCGCCCACTCATCTGACTGGGCTCCTATACTAACTCAACTTAGCTCTATCCAGCTCACCCGCATGAGGTATCCTGTGCCACCTCACATCGGCTCAACTCGGTCAATGGAGTTAACTTTCCTGAGTCACATTTGAGCTGAGTCATAAGGAATCATGTTTGTTTCGAGCTTGCATTGGTTCATTATTATTTCTTGACGTCAAGTTAGTGGTCGAGCTATTAACCATGCCAAGTCATTCTCTTTATCTGTTGAGCCATCTTTGTTCTAGTTGAGTAATTTTCCTAACTTGATTGAAATCTCGAGCGAAATCCACCAAACTCTCATCTCGCCATGTTCCTCACACCGAGCTTCTCCTAACCTCAGTGAATATTGCTCTTCTTGTAACCTTGCTTAATGTGACATTGCCAAATGTGGGCTAGACCTCTGAGCCACTCATTGATTCAACGATCTCGTATGAATACATACAAACTCGATGACTCCATCCTCAAGTGACTCCTCCCCAATTTGAGCATTAACTAACTCTCTTATCGATTAATGAACTCCTTTAACATCCCCAAGCCGAGTTCATTGCAAGTTAGTCTTTCAATTTGATTGAGATCCTATGGATAATACAGTATTTCATCGACTCAAACCGAGCCATCTTCATGCTTTCGCCATGTTGAATATTGACTTGGTTTCATAATGAAAGAATTCCTTCATGGAACTACTTGGGCCTTCTAACATATGAAGCTTATTTTGTGTCGAGCTTGGCTCGTTGAGCTACTCGGTGAGTTATCCCTTAACTTAGCCCTCTAATGTGGATCCTCTCAAAATGTTAATTTGCTCTAATAAGTGACTTTCTTAGGATTTTTCTTGAAACTAGCGGGTAATGTAAGTGTAACAAGACCCTTTAAAACCTCATTTATGAATTTTGATCATTTCAAGGGATTCATTTGAGAGTGAGCCTCTCAAATGTCAATTTCCTTGCTTCTGAGTAAACCTTGAGCTTTGAAAACCTGGGAAAGGAGAAATAGCTCAATATGTTCTTGAATCCTCCTGGAACATCGTAAATATTCTCGAAACTCAAAATAAAACATTCTCTTGACTTAAATATATGAATGGGGCAAACTTTTTCCAAACCTAAAAGGAGTTGAATTTGCATGTGATTCTAGTTTTCAGCTACAACTACATATCTATCTTGTTGATCACCATTGAAATTTGGGTAAAAACCGTGAAAAATCAATTATTCTTTGTTCTTTCTTTATTGGCGGTTATTTTGTCTTAGTCGCCTAACAGAAAATATGTGTAAACACCCATCTAATTTAACCACATGTTAAAAAAATCAAAACACCCATCAAATTTAGGCTGACATGAACAACCGCATGTTCTTTACCATAGAGGGGAACGCCTTTCGACATTATTATTATTTTTATTATTAATATAAAAATATTAATTTATTTCTATAATATTAAGATTGTTTATTATTATTATTATAATAATAATAATAATAATAATAATAATAATAATATTATTATTATTATTATTATTATTATATAATAATAATAATAATAATATTATTATTATTATTTTATTATTTATTTAATATAAAAATTTATATGTATTATTATTATTATTATCTATCCATGTGTATATATGTATATATAATAAGTTGTTTCAAATTTAATAATATATAATACTTCTAATTATCAAAATTATATTATAACTCTACATATTACAATTATAAAATTAATTATTATAATTATAATTACAATTATTCTCGATTATAATATCATTATTATAATAATAATTATTACAATTGCTCTATACTTCAAATATTCTTTTTTATTAGCGGTAAAAGAGGGTTAAGGGGAACCTACCTGTCATAATAAGTGGAGACAAAAATATTACAATGAGGATCAAATGAACCAACCTCTACCAAAGAACACAAAGAAACAAAAATTAAGTCCAAACTAACAACCCAACCGATACAAGCAACACAAAAGATCAAACATCAACTCTTAGACCCCTTCCCTTGGGATCGTAAGTGCATCTTAAGCGGGGTATTCTTATTCTTTTTTCTTTTCGCAACCATCCAATACTTTTCCTTATTTGGATTTTCATTTTCATTATTATGGATTGGAATCATCACTTCTAAATTCTCCTTGTAGTTTTAAGTTCTTGAAGAAGCCAAAGGAAGGGGACATGTTCCCTTTTCCTCATCCATCAAATCCACAAAACTCTGAAGAACTTGTTGTGGATCTATCTCGAGTTGGAGGAAGTACTTCCACTTCCTTGAAATATTGTAATGCCACAGTTTCAACACCAAAATACAACAAGATAAAATTATGCGAATATATTTTTCTTTAAATTCTTTCTACACAACACCATATGGGCTACAATAGAGAAACCGAATATCACATTAGACACTTACACAAAACATTGAACCATATAGACAACATGATAACATCATATACACGTCTATGCCAAAATTTCCTAAATGAAAAATACTAGCAACTATCCAACAAAAAAAGGGACCTAAGGACCTGCAAATCCAAAACACGTCAATATCATGGTTAGATCTTATTTGCGATTAAAAATCTAATAACATTTATCATACAAGGATAATATTCTCATTTTTCCAACTACATATTCTTAATTTCATTTAACAATCAACTTACAATACGAACACTTATTTTGGTACATTTCTCCTTAAAATAATCTCCAAAACTAAATAATTATTCACCATATTCCAAATGCATACAAAATTCCTAACGCTCTCGTTTTTATGTTGAGGTTCGCTTCTTAATATGTTTATTGAATGTTTAAATATTACCCTTGTTAAACAAAGGGAATTAACGTGAAGTCAAGGAGGAATCTTAGGATTTAAAGGAAGTTTAGATTGAAGATTCCTCTACCAATGAACATCCTTCCATAATGGTACCTTTATTTTCCTATTATAGTTGAAATAGTTCAATAACTTGTTTGAGTCAATACAACATTTTCACTTCATGAAATTTTATTTATATATTTAAGAGCTTATGTTTGCTCAAAAGTTTGTTCTCACCAAGAGCAATTCATATTTATTTTTTAAAACATGAAAATGTATAGTTAAGTTATAAGGACTTCAAGTATGACATTATTCCTAACCCAAAATCTCATTTACTCTTATACTCTTTACACGTATGTCGCACTTTGGTCTCATTATTGACATTGTTTTAGAACAGTTGTGATTTAAAAGAGACATAGTTTACACTTAGGGATTCATGACTACAAGGAGTGGTGACCTTGCACAAAACAACTCATTTCATCACTCTTAAACACTCAAGTATTAAATGCATATTACAAGCGAGACAACCCAACAACTATATGTTTTTCAAATGCCTTCCAAGGAACAATTTAAATCATTGGGTGAATATGCATTAGCGTTTCCTTCACCAATAACCTTAAGAGAGGCTCCACAATCTATTAACTTCAAAAGCATTCATGGATGGGAAGAACTACACCATATGAGAAGCACATGGTAATCCACTACTACATACTAAGGGACACATTTATCTAAGAGGGACAAAAGGGGTTCAAATGAAAAAGTTATAAAATTTTACATGTTCAAAAGCCTTCTAAAGCCATATTTACAATCATTGGTAACAATACATCATAGCTTCTTTGTCCCTTAACATCATGAGAGGTCACTCAATCTATTACATTCATTAGTGCTCGAGGGTTATTACACCTTATCGAAGAAAAATTAGAGAAATTGTAGTGCCCACATTTTTATAGCCTTAGTTATATGTTGACTTCTTTATTCATAGACATGATTTGACAGGGATTTGATATATCTTGGACATTATGTTATGATATTTGACCTTCTTGGACATATATGGAGATTTGGGCGCATAGCGCCAATTTGACTTGATTAGTATCACGACAACCAAAAAGCACTTTTTACCACAATTATTCTACAAAATTTCCACAATTTAGCATAATTGTAGAATAATTATGGCATCTCTATGATAATCTAGTTATTGATTTTTAATTATTGTGGATTTTCTATAGTATATTTATATTGTTAATAATTTGTAGAAAAATCACATCTTCAAACCTTCATTATAGAAATTCCACATTTTTTAGAAAATAATATTAGAATTTATTATAAATATTACCCACCACACCTATACTTGTGACATATTTTATGAAGATTAATATTAAATTATAATATTGTGGAAATGCCACATTAAACAATTTGATTTTTTTACATATTTAAGAAGACTTATATTGATACTATTGGGTGATATTGAGGATTTTGATTATGATACATTGATCAAGTAGATGACAGATTTCAATGATATTTGGACTATTGACATTATGATGTTTATGTTTTATTACGATGCATTAGATAGTGATGTTAGACAAATCGATACATGTTGATTTTCATGATGTGAATGTTATGTTTTGGGATGTTTGGAGTATAATTGTAATCTTATGGACGTTAGGGTTAGATTTTGATATATTGATGAATAATATAATTTCTAACGTCCAATGACAAATATTGATTGTTTATATATATTCTCGATGTTGTTAATAATGACGAAAGGTTAGAGAGATATTTTGTTGTGTCCAGGACTTTTTATCACATACATCAATAAGGGATAGGGGACCAACAATGGAATGATGTAGAGTGTTGAGAAACGAGGCCAAATTTGACAACTTGTGTAGTGTTATGTGGTGTTGTTTATTTCATGCCTAGTTTGGAGGTTTCCCATGGGGGTGACCTCACATGTGAAGCCATGGGGTGAATTGTGTTCCCTTTCTTTTAAATTTAATATCTTCTTTATTTGGGTTTTATCTATTTAAATTTTGCAATTTTTGTTAATGTATTAGCATGTGTAAATATGTCTTAATTAAGCTAAACTTCTTCTTATTGGGTTAACTAAATTAGGGATGTGACAAATAGTTATGATGAGATTTGGTGGTCCTTGTTGTAAGTAAAATTTATGTTGATTTGTAAGTGTTTTACTCCACCCCAACTTCAAATTCAGATTTTTTTACTTGGGGAATTTTGGAGGCTTATGGGACAAGCAAGGCTTGTCCCATGCCTCTTAAATTTACCCAACAACCCTACCTATGGGTTGGAAATATTATTTTTGACTTCTTTTTCCATTTTTGAGTGTAAAAGAAGGAAAATTATTGCACTTTCTTTCTACCCCAATTTATTATGTCCTTGAAAGCATGGTGTGCAAGTTTTGAGCCATGTGGGTTGTCATAGTCCTTACATATGCATTAATTTTCTTGGTCTTGGTGTGTTGACTTGAGTATGGGGATGGAGGAATGATGAAGTGGCATCCTACATGGAGCCACCTCATCATCCTCACATTCCATTTCTATTTATTGGTGATTTTTGGTTGGAATGGGGTTACTTGTTCTTTTCTCTTCTTGTGCACTTTTGGAATTGGAGCTTGTTGGAGTGCTTTGGAAATTATTTGGCTTGGAATTAAAGAGACTTGTGGAATTTTCTTGGAACTTGATGGAGAGGTAGGCTCTCCACCATTGTTATTATATTATTTTTCTTGTTTGTATGTAATGTTGTGCTTGTTAAAATTGTTTTTGTCTTGTGAAAATGGTTTGTGTGTTGGTTGGGTAGTAGGCCTTAAGTTTGGGTGTGGGAGAAGGGATCATGGAACCATTGGGGAGGGAAAAGGGAGTTTTTTTGAGGCATGCATTTGGTGGGAGTGGAATGGAGTCTTACCTATGGGGAGTGAAAAGGAATTCATGGTTTTGTTGCATGCTTGCAAGGGAGAGATAAGGATTTTGTGTGATCTTTTGTGCACTTGGAGGCTTAGGGTAAGACTCCCACTTCACTTGGGAGGCATAAGGAGGTGGTTTCCCATAGCCCTTGCTCTATTTGGTTTTATCCTCAAACCTTTGTATTTTTGTGAATGTGTAAACTTGTTGGATATGTATCTTGGTTGAGTTGAAATTATTGTATGTATGTTGTTGTGAAGCCATTTTGTTGAAAGTTGTTTTTGTTTCTCAAGACCCCTCATGGTTTCTTTGTTGGGACTCGAGGGCCATTAAGGGAATGGCTTCTCCTCTTAATGGATTTAAGGTTGGGCAGAGAGCGTTGCCTACTCCCCCTTCCTTGTATTGCGATCCTTGTTGTGAGAAGTTTTAAGAAAGTGAGACTTGGAGCTACCCTTAAAGAATACTTGTTAATTGAAGACTTGCATTTTGGCCTTGTAAAAAGCCTTCATTTTGTAACTTGTTCATGTAATTATTCCCACCTTGAGTGGAAGATTGTATATTTATAAGCTTGGAAGGAAGTTATTTTATCACTTGGGAATCCCTATATTTTTGTAATCTCTTCTAAGAATGTTCAAGGAGAAATCTTTGTATTTTTAAATGTGCTAGTTTTGTGAAAAGGAAAATACCAATTTGTCACATCGTTTTGAAGGAGTGGAAAGTTTGAAAAAAGTTCAAACGGATATGCATTCTTTTAATTTAATTAGTTTCATTGTTTTCCAATGGTGATATACCTTCATTTTCTATACATATAGTGAAGGTTGTTAAAATTTATTGTTGTAAAAAGATAGTTAAATTTTATTATTTTTCACTAATTTTATTTTTAAACGAATAGGAAGAAAGCTACAAAAATCCTTGGCTTATATTTTACTTGCGTTATAAATTTCTCTTACCCTTTTAATACACACAAAAACACATGTATAACTATATACGAAATTTTAAATTAATGTAATTGTACTCATTATTTAGTATATATATTTGACTAATTTTAGTTTTCTTTATATAAAAAAAGGGAACAAAATTTAATTCACTTAAATATTTAATATCATTAATATATTAATAATGTTGCAATTAAATTATAATAATGAAATTAAAATATTCATGATATATATATATATATATTAATAACACGAAATTATTTATTAATGTATAGGTTAATAAAATGAAAGTAATTAATAAATTAAAAAAAACACATAAATATTATTGAATGTGAATTTAATAGGGAAAGGACCGCGTGGGGTAAAGCCCACGTGGCCAAGGTTTTGTTTGTTTATTTTATAAAGGGTGGGAGGGTTGCCGAACCCACCCCTCACCCCATTGTATTATGGGATGGGGGTGCAGTCAGCGACCCTCCCCTCATATATTAAACACTTTAAAACCTACACATCCGCAACTGTATCAAAAATACAGTCGGCCCATACCAATTTTAGCATTGCGGATATTTCGGACCGCGACCCATACCTTATATATATATATATTTTGTTGTGTATAAATATTTTTCTTAATGAAATAAAATTTTGGGTATTATGATTTATAAATTTAGATTTTGGGTATTTTAAATAAAATTAAGAAAATGGGTAATTGTATATATATGTGTGTACACATATATGTAAGTATAATTATATTTGTAAAGAAGTTTATTATGTATATCTATTTTCAAAGGAAAACAAAGAATGCAAATATCACAAAATGTAAATCTATTGGGCAAATGGAAAATACCCAAATGGGTATTTCCTTGAATAAAATTTGCACAATAATGGAAATTTAGAAACCCTTGAATAGGGTAGAATAAATTAACTTGTAAATAGAAAATTAAATTAAATGGGGTGTGAATATCCATCCCCAAGATTTCTCCCCTATTCCATGCCTTCCTCCTCTCCCATCTCCTCTTAATGCAAAACCAAAATGAATGAAATGAACAAATAAAAATGAATAAAAACATTCCTTAGAGATTTTTAGGGTTGATTTGAATTTCCTTCATCCAATGGCTTAGATTGGATTCATCCAATGGCCCAAATTGTCTCCTACAAAAATTAGGTGGGAGTAGGTGAGATAATCATTTGGTCACATGGGTCCTTGGAATGGGGCCACTTATGTGGTTTGAAAGTTAATTAAAAGGTTGTATTTTTTCTTTGAATTATTTTTAGTAAACTCTTTCCCTTAAATGTATAGACAACATTGATATTTTAGATTTGAATTAAATAGTTTGTGTAAATGGAAGGACTTTTAAAGTTGGACTTAATTATTAAATCATCGCATGACCTTAGAAACCTATGTATTAAATTAATTTATGTTTAATTGAATAAAATATTTTAAACTTAACTATAGATTAAATCAATTCTTTTATTTAATAATATTATTTAAGTAAAATTGTGGTGACCATTTGAAACCAAAGGTTAATCTTACCATCGCTTTCATTTCCTTTAAAAAAAAGTTCCATAATTTTTCTAGTACAACCTTTATTTGGCTTTGGGTTTCATGTGCGAAAAATTGTGGGTGTTACACTTGGTATTAGAGTCGTGGGTTCAATGCTTGGACCCGAGGCACACTAGAAAACACAAAACAAAAACAAATAAACCTAGTGCAACAATAAACATAGTACACCAACTATGCATGATGTTTTGAAACATAGAAAATTTAGAAAACTTAAAAGAAAAACTTAAATGATTATAAACTAACTCTCGCCTTGGTTTATGTAGGAGGCACAGACTAGACGAGGGGTTCCTACACATGGACCTAGACCTACCACCCCCAGATCATGCAGTAACAACTATTTTGCCTCGAATATTGTGCAGACGACACTACTGGGGGAGGTTAATGCCGCTATACACGGAGGATCTTTAGGAGGGCGACCTAGCAGGCAGGACAAAGAGCCATCAGTGGAGGCTTGTGCACCTTCATGTCATAGTGTAGAGGATAGGAAGAGAACTCCCATGTGGAGTCAGTTAGACATGAGTCACATCCTAAGGAGCTCAAAGATCGAGCTAGGATGTACAGAGACAGTCTAGGAGCCTTAGGCCGAGAGATGAGCAGGTTGAGAGGCCTAAAGGGTGAAAACCATTTCTGCAGCAGAGAGCACATTAGAGAGACACACCCACCTCATTTTGTTAGAGAAATTAGCGGATTTCGAGGTTGATGCGTAGTTGGTTAGCTTGAGAGGATGCTTCAAGCTATGCCCTTGTTCTAGCAACATGAAAGCTCGTGTTGCCATCCACCTTCTAAGAGATGGAGCAGGAGTATGGTGGAGGACCGAGGAGTAGAAGCTCCATGTAGATTATGAGACAGTCACTTGGGAGCTCTTTGAGGAGCATTTCAAGAGTAGATATATTTCTAGGAGGTTCATTCAGTGTGGATCGATGAGTTCCATGATCTGTGACAAGCCTCCATGATGGTAGTAGAGTATGAGGGACGGTTCTTGGATCTACTTTAATATGTAGACTACATACAAGACAAGCGGAGTTTGAGTTCATAGGTACATCGGGGTTCAACTTAGAATTAGGTGGAGCAATGCACATACACTATCCACATACATTATCGAGGTGTAAAGAAGGCCTATCTTATAGAGGAAACCATGGGGAAGACTCAAAAGGCACGTGAAAAGTGAGGAGTCACATGACAAGCAACCCAGGACAATAGATCGAGGGGATTAACTCCTCCTCCTTATGGGGGACACACTTCAGCAAATTATTCCTATCAGCCTCCTCCACCTCCTCAGCAGCAACAATAGTAGACTCGACTGCCCTTTCGACCTCCACAATGTTATGATGCTTAGAGAGGACACATTATGGGACCTCTAGCGAGGGGATCCAATAGGACATAGGCTCCACCTCGAGCATAGTCGGTAGGAGTACGTCCACCATCACACCTACAGAGATCTATGGCGGGGTCATCGGGTCCTTCAACATGTACTACTAGGCCACCTGGAGGAATATATGCATAGTTGAGAGGACTAGGCACTTGTTATAGATGTGGCATTCATGGACATCATTGGAGAGAGTTCCCTCAGAACCCTATTAATCAAGGTAAGGCACCTACTTGAGCCTACTATTGGTGACATGGCTAGGAGCCACAAGATATATGTAGTGGTCAAGAACCACCAGGAAGAGCACAGGGCATGGTGATAGAGACCACATGTAGCATTGGTGGTATTTCTATCCCTATTTTATTTGACTCAGGCTCATCAGATTCTTTCATTTCACCATATTTAGTAGAGCATTGTAGGTTGGTGGCAGTTAGGTAGGGCCTTAGTTGGGATGTCAAGATGGCTTTTGGAGCTAAGATCTCAGTTGACTCCTTAGTCAAGGAGTGTGTAGTGGACCTAGGACCCTTTACCACTACTTTGGATCTTCATATCCTTCCCTTGGGTTCTTATGTAGGTGATTTGGGTGTGGAGTCAGTGATAGTTAGAGTCAGGAGACCCATCTCTATTCACACTATTTTATCTATGTAGATGAAGCAATGTACGCAACGGGGTTGTCGGTTGCATGTTATTACAATTAGTGATAGGTCGGTGGATGAGGCTAGTGGACCTTCACTTTAGGATCACCCCATTTTGTAGGATTTTTCTAATGTGTTTCCTAGTGAGTTTCAAGGATGCCTCCCTTGCGTGAGATGGATTTTCACATTGATTTGGTTCTAGGAGCGGAACCTATCTCACGCGCTCCTTATAGGATGACCACACCTTAGCTATGTGAGCTCAAGTTGTAGCTTGAGGGAATTCTTGAGAAAGGACTAATCTATCTTAGTGTATCCCCTTGGGGTGCACCAATGATTTTATGAAGGAGGGATCCTTGCGATTGTGTGTGGACTATCGTCAAGTTGAACAAAGTAACGATCAAGAATCGTTACCCCCTTCCTCGCATCGATGATTTGTTTGATTAGATGAAGGGGAGCACACTATTTTCTAAGATAGATCTTAAGTCAAGATACCATCAGGTGAGGATTGCAGAGGCAGATATCCATAAGTCATCTTTCCACACAAGATATGGCCACTATGAGTTCACAAAGTGGTGCCATTTGGTTTGTCGAACGCGCCCCTACGGTGTTCACGAGTTTGATGAACAGGTGTTCGGGACCTTTTTTACCGTTTTTTCTCATGTTCCTTGATGACATCTTGATCTATTCTCACACGCATGAGGAGCATGAGGAGCACCTTCACTAGGTTCGTAAGTGTCTACGTGAGAAACAACTTTACAAGAACCTATAGAAGTGTGCATTCTTTCAGTCAAAGGTGCAGTATTTGGTTTACATCATTTCTAGGGAAGGTATCGCAGTCGATCCTTCCAAGATTAGAGCCATTATGGATTGGCCAGTGCCCACTAGTGTGACCGAGGCGCGTAGTTTCGTGGGGTCGGAAGGATACTATAGGATATTTGTTCAGGACTTCTCTCAGGTTACACACCTCATCTCTTCCCTTCAACGGAAATGGAAGAAGTTTGTATGTTCGAGATAAATGTGAGCAAGTCTTCAGGACATTGAAGGAATGTCTTACGATAGCACCTATTCTTACAAAGTGTCGACCCTTAGGGTGAGTTCTTTATTTGCACAGATGCTTCTTTGGCAGGATTAGGAGGTGTGTTGATGCGGTAGGGCTGTGTTATATCTTTTGAGTCTAAAATAACTCAAGGATTATGGGCTCAATTATTTGACTCATGACCTTGATCTTTGCAACAATTGTTCATGCCTCGGTTGCGGTGGAGACATTTCCTTCTTGGCCGAAGATTTATACTCAGGAGTGATCATTTGAGTCTTCACCACCTCTTCACGCAGCCCAATCTCAACGTTCGTCGGTGGTGTTGGATGGAGTTTTTTGTGAGTATGACATGGAGATAGAGCATGTGAGGGAGAAGGAGAATGTGGTTGCGGACTCCCGAGTAAAAGGAGATATTTGGCTATGGCTACTTCAGTGGGTATAGATTTATGGAGCAAGATTTTGTAGTAGCTTCCTCACGACAACTTCTACCTTACATTCAGATTAGATATTGAGTCTCAAAGACCCCTTGAAGGGAAGTTTGATGGTTTTTAATTGGAGGCGAGATGGTTTTCTTAAACACATAGGTCAGATATATGTTCCTAGAGATGGAGGCTTGAGACAATATATTTTGCAAGAGACTCATCGTCCACCTTATGCAGCCCATCTAGGGGTGAAGAAGATGCATGCCACATTGAGACAACTTTATCATTGGAGAGGTCTACGGAGAGATGTAGCTTAATTTGTGGGTCAAAACACAATAAAATGTCTCACTTTTTAGTATGGTTTGTACCTTTATAAACATGAATTTTCAATTTCATTGATTTTCTAAAGGTAATAGCCACAAAACTGTACACATTCATGAAATTACACAAACTAATGAAATGTTGAGATTAGAGTTTAGAATACATGTATATTTTTAAAAACTAAAATTGGTAAAAAATATGGTCTTTTTCTTAATTTTTTTCAAACGTTGTTTCTTATGTTATAAAAGAGTAATGACTGTCCTCGGGTGGTTTATTTATATGAAAATTTATTTTTTGACCATGAAATTTTAGATGTATTTTTAAGATTTGAATTTTGAGATTCTGTCAACTTTTCATTTTTTTTTACTTATATTTTTTAATTAATTATTTATTAAAAATATTTTCAAATAAATAGTGTACATATGTCTATGCCAATAAAATTTAAGATTTATATCGAAATTGAGGTTTTTTTTACAGGTACGAAGAAGACTTCAATAAATAGTAATTTTATT
Organism: Taxus wallichiana var. yunnanensis; assembly: GCA_018340775.1. Lineage (NCBI taxonomy): Eukaryota > Viridiplantae > Streptophyta > Pinopsida > Cupressales > Taxaceae > Taxus > Taxus wallichiana. The sequence goes on along the minus strand of CM031238.1, from coordinate 687,997,586 downwards.
TTTTTCAAATTTTTGATATATTCTACTATTTTTAAAATTTGGTTGATTGTGTACTATTGATTGTCCTAAAATACCGTATGTTAGTAAAAATTAAAAAATAAATAACAAAATAGATTTTTAAAAATGAAAATTACATTTTTAGAAAGCTAATAAAAATATGAATTTTGTGTCAAATTTTTGTAATTTAACTAGTTCGTTTACCCTAATTATGTGGCACCTGAGTGGTAGATTTTGGCTCACAATTATCCCCCAAAAGGATTTGGAGCCAAAATGTGCCACCCAGGCGCCACGTCAGTGCCACTCAGAGGGGTTCGCGCAAACCCTAGTTCACGTGAACCCCCCTGCGCCACCAAAGCGCCACCAAAATGTTTCCTTCCAAATTTAATGTTTTGCAATTGCGTCTCCCCTTCTAAATTTAATGTTTTACAAGTTACTTATTTAATATTGTTCATTTTTATGTTTTAAATTTAGTTTTTACATTTTTTTGTTTTAAACTAAGTTTTTTTTTTAATTGTTTTTAACCAAAAATATATAATATTAAATTAGAAAAGTTGTTTTACATATTAAATATAAATTCTATTAAAATTAGAAAAATTGTTTTAAAGTTATAAAAACTAAAATTAAAAATAACCTAATTTCTTGAGATTTGTATATAAATAGAGTTGCATGCACATATAGTTTTGTATCGAGTTTACACTTAGATATTCAGATCTGTCACGATTTATTTGTGCGGGTGAAAATTATTGAAGTGAATGAATTATGGGAAATGCAAAGAATAAGAAACTCAAATACACCGAGGAAGAGAATGAAGAGAAGAATGCTATAAGATTTGTTCATAGGAAGGCACAAAGAGAGAGAGAGAGAGAGAGAGAGGACACAACAAGTGAAAGACAAGGCTGCAAAAATTGGCACATATGTATAGAAACCCTTGATAGATCATAAAAAAAAATTGTTCTAAGGTTTAAATATGATAATATGTCTTTTAGATTGGGTAAAGGCAAGGGTTTTGATAGGATCGCATGTGTATGTTTATGGACACGAGATCATGATACACAACATTATGTTGAAGTGATAACAAAATTTATGGAATTACTTCCCAAGAAAATTTTGAAACACTTGGTAAAGATGGATTTAGAAAAATTAAAAGAATTTTCCCAACAAGAACCACTATCACGAAAAAAACAACAAAAAGTGTAGAGATAATATATGATGAATTTGTTAATTTGACAATGAGCCAACAGAGCACATTTGTTGGTTACATTCTTGAATCATGTTGATACGAGGGAAACATTAGAATTGCTAGGTGTTAATTTTGGACAGAAAAAGTCAAAACGTGTAGAAGAAGAAATTGTTGGGAATGTTTTTAAAGGAATAAGTTCTTTGGGTACAAAACTAGGTTTGTTGATAAGAGTATTTCATCAGAGAAATATTAACTTCAGTTGTAGGTGAAGATACAACAAAGAATCGACATGTTATTCTTTGTACGCCGGAAAAGCGACAAGCGAGCGTAGGAATCTACAGTAACTCTTCCCGCACCCGACCTCCAGAGGTCGTGCTTGAGACAACCCGGTGGGGATGGAATATGCGTGGGAAGTAGACAAACTAGTTAGGCAATCTAATGTCTTCGATACGCACTAATGAAATTTGTGAATCTAAGGGAAAGAAGGCCCTTTTAACTTGGACTGGTGTGATAGATCGATCGGCAAGGATGAGCTGCTCGAAGGCTCAAATCAATATCGAGCTCTCAGCGTGATTCGATCTATGGGTTGTGGAATACGTGGGAAATGACCTGGGATAGTTTCATGTATGTCTCCAGATAAGGTCATATGGTGGATGGTGGAATACAATTGACTCTACGGATGATTCTCTGGCCTAGTCCAAAATTCTCTAGCTTTGTTAGCCGCTATATCTAGTAAGGAAAATTGTTCGATGATGATGGGTGGAAGTGGAGTGGATTGGAATACTAGTGTGCGTAGGCCAGTGTTTATATCTGATTGACTTGTGGATTCGTTAGGCTGTGGGATCTGTGGATCACAACCGTAGACTCTTGGTTGTTGCGGCCCTGTTATGGTCATGTACGAAATCAAGTCCTAATCCCTAGTATCCAGTAATCGTACGCTTTCTCAGCTTCTATGTTTAAGCTCAATAACTGCGTGATTTTCTCGGAATACCTCACAGGTGTTCGTGCAACTTGGATTCTTAAACTAGTATCTATGTCTGTGAGAGTGTCTCCTGCATCTGGCTGTGGGACCAAAGGATCACAACCAAAGGTTTGTTCTCTTTCGAACCCTTCTACAGTCATGTGAATGTTTTCCTAGGGCAATCTGTAGTTCGGTTGATTTGACCAAAACGTGTGTGCTTGGTCGTCTTCTATATTTAACCCTCTCAACTGAGAGCTGATCAGTTGTAAATCTGTTGTTGTTTGGAAGACTTGTATTCTAAGGTTGGTTTATGTCAACTATTCTTGTGTGACGAGGTTGGGTTGAGGCACGATTGGCTCAAATACGTATTCCCTGGGCTCCCGGGGTCCCGTGATTGTCATACAAAACAAAATGTAAATCTAACTGCAACAAAACAAATTTTAACTATCTAAAACATATATAACTTCTATTTTGTATTTAACTTTCTAAGAAGAAAAGCAGCTATTTAAACGTATCTAGAAATAACAACTAAATAACAATTTAAAACAAACAAAATAACCGAGTGTAGTTATTTGTCTGTGTAATTTGTAGATTTATTCTAAATAACTTGCTTGATCTATTTGTGAGATTCTTGATCCTACCTCAGAAGTGAGGAGTGAATCATAGTTTCTCAGAAACTATCAATCCCCACAGCTTCCCTGGCAATATCGAGAATAGAATTTACTGAAATGAAGCAATTAAGTACTTTATTTGATATGATTCTAACTAAAACTTTGAAAGTTAAAACCTAGATTTCTGAAACAGTGGCGAATCTGATGGTGTGTGTGATCTTGTCCCCTCAGTGTGATCTCCTCGTTCTTTCATGTTCACGTGGATCCAGAAAAGCGTGTAATGCTAGCATCGACAGAAGTAGATATTGGGACAAGGACAGCTCAGAATGCAGACTGAATATAATGCGAGTAGGAGAGGGATAGCGCAAGAGTACAGAGCTTGGCTTATGCAATTCCTAGTGGGATTTATTGTGAGTCATGCAACATAAAGCGTCCAGAACCTGAAACTATCCTGTTTGAAGAGCAAAACCTACAACTTTAATGGCTTCCTAAGCTATTCTACTCCAATGGATTGGATAAAACAACAACACCGTTTGCACAAGCTGGATATGTGGCTTACCAACAATTAAACAATGCTAACTAGATGTATAATGAACTAAACCAAGTACTCACGCAAAATCAAACCTCGTCTATTACAAAGAGAAATTCAGAGACAAACTTCGGGGCCATTTGCTTGAGCACAAGCCATTTATTTATAGCTTTCATTCACCCAAAAATCAAAACCAAACTGAACTCTAAAACTATAAACAATGGCCAAACACTATTCCAGGGGACCAAAAACATAAATGCAAGCCCAAGTCGGCAAGGAAAAGCTGGTGAAACGTTGATCTTTACGTGAGTCGCGTCAAAACACTTTCTGAAAAGAGCGTAAAGGACCGCCGCTTTGAGTAGGGCGGCGGTCACGAGACCGCTGCCCATACAAGGTGGCGGTTTCGTCACTGAAGAGCAAAAGGCCAAGAAAAGAGGGGAAAAAGGAAAAAAAAAGGACGCGGGGGCTAAGCGGGGCATGCGGGATGTTAACGCATACTCGAGAGCTTTTCCGGATCCCGAACACCTTGCGAGGAGACCTGTATCATCATTGGGGCACTTGTTACACTTTGTTCCGGAAGTGATGCTGACAGTATCTTACAATTTTGGGTACGTACATATTTCCCCCTCGGAGAAGCGTTTTAGCCATGAAGAGGCGTAAAATGGTGGGTCCGAGTATGGTAGTCCCGAAATGGGAAGTTAGAAGTTATACCTGACACGTCCGTGTGTTGAAATGACGCCATCCAAAATTCCCGCTACCTGTAAAATGAAAAGAGAACTCAAGTGCAGATAGATACAATAGTTTGAAAAATAAACGCTAAGAATAACAGGGAATGAGAACGTACCATTTGTGCGGGGATAGGAACTTACCTCCATCAGCGCTCCAAACCTGTGAAAAATTATTTTAAAACGAAACAGAGTGCCATATATATGAAAGTGGGCCCATTTTCCTATTCATTTGTGCGAGTCGATTTGGTTGATTTTGAGCTCTGGGACCCACGGTGACGGTTTCTTGCGTGAGTAGAGTCGAAACGTCCGCAGCGAGATCGTGATCATGCCTCCACATGCGGAACACCGACCTCAGCGATCACAGGTTAGTTTTCTTCAGTTTATTGTTTTTCCTCCCTTAATTTTGAAATGCTAAATACTCTGTAATGGGGGGGTAATTTTTGAAAATGCTAGGTTCAAAAGGTCCACCTAGGGGGCGCTCTTGGGTAGGCTTTGTTTTTAGTTAAAATGGTCTTTTCTGGCACTTTTTAGGCCTTTTTAGGTTAAAAGCCCACGTGGGTTTTCGGACCACATGACCGCCGCCGCCTTTAAGGCGGCGATTCTAAAACCGCCTCCCCGCTCAGTGGCGGCGGTTTTGCCTGTAATGCAAAAGGAACCGATATTTGAGGTTGTGTTTGTATTTTTAGCATTTCTACGTGTTTTTATGACTTTCTCAAAGCATGCACAGGTGCTAACTTACTTTGTTTTCTGTGTTTTTGGGTGTATGCAAAGTAGAGAGGAGTACATCCGATGGAGCAGAGAGAGAGAGAGTGTGATTGGCTCTCAGGGGTACTAGATGCCCTCTCACAGGACGAGGAGGACACACTTCAGAGGGCTAGTATACTGCGCATATCACGCGTGCCCCATGTTGCACCATCTAGTCACATCCTTTGTGACTTATTCTCTTACTGGGATGCAGATCGGAACACCTTCCGGTGCTGGGGTCCGTCGCGAGTGGACCATTACATTGGAGGGCGTCTCACCGCGTGCAGGGGGTCCCGATCATCGGGAGGTGACTCACTTGGAGACAAGCAGGCTCACGGTCATAGATTGCATAGTGGGTGACTTATATGGGAGATGCAGCCATCTCCACGGGGTCGAAGAAGGGGGTGAGAGTTCAATCCATTCCTTCTTTGCCTATCCCCATATTTCGACAGGCCATCATGGGGATCCTTGCCTCGAGGTTGATCGGGGACAAGGGAGGGGACACATTGCTATACTGTTGGGCCCCTATCATTGCACAGATAGAGGGGCATGGCCGGATATACGCTTGGGGTACAGATATTCTTGGGACCACCTACCATGATCTATATAGGGTGGTGCGTTTACAGGGGCAGTCACTGAGCCACCCGACCCTAGTCATGAGTTGGGTTTATGAGCACTTCATCCCTTATGGCAGGGGTGTGGAGGTAGCAGATCCTGGAGCTGTTAGGGTAGCGAGATGGACAGACATGTCGGTGCTTAGAGCACCTCATCAGCCAGTTGCCTCCCTGACTACTGCCGATATGGAGGTGACACCATACCAGACCATGGCCGGTATATGGGGCGAGGAGGCCCTTACCTTGATTTCCTGCTCCACCACAGGGTAGCTTATTGATAGAGTGGGACGAGTGGAGGTGCACCCCTTTGGCCGAGTTCCTCAGTAGTTTGGCCTTCCATACATGGGTATGCTTCCCCGGTGGCACCGGTTCTGAGATCGTTCGCGAGGCGAGGGGGCCCAGAGGCCGAGGTTGGATAGTGATTACTCCTGGCATTCCCATTGCAGCCAGGAGGATAGTTCGTGCTAAAGGGAGAGCCAGTGCACCTCAGGCACCTTTACTTCAGATTGCTGCGGGTCTTGCTCATAAAAACGATGACCCTATTGATATTGACTCTGAGTCCAAGGAGTTTACAGAGGGAGGGACAGAGGAGGAGACCGAGGACAGTGATCCTGAGTGGCATGACACTCGGGGATATCATGCGGGCAGAGAGGGCTGAGCAGAGCACAGAGAGGGACACTCTAGTTTCAGAGGAGCCACTCTCTTAGGGCCATGGTGGAGAGGATGAGTCCGTTGCGGGGCGACATGTTGCCCCTACCACAGGAGCAGCCCCTCAGTCGGCAGCGGCATCCGCGGCAGGTGCCGGCCCCAGCGACCCATCTTGGAGGCCTGGGGATCCGAGTAAGTTACCCTTTCTCCCTTTTAATGTTTATTTGTAGGCTCTCCTTAGTTGTTATTTTGTATCTTTTAGCTTCTTGCTTAGTTTCTAATTCATTTTCTCCTTTGTTTGCAGAGACTGTTGATGAGTGGCGGGATTTGATCCGCAGGGTATGTACCGATTCCCTGATGATCCCCATGGATAGGACCCATGCAGAGCTGTCTGTGGACGCTGGGGAGCCTTCAGTAGCCGGTAGGCATACCCGACGTTTTGCTCCAGTCTGGCATGTGGCCAGGATGGTATCGACCCTTCACACCGAGCTAGCGGGCTATAGGATGGCTGAGCGTCTTATGAGGAGCCGTTCTCGCGGTGAGACCATGGCTGCTCCTCGGGATCCTGAGCCCTCCGTACATTCAGAGCGCCGGCGTAGCCGGAGTCCTAGGCGTGGGCGTGCACCTTCGGAGGGGTCACGTAGGGATTGAGAGGCCACTTGGCTCTCGTGTATTTTGTATTATATATTTCTTTGTATATCACGGGCTCTTTGAGCATTTTGACCATGCTTAGTGCATGATGGCATTGTATATAAACGTTGATCATTTATATATATGCATTCGTTTTGGATCAGAATCTTGGCACTCGTGGTTTCCTTTCTATTTCCAACCTTTCTATGTATACTACGATGTATGTTTATATGCTTTTTAGAATGTATGCAATGGAGAACAGATGATGCAAATGTTTGTTTCTTTTTGTGTATTTCATGATGCTGATATATGTAGATGTAATGTGATTTTGAATCTTAGCTTCCGTAAGCAATTTTGGATACCTCATGTTTGTTTTGCAGAGTGATGAATACAAACCAGTATGATGAACAGATAAACTTGCCCCACTCCTAACTCCATGCAACTAGTAAGATGCGAGGGCTCCTCACCGAGAGCTAGAAAGGGCACAAGTTATGAGGTGTAGCTGAAATGATAGCGATGAAATACAGACAAAGCTTTGGTGGAACCAAATAGAAAACTACAAGCTTACTCTACCTGAGTGACTTCATAGTTTAGAATGTAACTTACTTCGCGGTTTATCTAGACTTAGATCCGTAGATGGCCACATAGTAGACAAAATCTGGGTTTTTAGGATTTTAACTCTCTTGGAATTTTGAACATCTGATTCATTCATTTTTGACTCAAAGTTTGAATTGTTTGTTTATGAATTTTAACGTTTGCTTTGTCAAGAGGACCCCTTGTACTTTGCCCCACGCTACTAGTAAGAAGCGTGGGTTTATCACCGTGGGCAAGGCATAGGCGAGTAAGGGCATTTCCATCCTTTCCCAACCCTACGTCACTAGTAAGAGACGCAAGCTCATCACCGAAGGTTGGTGGGGCAAGGAAATGTGTAAAATTAAAATTTTTTGTTTAATCACTTGTTGACTTGTTTTCTTGAGTAAAATGTCAGTATGTGCTTATTTCCAAAGAGATATACATATGGGATAGATGTGACACCCTGAAGCTTCTAGAATAGACCATAGGTAAGGCACCTATCCTAAGAAGAAATCAAAGCGAGAATAAACTTGCAGATCTTGGTATGGTTCTTTGTTAAGACTTCGTCATGTCGACTTTATTTGATAAAAGATTCCGAGATGATTTGATGATATCACGAAAATGGAGAGGTATGATTAGAAAGTTTATGCCAACAACATCATGAGTTTGTAATGAATTACTTTGAGGATAGATTCCTTGATCACCATTTATGTAAGAAACAAGTGGACAAAATGATCTTAATCTATATGAAGATGCAATGTAGATAATTATATAAGTAGTGCTAGTTGCTTATGCGTAGAACCGCTTGAGGTGCAGGGAATTGACTATTTCACCAAATTCCTCACCTTCTAGCGTACATAAGAGGTAAGCACCATTTCCGTAGTCTTTCATGACTCGGTACGGGCCCAACCATTTGGGCCGGAATTTCCTTCCTTCGCCGGTCTTCTTGTCGATCCGGCTGTCTAGCCTTAGAACTAGATCACCTTCGTATATGTCGCGTTCATAGACCTTCTTGTTATACTGCCGGCACATTCGGTCAGCATAAGCTCTATGCCATTGTTCAACATCTAACCTAGTTTCATCTAGGCTTTCTAGTTGGGAAAGATGTGCTTCTCTATAAGCGTCTTCATCCAGAATCCCTTGTAGTGAAATGCGGAGACTGGGTATTTCGACCTCAAGTGGGAGAACTGCTTCTGCCCCAAATACTAGCGAGAAAGGAGTTGCTCCCGTTGGTGTTCTTATTGAGGTTCGGTGGGCCCACAAGGCCGGATATAACTTCAAATGCCAATCTCGTTTGTTTTCTTTTACCGTTTTAAGGAGAATGGCTTTCAGTGTCTTGTTTGTCGCTTCAGCCTGTCCGTTGGCTTGGGGGTAATACAAGGAAGCCGTATGATGGCTTATCTTAAATTTATTGCATAGTTCGCGAACCTCTTCATTCTTAAAAGAAGTTCCATTATCAGAGATAATGATTTGCAGGATACCGTACCTGCAAATGATTTGGTTCAAAATGAACTTGGCGATTACAGAACCAGGTACAGTAGTAAGAGGCATAGCCTCTACCCATTTGGTAAAATATTCAGTGGCTGTGATTATAAAATTATGGCCATCTGTGGATGAGGGAGAGAATTTCCTATTAAGTCTAGACCCCATGTAGAAAAGGGCCATGGAGTAGCGATTGGTTGCAGAGCTTGTACCGGCATGTGGATCTCATGGGAGAATTCTTAGCACTTATGACACCTGCGTACAAACTCTATTGCGTCATGTTCTAGAGTGGGCCAGAAATAGCCCATTCGATGTATTTTTAGAGAGCGATGGCATGGCCACCGAAGTGGCCTCCACATATTCCATTGTGAGATTCATGGAGAATCTTCTTGGATTCTTCCATGTCGACACATCTTAGGAGCATTCCATCGAATGCTTTTGGTAGAGAACTTGCTCTATAATGACGTATTTAGCTACGATAATGCGTAACCGCCTTCTTTGTTGCGGTGTAACTCCTTCTGGGTATGTATGGTCCATGATATAATTAATGATATCCGTGTACCAAAGGCACTCAGAGATAGAGGGTCGGGTTTCGATGTAGTATACGCACTCATCTGGAAAGTCTAAATCTACTAAATCACCTCCGTCTAATGGGTTGTCAGCTAACCAATCTGCGATGATTTGTCCTTTAACCGACTTCTGATTTACAAATGTTAATTCAAATTCTCCCATTAAGGTTATAAAACGTCCAACCTTTTTAGATAATGACCCTTGTGTGAGGAAAGTTCGTAAGTGGTCCTGTTTTTACCATGACCCTTGTTTCTTGGTTCAGCATATAGTGTCTTAAGTGTTTAGTAGCAAAGACTATGGCAAGGCATTCTCGTTCTGCTTGTGTATAGCATGTTTCATAGTCGAGCAGTGTTCGGCTGATGAAATAAATCACACGTTCTCTCTTGTCATCGTCCTCTTGGGCCAACATACAAGCTAACGAGACATTGGTAGCTCGTGAATATAAAATTAACGGGCGATCTAGCTTTGGTGGCATTAGCGTAGGTGGTGATAATAGGAAACACTTAACTGCATCAAAGGCTTCATTACAGTCTTTGGTCCAATCAATGCTATAGTCTTTCTTGAGTAAATTGTTGATTGGATGAATGGCGAAGCTTAAGTCTGGGATAAATCTCGGATTGCACCCAGTTTTCCGAGAAATGATCTGATTCCAGATTCATTCGAAGGTGGGACCATTTCAAGGACAGCCTGAATTTTGGTTGGATCAACATCTATTCCTCGTGACGATATGATGTAACCTAGGAGCTTTCCTCCTGTTACACCAAAGACACATTTCTCTGGATTTAGTGTGACTCTGTATTCTATTAGGCATGAAAGAATGACGCGGAGTACTTCCGGATGGTCACAACGCTTCTTGGCCTTAGCCAATAAGTCATCTACGTAGGACTCCACGATTTTATGAATTAAATCGTGGAATATATATGTCATAGCTCGTTGGTAGGTAGCACCAGCGTTCTTGAGACCGAATGGCATAACAACGTAGCAATAGGTTCCCCAAGGAGTTATAAACATAGTTTTAGCTTGATCTTGCTCAGATATTTTGATTTGATTGTATCCCGAGAATCCATCCATGAGAGACAAAAGTTCAAATCCAGCTGTTGCATCAACAATGACATCTATGGATGGTAATGGGAAGTCATCCTTAGGACATGCTTTGTTGATGTCTCGAAAATCTATGCAGATGCGTATCTTTCCATTCTTCTAGAGAACGGGAGCGATGTTAGATACCCATTGGGAGTAGTCGAATGGTTTGATGAATCCTACGGAGGAGTTTCATTACCTCTTCCTTTACCATGAGAGCTACCTTGGGCTTCATGGGCCTTGATTTTTGTTTAAGCGGCTTTGCATCGATTTAGTGACGAGGTTGTGCACCGAATGTGGGGTGCAACTCTGTCATCTCCTTATAATTAAATGCAAACTCCTTGATGTTCTTTGAGGATCTAAGTATGTATTTCTACTTCTTCCAGGGTTAACGAGGATCCTAGTTTCAATATTCTCGGTTCATCTTCTGTCCCGATGTTGACATCAATTGTTTCTTCAATCAAAGAGGCGTTACCCTCTTCGAACTCAGGTGGTGCTGGAGGTAAATCCAAATCATCCCCATTTTCTACGGCGTATATGCTAGGTTCCATCTGTGAGGGAAGATCCATCACAGGATTTCCGAAGTAGGAAGACGAATGTGGAATTAAGGATAAATCTAGCATATGATAGGAGAGATGTAGTGCTGCATAGGTGTTTAAGTAATCCAAAGTAGCCGCATCACTATCAATACGGTCTAGGACGGTAGATTCACTTCCGCTTGAAAGGGGATTTGTCATTGTTTTTATCAATGGTTCATCACGAATGGACACCGTGAACTGGGTATCTTCTAACTCATTGCTTGGAGTAAAACGTGATGCTGAAGTTGCTATTGAATCGGCGAGAAGATTTTTCTCACGGGATTGCTTCAATGGATATGAAGTTAAACGCCTTGCTTAAATCTAATACGGCTTCTTTGTAAAGCTGCAAGTGTTCGGCTTTGGTTTCGTATACCTCAGAAACCTGGTTTGTCACTAATTGCGAGTCTCCTAAGACTCTGAGGTTATCAATACCAATTCTTTTGGCTAAGGTGAGGCCAAGGAGGAGGGCTTCGTACTCAGCGCCATTATTTGTGCATTCAAAGTTTAGCTTAAAGGCAAATGGTAGGACTTTCTCTTTGGGCGAAGTAAGAATTATACCTGCCCCCGCTCCATAACGACATTTAGCTCCATCGAAATGGAGAGTCCAATATTTAGCTGGGAGTATAGATGTTGGGGTATCTACTGTGTTTGCGCACTCAAATTCTACCATGCGAGAGGTCTCATCACTGGAAGGGAACCAACACCTAGGGAGTATCCTATGCCTACTGAATCAAATGGTAAGAACATTGGTGAATCTTGTTCTATTAACTCAACGATTTTTGCAATAGTCCCTAATGATACCGTTTCTATAGTTTTAGCATTATCTTTGTGGGTTGGGGTTGTTTTGGCTATCTTTGATAGTTTCAAGATCCATCGTAGGTACCAACTTTTCCTCGGTTTTGGGTCGAGTGGGTTTATTGAGTTGGTTTGTCGGAAGTTCAAATTCGAGTGCACACTGGTCTTTTCTTAAAATCAGCTAGGTGCAAATTGAAAGGTTTTGGATCACCTTTGGCTACAAATACCTTTCCTAGATGCAAGAATCTTACTTCTTGAAATAACGTAGAAGGGATTTCCTTCATTCGGTGTATCCATGGTGTTTGAGTATCATATTATAATTAGTTTCCTAATCTATAATATAAAACTCGATTAGGATTGTTTTGGGTCCTACAGTGACCGGCAGTATTATAGTTCCTATTGAAGTGGCTTTAAGGCTATCATAGCCTCTCAATGTATTTCGAGTGGTGGAACAGTTTGTTTCCCCATATCCTAGTTTTTGGAGGAAAGAGAAAGGGACTATGTTAACTGCAGCCCCATCGTCAACCATTGCCCGTTTTACATAGTTATTATAAACCCATACTTGTAAGTGTAAGGCTGGATCACCTCGGCGTGTAATCTCAGCATCTGTAGGCATTTTACTTATTTCGAATATGAATTCGATATCCTTATCCGGTTGCCCCGGAGGGTGGATATCAAAATCTACGTGATTTTGTGTTTCGGGAGGTGGAGTGATGTTAATTAGATGACCTAAACCTAATGCTTCTAAAAGAGTAGCTTTGTGAGTAGGAGAGTTCTTTAGTAAATCCAAAAATGAAATGTGCGAGAAGGTCTTTGTTAGGTCACTAATTAAATCATAGGCACCCACGGGTTTTTCTACTATTTGTTGACTCTTATCCGTTTCTGGCAGATGACTTGGGCTCGGTTGAGAGAAATATTCTCATGTTCTTGTTATAGCTTTGATAGGTAGTTCAACGTCTAATTCTACCAAACTGACTATCTTGGGTCTCGGTTGACTTCCTAACTGTGGCGCAACTGATGGATTTAGTGAAGTTGAGGCTTCATGATCATTGTTTCCCGTCATTGCACTTTTGTTTGTTCCAGTTGGATTCAGCCTGTTGCTATCATGATTTGGGAGTGGATCGTTAAAGATCTTGAGGGGAGCATTCGAGGGGAAGCGCCCTGCGAGCGTATTTGGTGGTGGTGACACGGGATCTGCCAAAAACAAATCTGTGAAGAACTGTCTTTGTTCTTCTGGCAAACGTTGCATGAATTTATTGTAGTCACGGCATGTTCTAGTATCATGACCCCGAATTTTGTGGAAACCACAATAAGAATTGGGATTGTAATTCCTGTTTTGTTGGTTTGGTGTATATTGTGGCCTAAAATTCTGATCAAACTGTTGCCTATTAGGATTAAAATTTTGCGTTTGTTTCTGGCTTTGGTTTTGATAACCAAATGAGTTTTGGCTTGGCCCTTGTATAGGATTTCACCATTGTTGTTGTTGTTGTGGATGGTTAAAATCCACTGTATTGATTGTCGGGGTAAAGTTGTTGTTTCGTTGGTTGTTTGCTTGTAATGGAGTATTGACAACATTTACCTTCTTAGGCTGATCAGTTACTCCATCTGTTGTTACCCCACGATTTTTGTTAAGGATTTTAGGTCCTTGATTGACGTTCGTGGTAGTTGTAGTGTTCTGGCTGGAGGTGATTAACCTCCCGTTTGCTCCATATGTCTTACGACCACTATCTATTGCTGCTTGATCTATTCGAAGAGCGCTCTCAAGTACTTCATCGTAAGTTCTTAGTGGGAACTTCTAGACTTCTTCCTTCACCTCTCTGCTGAGAGAATGAAGGAATAAATCACATAGTTCCATCTAATCCATATTTGGAGCACTTATTTCAAGAATAAAGAACTGTACGCCACCTCTGGATGAAATGGGTGACAGATTCGTTGTGTTCTTGTTTGATGTGCAAGAATTCCCTGATTCCTGTTCTTAACAGTTTGTTCATGTTGAATGCCTTAATGAACTCTGATACGAGTTGTTTAAATGAATGGATGGAGGCTTCAGGTATTCTATAATACCAGTCAAGAGCAATGCCTTCCAAGGTTTTGGGGAATATTTTAGCAACAACCCCATCCCAAGGGAGTAATTCACGTATGGCTGTAGCGTAAGCTTTGATATGCGCGTTTGGATCTCCCTCGCCTTTGTACTTGGGTAAATCGGGAAGAGGTCTTGGAAGCATGACGCTTCGTATGGTGAAGTCTAAGGGCTCTTTCAGATATTCTGAATAAGTCCCTATCGCATAGGTTTCGACCATTGATGGTGGTTGCTGAGGGAGTGGTGGTGGGATGGGTTGTTGATATGGCACAGCGTATGCATTGGCAGGGGCATAGGGAAGTCCCTGCGTTTGAGCCAAAATTCCGGGAGAGGAGAACATATCTCCTTGTGGTGATTTGGAGTACATGTTTAAGTATGACGGGGTATTGTCTAGTAATGGATTGTTTGATACTAGACCGGGAGGAATAGTGTTAGAGATGATGGGCCTTGTTGGCGTTTGTTGCGGATACTGAGGAGGCATGCCTAACGTGCCTACTCCTGTGAGGAGATCTACTTGGCTAGGGTGGTATGGAGGATTGGAACTTCCTGCTTGCATGAACTGAGGATTTTGACTTGCTTGAGCAAGTTCTAACCCTCTCACTTTTTCTACTAATGTTGAAATGACTTCATTTGGTGAAGTCACGGTGCTTTGCCTTAGCGGCATTTGTTGTATACCCTGGTGTTGTATAGGCATGTGATATCCTGCTATAAACTGATTGCTATCTTGCCAAGTTTCTCCGAGAGTATTTCCTATATGCAGTGGCATAGAGGTATTTTCTTGAAAAGAGACCTCGGGTTGTATTTGTAAACCTCCTATAGATGGGTACATACCCCGAGAGCGTTGTTCACTTCTAGGATAACGTATTGACTGTTCATCATCTAAGACCAGGTATGGGTCAGATTGTCTACTAATTTGTGGTCTAAGTAGCATCTGAGGAGATGAACCAGATTTCTCGGTAAACGTCATATTGTTTGAGCCTGAAGGCTCTGTTTGTTGCGTTCGAGGGGGTTGATCTAACTCCTCAGTTTGAAAAGATGAATTATATCTGATTCTTGGGGTTTGTGTTGACAACTGATTAGTTGAATAGTTGTCGCCCCATACTGAGAGCGAGGGTGATGATTGCCTATTCTGTTGGGCGTAGTATGCCTCAAGACCCAAGAGGGGTCTGCCATATGCATCGAATCCCGACATATTCGGGGGGTATATGAATACCCGCAGAATAATGGGAAGGAGTGAAGGTGATTTGTGAAAGGCTAATGAGGCGGAGAAGATGAAAAGTAAACTAAACTTGGAAGAACACGTGATACTATGACTCCGAATGAGAAAGTAGGAAGTTTACGTCAGCTTCACTAATTTTGTTTGTTTCACGTCGGGTTCACCAATTTTGTACGCCGGAAAAGCGACAAACAAGCGTGGGAATCTACAAGTAACTCTTTCGCGTACCGACCTCCCGAGGTAGTGCCGAGACATCCGGTGGCGATGGAATATGCGTGGGATGCAGAAAAACTAGTTAGGCAATCTAATGTCTTCGATACGCACTAATGGAATTTGTGAATCTAAGGCAAAGAAGGCCCTTCTAACTTGGACTGGTGTGATAGATCGATCGGCAAGGATGACTGCTCGAAGGCTCCAATCAATATCGAGCTCTGGCGTGATTCGATCTATGGGTTGTGGAATACGTGGGAAATGACCTGGGATAGTTTCATGTATGTCTCCAGATAAGGTCATATGGTGGATGGTGGAATACAATTGACTCTACGGACGATTCACTGGCCTAGTCAAAAATTCTCTAGCTTCGTTAGCTGCTATATCTAGTAAGGACAATTGTTCGACGATGATGGGTGGAAGTGGAGTGGATTGGAATACTAGTGTGCGTAGGCCAGTATTTATATCTGATTGACTTGTGGATTCGTTAGGCTGTGGGATCTGTGGATCACAACCGTAGACTCTTGGTTGTTGCGGCCCTGTTATGGTCATGTACGAAATCAAGTCCTAACGCTTTCTCAGCTTCTATGTTTAAGCTCAATAACTGCGTGATTTTCTTGGAATACCTTACAGGCGTTCATGCAACCTGGATTCTTAAACTAGTATCTATGTCTGTGAGAGTGTCTCCTGCATTTGGCTGTGGGACCAAAGGATCACAACCAAAGGTTTGTTCTCTTCGAACCCTTCTACAGTCATGTGAATGTTTTCCTAGGGCAATCTGTAGTTCGGTTGATTTGACCAAAACGTGTGTGCTTGGTCGTCTTCTATATTTAACCCTCTCAGAGCTGATCAGTTGTAAATCTGTTGTTGTTTGGAAGACTTGTATTCTAAGGTTCTGGTCTATGTCAACTATTGCTGTGACGAGGTTGGGTTGAGGCACAATTAGCTCAAATACGCATTCCCTGGGCTCCCTGGGTCCCGTGATTGTCATACAAAACAAAATGTAAATCTAATCGCAACAATTTTTTTTTTATCTAAAACATATATAACTTCTATTTTGTATTTAAATTTCTAAGAAGAAAAGTAGCTATTTAAACGTATCTAGAAATAACAACTAAATAACAATTTAAAACAAACAAAATAACCGAGTGTAGTTATTTGTCTATGCAATTTGTAGATTTATTCTAAATAACTTGCTTGATCTATTTGTGATATTCTCGATCCTACCTCAGAAGTGAGGAGTGAATCATAGTTTCTCAGAAACTATCAATCCCCATAGCTTCCCTGGCAATATCGAGAATAGAATTTACTGAAATGAAGCAATTAACTACTTTATTTGATATGATTCTAACTAGAACTTTGAAAGTTAAAACCTAGATTCCGCAGAACAGTGGCGAATCTGATGGTGTGTGTGATCTTGTCCCCTCAGTGTGATCTCCTCGTTCTTTCATGTTCACGTGGATCCAGAAAAGCGTGTAATGCTAGCATCGACAGAAGTAGATATTGGGACAAGGACAGCTCAGAATGCAGACTGAATATAATGCGAGTAGGAGAGGGATAGCGCAAGAGTACAGAGCTTGGCTTATGCAATTCCTAGCGGGATTTATTGTGAGTCATGCAACATAAAGCGTCCAGAACCTGAAACTATCCTGTTTGAAGAGCAAAACCTACAACTTTAATGGCTTCCTAAGCTATTCTACTCCAATGGATTGGATAAAACAACAACACCATTTGCACAAGCTGGATATGTGGCTTACCAACAATTGAACAATGCTAACTAGATGTATAATGAACTAAACCAAGTACTCTACGCAAAATCAAACCTAAGTCTATTACAAAGAGAAATTCAGAGACAAACTTCAGGGCCATTTGCTTGAGCACAATCCATTTATTTATAGCTTTCATTCACCCAAAAATCAAAACCAAACTGAACTCTAAACTATAAACAATGGCCAAACACTATTCCAGGGGACCAAAAACATAAATGTAAGCCCAAGTCGGCAAGAAAAAGCTGGTGAAACATTGATTTTTACATGAGTCACATCAAAACGCTTTCTCGGAAAACACGTAAAGGACCGCCGCTCAAGCGGGGCAGCGGTTACAGACCGCCGCCCGGATCGGGCGGCGATTACGAGACCCATGCAAGGCGGTAGTTTCGTCATCAAGAGCAAAAGGCCAAGAAAAGAGGGAAAAAGGAAAATAAAGGACGCGGGGGCTAAGCGGGCGTGCGGGATGTTAATGCGTACTCAGTAAGCTTTTCCGGATCCCGAACACCTTGCGAGGAGACTGTATCATCATTGGGGCACTTGTTACACTGCTGTTAGGCATTACAAGATACCTTACAATTTTGGGTACGTGCGATTACCACCATTTCCAAGGCATTGAGTTTATCTAGAAAGATGGTCAACGAGGTATTCATAGAGGAGGAAGACATTGGATGACTCTACTATGGAAGGAAATTGGGCACTAATGTATAGAAATCCAAGTTATGATAAAATAGAGGATAATATTCTGAAGATAGTTTCTAATTTTTGGACTGAGAGGACTCGTCCTTCTCCGAATATGAGGGATGTTTTAAAACATAGGATAACTCGCAATAACTATGATGAACATATAAAACATTGGCTTGAAATAACTAAACATGAGATGTACATAAAGTTTACAGAACCAAATCCAGATGTTAAGATTGGACAACGAATATTTGAAAATTTGAAGCCTTGGTATGTGTGAGCTGATAAATTCCTTAACACATGTTGTTGTCGCTATCACGTTGAGTTTGATTATCACTATCAGGTAGAATTTTTTTATAGATTATGTATATATATTTTGAGGTGTGCTTTCATTTATATCTATATATTTGAAATTTGTTTAAATATTGTTTTTTGAGATGTGATTTAAAATTAATGTATTTCAAAATCTATGTTTTTTTCAGGTGTATAGAAAGTTACGGGATGAAAATGCCCCACTTACACGTGTCAGTGAATTCATAACTTCAATTCTTTGCACGATATCCGATGATCATGTTAATGATCGTATGACTTGCATCAAAGGTGTCTGTGACAAGTGTGGGGACTTGAAATTATTGCCAAAAACAAATGAAGATTTGGACACAGTTAAAATGGTTGCTTGCAAGAGGTGATATATATAAATTTATGTTTTTAAATTTGGATGTTAGATTTTATTTTGATTTTTATGTTTACTGCAAATGAATACATGACAATTTGTCCATGTTATGAATTGATTTTGTAGGTTCAAATACATAAAATATTCAACAAGGCTTGGAAAAGATGCAACCAGGTTAGATTTGGTAGAAGAGGAAATCCCCATTGCTACATTCATGCAAAGTTTCCGAAGTTTAATTAGTTTGTACATCAAACATTCTCACTATTCAAAGTGGTAGGCTACACAATTCAAGACTAATAGAGACACATTCCCTATTGGTTCTATATTGTTTGTGGTTGATTTTGCTTTGAGAATTACTCATTTTCTCATCAAAAATAAATTCAAACACAATATTATCATCTTGACGGAGTTATTATCATGGTTCAATTATTTTATAGGCATGCACAAATGGATTTGGATGGGGTTGAAAGTACATATGTGAAGCGAATGATCAAGAAGGAGTATCACTTCTATATAAGTGATGATAGGAAACATGACACCCACTTTGTGCAACATTGTTTTGGTTTGTTCTTTCAATATCTTCATCGATGAGGAATACAAATAGATCAACATTTGGTTTGGTCGGATGGTTGCGCATCACAATTCAAATCCTCTCGCCCTTTATTTTCACTCGGTCGTTATCAACATCATCACAAAATTCCTCATCTATGGAGTTTTTTTAGAGTGGTCATGGGAAGGGATAACACGATGGTGTGGGTTCATGCATCAAACGTGATCTAAAGAAAAAAAAAATTGATTATGAGGAGATCGATTGATTGATTCCCACACCGTTGTTGAATGGTGTAAGAAACATTTTACGTTCAAGTTTCAACGTCATAGGCTTCAGCATCACACGCTTCAACCCCATTGTGGTTCAACCCCACACATAGTGTTTTGGGAAATAATAGGTACATGCACATTTAAAACATAGATATGTAGATCTTGATGTGATTTATTAAGTGAAATACAAGTTACTAAATTTAAAAAAATTTATTCTGAATTTTGATGTTTGTTTTAAACTTTATTGATCTTTTGAGCATGATTAAATGAAGGTTTTGATTGAAGGACAAATTATGGATGTGAAAGGATTCCCAATTCTAGGTATTTTCTCTCTTTGATGACTATGGATAGTAATAAGCTGGACAATCTGTAGAAGAGATTATTCTTGTTTTTGTTATGAATGCATGAACAAATCATATTTAGAGTGCAATGGTAAAAAACATGGGTATGTAGGTGAGTGGAAGCAAGTTCCTTTAGTTGTGGATGACACATATGGATCAGATCATGATGATAGTTTTGAAGATGTGCCATTAATTTCAACTGATTATGACCACATATATGGATTGGTTAAACAAGGTATGTTTTATTTAAAAGGATCAAGTATAATTTGATAATTAAATATATATGTATAATTTATACTATACATGGATCATTGAATGTTTCTTTACATTTTGTTGTAGGAGATGTATTTGCAGTAATTGTTGAAGAAGCCAATATTGAGAAAGTGGAGTACTACTTGTTGTGTTGCACAGAAGAGATAACAAAGCTAACATGTGAAATAACAAGTGAAGTGACAACATTTTTATCTTGGCTCGGTTGTAGTGCAGGGAACATACTTCCAACAAGTGAAAGCCTTCCAAAGTGGGATTCACTTTGTTGATTACAAACCGGACAAAAAGGTGTATCATTACACCCATCACATAATTCTTTGTAGGGTTACAATTGCAACGGTGAAGACTACAATTAGTAAACGCAAAAAAATGGAGACTAGATGTAGAAGACCACGAAAAACTTTTACAGGTCATTGAATAATGAGTAGAGCCACTTGGTATTATATAGAAGGACATGGAATAAATTACTAAACCTTGTTGGTAATAAACTATTAAGCTATATGATTGTATTTTCTCTTTGGAAGGGACTATGGAGACCACTATAAAATAAAGTATAGTTTACTTTAAGTATTGTGATATGGTTGTTACATGAAAGTATGTATGGTATAAACATGATTTATGATGTGGATGTATGTTGAATTATTATTTTTAATGTGGAAATATTAGTTGGGAATTGGATGTACATAGTTTTTGATATATGTTATTTGTTTAGTTGTGAATCAAAAGGTTGTATATGGAGTACCCTTATCACTGTACAAGTTTATCATATTTCAATATGCTTGGAATTGTGTTGATTCATTAAGGATTCATTATGTCATAGAGAATGAGATAGGAGGGAAATAAGGTTCTTTCATCTAGACTGAGTAGTGAATAAAAAATAAGGTTTTTCTTATGCATCTTAAACTGGTTACTTTTCATGATTGTGTTCTTCATCACTGGTACACTATGAAAATACCTAGTGCACTACACTTGTAGTGTTGCAAACTATGTTTTTATTGTTGGAATGAGGCTTGGGTGATCACTTGTCTCAATGTTAAACATGAATAAAAATGATCTTATGCTAATGGTGGGTGTTGTTTGTGTTGATAGTTTGGTAGCACATGGATAGTTTTATATACTCTTTCCGTGATGGTCATTAGGAGTCTTATTTCAAGTTGTTAATTGAATGATCTATTAAACTTAAAATTTCATCATATATGATTCAAATAGTAACATAAGCCATTATACCATGGAATGTTTAATGTAACATAAAGTATTACTAAATTACCTAAGCATTGAAAATGATTCAATATAGAATTTTAACGAACTTTACAATGTTATATCACAAAAATGAAGGGTATTTAATATATTATCTATCATTATACCTATTATGATATCATCAAGAGACAAAAATGAAAGATAAGGGGGTGTCTTATATTCACATCCATAATTGTAAATATACATTGGAACTCATAAAAATATAATAATAATACACGTGTCTAAGACATATATCAAAATATAATAATCATGTCTAGAATGAGTATGAGTATATATACATGTCTAAAATATCTAAAATCATGTCTAATGAGTATATACATGTCTAAAATCTCTAAAAGTATGTTTAAAATGTATGAAATCTATAAAATATCACTGAAGTCACCTCGTACACTAGGGCGAGTGCTAGACCCCTCACTACGCTCTGTTACACCCTGCATGTTAAAAAAAAATGAATATAGATGTCATAAACTATATATAGCATGTACCATATATTAAAATTTATAACCAAAATTCTACAACAATTTATTGATTAATTCAATACATCATATAACAGATATGTACAATTGATTACCTCGATGCTCGTCCACAGGCGGATGTTGGGAGTATCCACGTTATGTGTAGATCTTTGTCCCGTAGATCCCTATGAAAATAAATAAATAAAATGTAAGAATTTGATAAATAAGTTTTTGAATGAAGTTCATTAATTTCTAACATTTCAATTTAGATTAAATATTAAGTATATTAAAACACATGTATTTATACTCTGCGGAATGCATCTCCAAATGTATGTGATTGTCATCCATGATCTCAACACGAGCAAATATGTCGCCAAGTGAGCCAAGTTGACTCGGGCCAGGAACATCAAGATCAATGTTGTGCTCGGTCAAGAGCTATGTGTATGTGACATGGGTAGATGGTGTGGTTTGTGAAGCTCCACACCTTTGGAGCAAGCCTAAAAACAAAAGTACATGTTTAATTTTAATATTAATAAATTGTAAAGTAATGATGAAATAAAATAAATTTTAATTATATTAAGGTTTAATTTTCACACACCGGAATAGAAATGTCTTTGAACATCGGGTGTGTGAGCTCAAGAACAAGAAGTCTATATGCGTAACAATAGCGAAGTAGTACCCTAATTAGAAGATACACTGCCACTCTGCTCTATAAAATCTAAAACCCCTGATAGTGGAATGCTTTGCAATCTTTGTGAAATCACCTCATATACACTCAATAAGTTAGCAACCATGATGAACCCTAGCCAATGTGCACTGAGCGGGATCGTAACTAGCTCAAAGTCATCTAGGAAATCAAAGATGCACGAGCGTATACCTCGTTGCGTGCATCATTGCTCTGCTACTACCACCTCCACTACTAGTTCCCATCTCTGAAAGTACTGACCCACACGGTCAAAAAGAGATCAATTGCGTCTCACGAGCAATGCCAAAGCAAGACCCTCGATAATAGCCTCATGTGCAGTCATAACGACGACAGGTGTTGCTGACATCGAAAGCTTTGATAAGAATGGTTGTGGCCTTGGTACAAGCTGTCGTGCGCGTCAACAACTGCAGGAGCTCCCTCCTTTCTATATGCCTCCCTGTGGCTAATACAGCCACGCCCCTACCCCAAATAACTAGGGATGTCTAAATAGTTCACCTTTAGGTTTAAGTGAACGTCAACATGTAGCATCATTATGAAGTATAATGGTAATTGGTCATTATTTGGAAATTGGCCTTGAGAGGCCACAAATCTAGGATAAATCAAAAGGGCGCATAGGGGACATGAACATTTTTTACATAATATGCCCTTATTTTCCGTTTGTCTGCATAAAAACTCCAACAAGACCTGTTAACGACTTCCTTATCGGAAAGTTGTGATGTAATCTCATTATAACCTACATCTCCGAGACACTTGATTTTAGTGAATCCATATTTTTTTTTATTGATTGAGAATCAAAATGGATTATATGTTTTCAAACTTGTCTCTATTCTACAAAGATCAACCGGTATTTTTCATAATGGGCTTTATCTTGCTTAATTTGTAGTTGGATTTTGGAGAATAAATTGCAATTTTACAATCTCTAAATCAGTCCTCTCAAACAAATTAGGAGCGGAATAAGCCATGCCCTGTAAAAAATGAAAGTAAAATTCAATTAATAGTACTTTTAATTAAAAAATTCCTAAGATATTCTCCTATATTAATGAAAATAGAAATATGATTTTCAAGCTTCAATGCAAATAATATAGAAATTAAATTACAAAATCAAATAAATTACAAAATTACATAAATTACAAAATTACATAAATTACAAAATCACATAAATTACAAAATCACATAAATTACAAAATCACATAAATTACAAAATTTCCCATCTAATCAAATGCAAGAAAATATTTCACATATCGTTGAGTTCCTACACAACATCACACAATAAATTTTGGTGCACGTAATTAGGAAACTACATAATAACCTAAAGGCTATAATATCATATATCAACTTAGGAATACCTAGACCAAAATTTTCATGTAGGATTAGATTCAAGGATCTAAATTGTATACAAGAATATTCTCTATAAACTTTGAGTGAAACTACTTTACAAAGTGATGACAAGATGACATATTTCTAATATATTGTCAACACATTGAGCGGATTCGAAAATACCATTTCATTTGATCAAGACGACTTCCTTTAAAGAAAAAATATTCAAAAAAATGGTAAAACATATAATTGTTAATATGTAATATCATGTTTCTCTTAGTAAATGGAATTGATACTAAGGATCATACTTATTCTAACACACAAATTATAGAATTCGATATTTTCAATAAAAAAATTAAGTCAATTTATGTTAGACATAATATTGGGGCCAAAAATGTTTTGCAAAAAATTAGAGGCCATGTCTACAACTCAAATTATAATCTCATGATATGAATAGTGTGCCTTCTATTATGCCTATATGTTAAAAATACTTTCTTAGTGACATGGTGTATATATTTCCTAGAAATGATAGTCCATTCAAGTTTTGTGCCATGACTAAGACTATAGAAAAATTATACCACTATCTAATACACCCCAATCAACCACTAAGCACCTTATGTAAGAAATAAAGATTTAACAAATACATGCTTATGAAGTGGGGAAACACATCAAGTCTAATGTTGAAGTAACCAATACACAAAATATTAAACTCAAAAATATGAAATATAAGGTTATCATATGAACATGAGAAATGGTGTAATCCCAATTTCCCTTATATAGGTGTAGAGACATATGGACATGAGCTAGATAACTTGATGTTAGTCAACTATATTACACTACCAAAGAGTAAAGATGACCATGAGCATCAATTAATAAGGAAAAAGAAAAAATATCTTATCAATAATTCTTGCAATGATAATAGCACAAGAATCCATCCTATAACCACATAAACTTCATTAAAAAAATATGGATTTAGATTCAAGACTAAAAAAATTGGGATACAATGGCCATGGTTTAGGTAAATATGAGAAAATAATTCATAAACTAATCCTATAAATTGAAAATAAACTTAATATGGTATTGGGACATTGTAATGATTATAACATAAAGGAAATACCATTTCGAGTAAATAAAAAATATCTCTACACTCATAATCCTCTAACTACTACGAATAATAATCAATTGCACAAACATGCAACACATATACACGTTTAATGTGATTGTTGAAGCATTATTAGTTAACCTCAAACCCATTTACTAAAAGCCATTTATTATTCCATTTTTTTAGTTTATGACTCATTTCCCTTGGCATCTGAAGTTCATTATATGTATTTATTCAAAATCCAAAAACACATATATATTCCAATAATCCAAAAACATTCAAATATTACAAAAATCCAAAACTAGGACAGGTATATGTGACTTGCTTTGTCATGACATAGAATCAAATATTTTTTTATCATTTGATAAATCCCACTTCCGTATGCACTTTGTCTTACATGTTATACACAAGTTAGTTACAAGTAATGTCAATTATACGCTTCCATGGATACATAAATGATTCACAACATTAATTAGTCTTATGTAAAGAATATTATTCTATGTAAAATTGTGAAGAAGATAAATGAAAATTATTATGAGGTAAATGGTAAATATGTCATATAATTTTGATATTTATCTAGTATTTGATTATTTATATTTATATGTATTTCATGGAAGGTATAATGAAGGGGAAGAAGAAGAATTACTGGATTGGAGGCAAAAGGTTCCAAGGAAAAAGAAAGAAAAGATATTGCAGGTTTTGGATAAGAAACTAGTGCATACCATGCAAGGAAGTTACAAAAAGTATATAGTATGGTAGGAAGGATTAAAACAAAAATATATCACTTGGATTTAAAAGTGGGAATTAAAGAATATTACCAACTAAAAATGAAAAAAGTTTAATCAAAACAACTTGTAAAAGTTGACTTCTTTTCAAGAGAGGGATAATGATGTGATGGCCTATGTTACAAAGGTCATATATTTTTATTTAGAAATTTTACTAATCCAATTTTTTTATAAAAAAAGATCTCAAATGTTTCTATTTAATGATAATTGGTAAAATAAAATTAGGGTCAAATTGTAAACCTTTTTCAACACCAAAGTTGACCATTCTAAGGGTCGAACATTACATTTTATTTTATTTTTACTATTTTTTAGATTCAATATTTTTGTATGTGAGCGTGAATTGGAGTTGTAAGTCATTCTCTATCTCTATTTATACATGTACAATATAAGGGATAATTTTTAGGCCTATCTAAGAGTGTATCCAAAAAAATAATAAGAAATATGAGTTCTTAAAAAAGTGATTTTTGTTAACTAGATAGGATAGATTTTTTCCTTTAACAATATAAGGGATAATTTTTAGGCCTATCTAAGAGTGTATCAAAAAAATAATAAGAAATATGAGTTGCTAAAAAAGTGATATTTGTTAACTAGATAGGATAGATTTTTTCCTTTAATAGTTTTTCTTTAATTGACATATATAGTTGTGCATGAAAACTTTACATTTTTTTTTGGTGTTAATCTAAAAATCTTATGTATTTCTAATGGGATAACGAATAATAGAATTTCCTCTTTTCTTCTCGATAGTATTTTGTATGCAGTTTATTGTTTATGTTTGAATTTTTGCATTAGTGAATTCATCAAGGGGTCGAAAAAAAAGGGGTTTGGTGAATAGTTCCATCACCAAATTAACCCCTTAACATGTCCCAACTCCTTAAAATTATTACCACACATATCTCATTGGGGTAAATTGGCATATGTCGACTTTTCAAAAATATCTCAAGATACCAAATCTAATGACATATGATTTGACCTTCATTTTGAGAAACATTACAAAATATCCATTATTCAACTACTTGTTCATATGTCCTATTTGAATTCTAAAACATCAAAAAATAAACCATAAGGCATAACATTTTGAAAAATTTAACCATAATTTCTCAAATACTTTTCAAGAAAAATACATGGTGACCCTTTAAATATTTTTTTGAAATGAAAATAAAAAAGACCCTAAATTTTTAATTTTGGCTCAAACAAAAAAATACGAAGTGGATAATTTGGAAAACCCAAAAGGTGGATTGGCTCAAAAAATATGATTACGGTCTTAGGAATTTGTGTGGAAATATTTAACTCTTTGAAACTCCAAAAATTAACAATGTCTACCTATGGAGGCATGCTCTTATACAATGTAGAAATGGTGAATTATTAGGAAAGAGACCTCTATAATATAGAACACACACCAAAAAATGAAACATTATCCAAATGGTCAACAATTTATATATTAAACCTCTGATAGAAAATGTAAAATTAGAATACAATGTACATAGAGGTGACATGTATATATAGCTTAATCAAGAGTTATGTCTTTATTTCCGATTAACTCTATAATAGGAACATGTGAGTTACCTTAGATTTCTTTTATTATTCTAGCATTAAATACTCACTTATATATTATAAGCTTATATATATTGTATTCAACATAAAAGATAACTAACTTAATAATTATGTGCATATAGTATGTTGCACTGACGCGAGGTCACCCCATGAATTGAAGTTTGCGCATTAGGAGGTCTTGTGGAAACATTCCTCCCTAGAGGAATATATTACAATGTTGCCCTACCTCAAGGGAAAATATTGTATTTCTTCAATTTTTGAATATTAGGGAATCTTAGCCCAAAAATATATCATGTCGTGTGATCTATATTACATTTGTAGATTCTTGTGACCATTTGAATTATTTATATATTATTATATATAAATATCATACTACAAAAAAATCACCTATAATAGAGAACTTTTTAATCACCATTTTAGTCCTTTTCATATATTTTATTTGAATATGTTTGGTTGTCGAAATTTTATCTAAGGAGAATATGATGTCACTTTCATGTTATTCAGCTTTAAGCATAAAAATAATATGCTCACTTTTCTCCAATACTATAAAGATCTCTAGGAGATTGATCTCATCTCTTGGAATTCTAATAGAACAACTATATCTTCATATTAAAACACAATTTAAAAATTAATTTTGTGTACAAACAATCACCTTGAAATGAATCGTTGAATGTCCAAAAGAAAATTAATGACACTACTTAAATCTAAAATGTGTTTACCAATTTCGTAAGAACTTTTATTTTTTATTTAGAACTTCTGTAAGAATAAGTTGGAAACTAAACCTTTAATTCAGTCATGCATACCACCATTAGGTATATGGGAACACGTAGGTAGTAAATAAGAGGTTGGGAAATTTTTTGAGATGCATTTTTGTAGAGAATGATGAGTTATGGGACTTGGCATAGCCATAATTGATTTTTCATATAATAGTTTGGTGATTATGTCAAAAAGAAAGTCACCATTCCATTTTAATGGTAGACAATCTAAGTTTTTTTAATACTTTTGTAGTTACCAATCGCAAATTGGATTGGTGATGATGCAGAGACATTTGCAAAGAACGTCCCTCATGTACAATATGAAAGAAGGATGAAGGTACATGAAAGTAATGAAAAGTATAAGGTAGAAACAAATGTAACAAGAAGGAAAAAGGTATTTGAGGAAGGATATTTAGTGATGATATATTTGAGAAAAGAGATATTTATGCAAGGAACATACAACAAACTAGATTATAAGAAGATTAGTCTGTGTAAGATTGTGAAAAAGATAAATGAGAATGTTTATGAGGTAAATGGAAAATCTATCACATTTGAAAGTTTTCTCTATCTTTATTTATACATGTATTATACCTAGGGGAATCCTCTTCTACAATTGTGGGCATGCCTTTAGTGGGGGAATATCACACTGATAATTAACAAGCTGCATATTTTTCACACTCTTATCCATTGGAAAATCAAGATTCGCTTGCATGATGCCTTGTACTGACTTATACATTGTGACACATATTTTATACCATATATGTTATGTGTTTTACTCACTGATGACATTGTTTGATTACGTTTATTGACACTATATACTTTATAAAAATTAAATGATTTATTTATACTACATGAGTAATGTGTATATTTTTGCATGATTTCTTTCATGGTCACTTTCACAAAAGTAATTAAATGCAAAATTTAGGACATACTAGTTATTCACTTCATTAATACCAATATATGTATGTTGTTTTTACGATGTTATTAATACTTTCCATATCTATCTCTCCAAGAATTTTATTTAATATTATAAATAAGTTATCTATATAGGAAATACATGCTATAAATTTATACAGACACATGCAGTCTAAGTTTCCATATTACCAAGTGCTTTGGCCAAATTTCAGTTACTATAATCTAATAACCAATATTAAATTTAATATAGTTTCTCAGGAACAACCTGATATGCAATTTTGTATGAACCAACATATGATTTAAAATACAAATGATATTTTAAACTATTTTATACGTATTTAAATTTAATATATCATTACAGTAGAAATTAAGGTTTTCACAGCACCATTATTCTACAGAAGGTATATTTTAAATTTAATATATCAGAAATTATAGTCTTCATGGGAGAGATTTAATATTTTTTAAGCTTGGTCATGAAAGAAGAGATTTTGGGGTTTTACAAAAAACAGTCTTCACAAAGTAGGGGTTTTGCAAAAAATGAGCAGAAATTACAATGTAGAGGTAGATCAAAGAAAAAAC